>OZ007527.1:2539346-2939633 GCA_963931895.1 Eupithecia pulchellata | reverse complement strand
CAAATCAATTAATCGGTATTTCTGTTAAAACAAGCGCCGAATGAGCTTCTCGATCATAAGATATGATTTCGTGGACGTCTCCCGATCCGAGAGGAGATTACAGTTGACGGGAACTGTTAATCGCCCCATAAAATGTGGAAGGAAACTGGTAGATATAAATTCCTAATTAGATGTCTTCAATCGCTTAAAGAAATCTGTGATATTTTTGAGTTACCTTTCTTACGGACTATAGTAATGGAGAACCCATGCTCTATCTAAACGCTACCTGCATACCACGAGAATTTTTAATTATAACTTATGATTATTTCGAGCAAATTCAGGCGCGCCCTTCCCGATGAAACACAAAAATAAATAACGAGTTTTTGTGTTGTGTGTTTGTTTTTAAAATGGCGGGAGGTCTCTGCGACGACACGCGAGCGGCCGGCGCGCCTCGCCCATTTGTCATATTTCGGTTTTGAGAAAAAATAAATAACCAACTCTATCCCAACGGTGGTGTTTGTTTGTTCGAGATTATTGCGGGTTAAGTATTATCTTAGAGCATCGACTGACACAGATGGGTTTTGTCAATTGTGGATTTGTTTTCCTTTAAAAACTTGTAAGTACAAATCTGAACGGGTGGCATATGTTAACCCAGAAAGGGTGAATAAAAGTATGGCTCTACACTGCTCTACACCACGTCTACGCCAATTCTACATAGCAGCTACTATGTAGATAAGTTCAACAACTCTACATAATAGCAGCTACGTCTCGTAGATAGAACAATAGGGCTGTCCTTATATGGCGTGTAAATAATTAACACTTAGAGGCAGGTGGGTTCCGTTGGCACAATCCAAAGCTTTGTCTAGTATTACATAGCTCAGCTATGGCTGCACGAGCAGGTGTTAACTTCTCGAGCCTGGCTCGAACAAACGAACCGCCCAAATCTACTGTTTGTCTTTCCAATTCACCATCAAAATCCTGCCCCCTCAAGGAATCACTCCAAGAAGCAAGAACGGCTTTTAACACTGTTCCAACAAGACTAAAAGCGTTGCGCCGCAATGACCAATTTGAGCTATTCACGCTAGCGAACAAACTAAAGAAGAAATTGGTACTCGCTGTGGATAGAATAACTCAATTACCTCGCGCACGCACGGGATAGGGCTCAATAAGAGAAATGCATCAAATATTTAGGAGGCATACGGTGGGGTATGGCGCCAGGAGCGGCGCCGGCGCGCCCCCGGCCGCTCTCACGCGGGCTCGTTATACAAAACAAACAAGAGTGACCTCTAGACGGACCCGGCTGAGCTAACGAGATTCACCAAACGTTCGGATAAAGCGGTAAATTTATCAGTATTTTAGCGAGCGCGTGGTGGTCTGCGCCGGCGGCCGCCGCGGCGAAAAAAACGTGTAGGAGATGACAGGAGCTCGGATGAACCGGGCTAATTATCTCCTGCGCAAAAACAGCGCGCTGCGCTGGCGCGCCGATACAGCCAGCCAGCACGATAGCGATTTGTTTCGGAAAACCATCTGAGCGGTTTTTGTCGCCAATCTTAATAAGAGTGGCCGCAGTCTCAGTCCCTATGCGGCAGGCCCTAATTACACGCCATTAATTACGGAATATTTTTATTTCAGCAAGTACAGTTTTAATTCTGAGGACGTGGCATTCATTATTGATCTACTTTTGGGGATACGTCCTTATTCCTGACAGAAACATCCGGAGTGCTTGGCCGTCGGCGCTTTGTGACGAATTGCATCGTAGAGGTAAGAGAGTTAAACAATCATTGCCCAGGCAAATGGAACCACGAATGTAAGAGTGTAGACCGAAGGGAGAGTGGAGAGTGGTAAGTCGGCCACGGCCCGCGGGCTGTCCTCTAAGTACCAACAACTAGCTGGCACGTAATGACGGAGGTGCGGGCCTCGCGCGGTGGTCGCTCCAGGAAGGCGGAGGCGCCGAGACTGCGACCACTCTATAATTTCTTCACTGCTCGTCCCACATTATCGATCACGGAAAAAAAATAATTGAAGGGGTACGTCGTAAAGCAAACAAGCTTATAATAAGCTGTAATTTGTGCTCGTCCATTTAGAGAAATGCACAAATTGTAGAGGCAGCTGTTTGTTTTGTCTATGACGGAGGTCCGGCGGAGCCCCAAATTATCCGTTAACAAGCCCCGCGTCAGATTCGGCAGCCCTAATGGGTTTTCGTAAAGTTTTTGTTATAACAGTATAATTTATTACGAGTATTTTTTTTGGAAATTCAATTCTAGGATTCGACGACAGCTGTCTCGATTAATTGAGAAATTCTTATTCTGAACGTTTAAGAATGAAGTAACTATTCGTAAATGTTCGATATTGCTATTAATTTTTCGTGACAATTACAAAGTCATTAAAAGAACGTGATGTTGTTTTTTATTTTGACAGTAAAAAGCATGTAAAATCAATGTATCTAGTACCCAATAATCGGTGGGATTGAATTGCATTTAGGAAGACACCGACGCAATATTTGGTTAGTAATTATGAAAATTTGAATCATTTAGGTACTTACATTCTGGCACCATATTAGTGCAACTATTTATGAGTGGTCTATCTGGTAATTAACTAATTTAATTAGTAAAGTAAGTGCCCAAATTCTAGAACCTGATATTATACCTACTTTCAGTAGTTCACAAATGAATATGTATTTTAGTGCCTGTAGTAATACTGATGTTTATTTATTTCCAGAAATTAATTGCAGTGCCAATGGTAAAACGAGTATGTCGTTTACAATTTCTTAAATAACATGTTTTAAAGGCACAACATTTATAAAGAGAAATTTTCTTACTGTTATTTAAAAAAAAAAAAAAAGGCTAAGCCATTCGTAGTAATAAAGAGGGTGATTTTTTTAAGGAGGATGGTGATGGCCATCAGAGTTAGAGTCTTGAAAGGAGTCATGCCCTCGATTAATAAGAAAACAATAACTGCATATTATATTAAATATATTACTTTTAAAGAAAATAGACCCGAATCTTGAAAACACATACACTGCATTAGTAAACCAATAGAGCTTAAAAAACACAAAAAATTATAAGTACGAAGAGTTTGCCCTACTCAAAAACCCACCCTGTATAGTTATTCCGTGCCTTGGGGCCTAAGGATTTGAGTACAACTATTTTAATTGCTTGCAACATTATCTCAAGTTTCAAATTCAATTTTATTGATGTTTTGGGCAATGAACACTGTCCTGATCTTTGCTGATGTCGTGGAAGCTCTACGTTCAGAAGCCTTAGGTACTTCGCAGGGTTGTAGTACTGCATTATCTCCCATCCGCGCTACGATGGAATAGATATAAAGTAGGTACTCACCGTCCTCCCTTAGTGATGATCATCTCAGTGCCTATGTCGTGGAATCTCTGCCAGAGGTCTGCGTTCAAGAGCCTCGCTTCGCAGGTCGGTGGCTCTGCATCTGCTCCCATTCGGTGTTCTATAATGAAATGGATAAGTATTAATTTAAATTTTTTTTTGGACCTTTATTAACTCAAAAAAATTACAATTATATACCTATATAAACAAATTAGAACTAGTATTTACAATGAAACAATTGAGTGATTAATCGAATATTAGACCGAGGTTACTTATTTGAGCCGTTTGGACTTGATCGTCAATGTTACTCCACCACTCGGTCAATGTAGGGTGGAGCAGGGTAAGTACTTACCTTGGTAAGTCTTTGTATGTAGTTAATAAGTTTATGCAAATGTACTCGTTTAAGCAGCTTGTTTGTTTTGCTTTACGTAAACATCCACGTACAGTCAACAACTAAACGGTTTCGTTAGTCAGCGGTTCCCTCTTAAAACTAGAAAATAACATTGGCAAAAGGTTATTGTTGCTTCGATAAGGAGTTACAAAGAGTTTTCTAAAAAGGTTCTACCTTCATAAACCTTTTTGCTAATTTAAGAAAATGAGGCATATTTTAAAATCGATAATGTACAGCTATGTTCATAACTGTACCTATAACCATGGATATGAATATTCATGTCAATCGAAAGACACCTTTTCATTGGCATTTTATGATCGCGTCCGTTTCGGCGGCGGCACACAAAGTGCCGACACCAGTAATCGAACCTGCACTGATATGAGCTGATACATGATTTCCTTTGATAATTGTCAATCAGGTTATAAACACCCTTTTATAAAAACCTTAATGACCGTGATAAAATAAATCGAAGTTTGCAGAAATCGGTAAACGTTTTTTTATTAAGAAATACTGTGATTGTGTCTCGTTTACAGCTTTAATTCAACTCTATAATAATCCCTATGTATGATGATTTATTTTACCTACTAACTGACTTTATATAGAGACGCTGTTTAAAAACGTTATACGACCCCAAAGGTCCTTTACAAGGAACACATGCGTTAAAAACGAACAGGTGAACGAAATTAGGAGAAACCAAGGCAAAAACCCGATTGATGAGTGGTTGATGGGTATAAATTCACGTTATAACAAATAAAAACCGTAGAACATTATACTAGGCAAACATAATTGGCTGATTCCAGCAGGAGGCTGCAAAGTTGGAATAACTAGGTAGTAAATAAAATTGACCTTTGAAAATATGTCAGCTTTTTGTCATTTGGGCGGCATACTCAATTTGTTTACGACTGTACATATCTACAACTTTTTTCTATTTTACTATAAGTGATGCCGGTACACTTGCAGATGCTGTTCTTACAAATAATTATACGATCTCTGGGAAGATACAAATGTCAACAATCAGTTTTTTAGTTATTGAATCCTGGAACCGTTTAGCTCGGCATTTTGTGGCCGCTTGTACAAAATTGCCCGATTCTCTGAAGCGATTCTGTTTGCTGATAGGAAGAAGTATTTGGTAATGTTACTTAGTATGAGACAGGTGAAACGGAATAATGGTCCAAATATAAAAATACAATGTAACCGACCCACTGAGTTCGTCTAAAATGTGTAAAATGTTTGTAGCTACACGTATCTGCAGATATCTGTTCCGTTTTCTTCCTTGGTAAATAATAAATATATATAAACATCAATATCAATATTAATATAATATTAAGTATGTCAGTAATCTGGTCCATAACAATAGCTCTGCTTAGATTGGGACTAGGTGAGTCTCTGGATTGTCCAGAATTTATTATTTATTTATTTACACCGTGTCCATGATGAAATATCTGCACGATTTTTTTTAATGTTCCTACATAAAAAGCTATCTACACCAACAACAATAAAATGTGATGGAAATAGGAAGAAAAAATCTACCCTTATATTTTATAACTGGCTACTTAAATACTTAAAAACAGAATTGATACCTATATTATACCTAATATATGTTGAATAATATGTACAGATACTTACTTAAATTTCAATTAAGTAAAAAATTACTTTAGGCAGATGTAGAACTATAAAGAATAAATCAAAATTTAATTATGAATAAGGAAACCCCTTTTTTTTCGTTTTATTAAACCAAAATAGTAAGGACGTTCCCTGTTCAACTCTAGAAATTTATTTTATGCATGTTCGTCGATATCTTCCCGTCCATTATGAACCGTTACTGCTATATTACCTATAAAATATGTAAAGTTAGAGGAGGTAAAAGAAAATTTTCCCGACGGATTAGTATTTATTCCGTAAAACTCAAACAAAACTACTCGATAAATATCCACTGAACAGTCTTTAGTACACAACAGTGTAGAATAAAAGAAATCGAAGTTTTTTCAAAATATCTATATTCTGCCTACCACCACCACCTATACCTATGTTTTCCACCCAAGGACCCACTTCTTTCTTAAGGTGTTTAAGTTCCTTCCTACTGTACTAAACCGGTAAATTATTTTTTTTAAGGTACGGTTTTTACCAACTTCATTTCCTCTCAGAAGCAACTCAAAATCACTGCGTCGGTTTTTACCGTCGGCACGCGTACGTCCATACAAAAGATTCAAACGCGCTCCTTCCTTGCTGGAACTCTCGGAACTTAGATAATATTAATTAACCACAATTTAATCCAACTTTAATATCACTTATCTCAAAATTATTTTATTGTGCTGTTAAAAGAGGTTGAGTTTACTGAGATTCCTTATTGTAAGCTTATTTCATTTTTCAATTGGTATTGATATGGATCAGTTAAGTTCGTTTGCAAAAGTCGGCAGTTAAGTTCAGCTAATTTAGTTTTTTTGTTGTTAGTAAAGGATTTACTATTTTTAAATTAATCTAACTGTTTAAATGGTATTTAATATCAGTAATACAAATTCAAAAACCCCAAATATATACATGCTGAAATCTAATTATATTTTAAAATCCGATCTGCGATCATCATCATCACCAGCTTATAATCCACTGCTGGACATAGGCCTCCCCTAATGAGCGCCATAGATGGCATCATTATTTGGGGGTTATTGCCCATAATCCCCACGCTGGGCATGCGGGTTGGGGATCGAGATATTGTATAATTATTTAAGAGTACAACAGATATGGGTTAGTAGTTAAGTAGGTAGATATAACTATTTACAAAGTAGGTAGGTACATAAATATTTGTAGCTTCTGAATTTTTATTGTATTCTTTATGGTATATAACATCTATATGGTAACGTAGAACACATCAGTTTAGGTATCATAGAGAATAAATTATCTAACTTTGTAATGATGATAAACAAAACTAAAATATTGCCTTGCGATTGTTGAGTTGAAGAAGTTTTCAAAAATGTTTTCCAATAAGGACAATTTTTATTTTGCTTGCTATTTCTTCATATTATTTCTTCCTTTGAAATTCTAAAGATGAGATATTTCACTTACGTAGCCCGCTCAGCGAAGCAGCCTGCAGCATTTGCTGCCTCAGCAAATACTCCCCAAAGTGTGCCTGATCCATCATCATCCTGTCGCAAAACTTAGAACAATCACAATCAAAATTCCACCTCTCAGTCACTTCACAAAAACCATATCACGGGTTCAGTTCAGTAAAATCTTAAACCACTAATAAAACAGTTCAAAATGGTGTAGCAATTGATCGTTGTCAGAAAAAGTTCATAATTAAATGTAAACGCAGGAAATCTTTCGATGAACGTGACAACTGCGCGACAGCTGCGTTTACACTGAATCGATTTGGTTTTACAGGCGGCGCGTGCGCAAGGCCACGCCCCTTGGCCGCCATTGGGCGATGGGCAGCCAATGAGGTGGCAGACCGAAGGCTTCGTAGGACTGTGTTCCCCCGTAGCCTTTTCAAGAGCTTTCCGCCCGCCTCCACGTTTGACAGGTATCGGAGTCGGCCGTGAGTTGACACGCGTTTGGACTGCGTAGGCGCATTTTTTATCGCTGCACCTTTAAGGTAGGATGTTAGGGTATGGTATCTATAGCTGATATTCTTTGGATATGTGCAACATGAAAGAGAGACTGCCGTAGCTTATTAAATTAAACAGTTAAGTGCGGGTCGGACTTGCTTTTTGCGTCATATTCTTAATCATTCATATCACGATACATTAAACATTAACATTATTACACAAAACATTTACTAAGAAAAATAATGGCAAAGGCGAGCTTAACCTTATTACGAGTATGAGTTTATCTTCCAAGAAACCTTATTCTAGATCAACGGGAAATAGGTATCTTTTAGATCTTGGTCCCTTGCAAGAATCAGGAACAATACAATATGGCAAGGTATTCGTAGGGCTACACAAGACAATAAACACAGATTATTTTCATTTCTCTTCTCGTCTATCTAGTAAATAAATAATAGTTGACATTCCACACAGCATCATCTGGCCACAAGATAAGCAAAGCTCGTGTTTTGGGTACTAGATGACTAAGACTAATAATCATAATACAATAGGTAGATACACATAGATAGATATTTTTTACATTCTATAACCGTAATATTCAAATCGTACAAACATTTGTTCCTAGGCAGGAATCGAAACCGCAACCTCCTGCATCACAGGCCGTCGTCGTCCGAGCTGAGCTGAAGTTTCATACAAACTCTCTTTCCTTTCTTTGGTGGCTTTTGCCAAAGGTTTTCGCTACTACGAGTATTTGCCACAATTCTGTTCATAGGGCTAGGAGGCGAAAAATCCCTATAGTTAAGAACTCTATAGATATCATGGATCTTTCGCGGAAGAATAAACGTTTTGTCTACCACAACACATGTGTAGGTAGGTTGATAACCTATGCAGGGTCTAAAGTCTAAACTCTATAAATCAGGAAATTAAAATGAATTTAATTCTAAAAGTGATTTTTAATTTTAAAATTATATCACCATGTTTTCCGTTTACTTGAACTATTTTTTGACACTCTGAAAAGGCCTATTGTGGCATTGAAATGTATGTATTGTATGTCATTTGATATTGACATCATCTGCTTAACAGAACATTGGCTAAAAAGCTATGAGATCATGTTTAGCTTTAGTAACCATCAGGTTGGTAGTTCTTTTTGCAGATCACATGCTATTCGTGGAGGCTCTTTAATATTACTAAATAAACTTATAAAATTTAAAGAACGTAAAGACATAGTTTGTTTATCGGTTGAAAGCCACATTGAAGTAGCATGTGTTGAGTTGGAGCAAACTATTGTAGTAAGCGTATACACCCCACCATCAGCCTCTTTTGAAATATTTGAAAAAATTATGGATGACATCTTATATAAAATATCAAAATCAACCAAAAATCTCATAGTATGTGGAGACTTTAATATTAATCTTTTAGAAGTGTACTCCTTAAGTAGTAGATTAATTAACTTATTTAACTCTTATAATCTAAAGCCACTATTTTTGGAACCTACTAGAATAACTGAAACTTCAGCAAAATGTATAGATAATATGTTTGTTTGCTTAAATGATAAAATTGTTAGTAAAAATGTAATAAGCAACTTAAAATCAGACCACTTAGGTCAAATAATCAAATTACAAATTCAAGTTAAAAATAATAATGTACAAAAAAAAATAACATACATACCTGTGACCACAAGTCGATTTGAGCGGTTGAAATTGGATTGGGATTCTAAACCACCACCTTGTTACTCATATAACAGCCCCAATGAGTCATATTGCAGTTTTTTTAACAAATTCACCACTGCATTCAATTCAATATTCACACCCAAGTCGATTGTGGTCTCATAAAAACTTAACTTTAGTGAGTGGGCAACAGTAGGTATACATAAGAGTAGGCAAACTTTGTATGAACTGTATAATGAAAAACAATACAATTTTAGTCTTGAGTTCAAAGAAAAAGTAAAAAACTACTCAAAAATGTTCAGAAAAGTTTGTCAACTGGCAAAATCAAATTATATAAGCTCGAAAATCAGAAATAGTGAAAATGTAATAAAATCGACATGGAAAATAATAAATAGTGAGACTGGAAAAGTCAGTACTTACGATAATGATTATAACTTAAAGATTAATGATTGCTCAGTCCAAAATGATGTTGACGTAGCCCAAGCATTTGAAAACTTTTTTACTGACATTCCAATTTTTACTACAAAGTGCTTAAACTCATCTCAAGTTATCGCTGAGTCTTTGCTTATAGAAAATGTACCCAAATGCAAAAATAAATTTAATTTCAATCATGTCAATGAAACTGATATTAAAAAAGCTTTTAATCTATTAAATGTAAAAAAAACTGCAGATCTCTGGGGCATTTCTGTTAGACTTATTAAACCATTGATTGATACCCTTGCACCAGATCTAGCTTTTATATTCAATGAATCCATTGACTGTGGCATATTTCCTGATCTAATGAAGCATAGTAAAATAATTCCATTGTTTAAATCGGGTAGTAGGTCTGACCCCACTAACTTTAGACCAATATCAGTATTGCCAACGTTCAGCAAAGTTTTTGAAAAACTTATTTTACATCAATTGCTAAGGCATTTCGATGGCAATGACCTGCTTCACTGTAAGCAATTTGGGTTTACTCGCGGCAGGTCTACCACTGATGCTGGTGTAGAGTTGGTATCGCATATTTTTGATGCTTGGGAGAAGTCGCAAGATGCTTTAGGCGTTTTTTGCGACTTGTCAAAAGCATTTGATTGTGTACACCATGTAACATTAATCAGGAAACTACATCATTATGGAATAAAAGACAACTCTTTGGATCTTCTTACTTCATACTTGTGTGACAGGATACAAAGAGTTGACATAAATGGGGAACGGTCTTCGGGATCTGTAGTTACAATGGGTGTACCGCAGGGGTCTATCCTCGGTCCTTTCCTATTTCTTGTTTATATTAACGACCTCCCTCATCTCGTTAAGAATAATCACGAGATTGTATTGTTTGCTGATGATACTTCACTAATTTTTAAAATGAAACGTCATAATACAAATTTCGACGATGTGAATAATGCAATCTCAAAAGTAGTCAATTGGTTTAGTGTCAATAATCTTCTGCTTAATGAAACCAAAACGAAATGTATTAGATTTATTCTACCCAATGTAAAACAAGTTAAGGCCGATGTAAAGGTAAAAGAGGAATCTTTAGAAATAGTAGAAAGTACTGTATTTTTAGGAATAACTTTAGATAGTAAACTTCAATGGGGCTCACACATAGATAAGCTATCGAAGAGACTTAGTTCTGCAGCGTATGCAGTCAAAAAAATCCGTCATCTTACAGACGTTGATACTTCTAGACTAGTCTATTTCAGCTACTTCCATAGTATTATGTCTTATGGCATACTGCTGTGGGGGAACGCTGCAGATATTAACACCATATTTGTGCTGCAGAAGAGGGCTATTCGTGCAATCTATAATATGGGTCCCAGAGAATCCTTGCGTGAAAAATTCAAAGAAATAAACATAATGACAGTAACATGTCAATATATTTATGAAAATTTGATGTACACTCATAAAAATATCAATAAGTTCATAAAAAATAGCGATATACATAATTTTAATACTAGAAATAAGAACAAACTGGCTGTGCCCACTACTAGGCTACGTAAGATTAATGTATCTTTTAAAGGGCAATGTATACGCTTCTACAACAAAATTCCAAGTGAGTTGCAAAAATTATCTATAAATAAATTCAAACGGATTGTCAAAAATATACTTTGCAAAAAAGCTTACTATAAAATATCAGATTATCTAGACGACAAAAAAGTTTGGGACGAGTTATGCTCCAACTCTAAAACTAACAATCTAACAAGGTAAAGGTTTCTTGTTCGCTTCTTTACTTTACCTAAAAAAGATTGAAGTGAACAATTAATCAAAGTGATCACTTTATTTCCCATTTTTATTTCTTATTTAACTTGTATTTTGTGACGTGTCCAAGTGTCCTGTAAGGTCTTAAGGAAATAAAGCACTTTGATTTTGATTTTGATTTTGTAACCTCGGGCCTACCCTGCACAGGTTGACGTGACACAACAAAAGATCCTTGCAATTTATAGAATTTTAAGGTAAATAAGGGTTTTTAATCTTTCACGATTTGTTGACATGTTAAAAAAGATTATTTATCGGGTATTTATCGCGTACCTTCTGTTTTTATTTTCCCCTACGTTTCCATCGCGTTGCAGCGATCGTGGTCACGGGGCGACTGGGCGATTAATACCCGATAAATATTCCTTAATAAATAAGGATTGATTGGGTACTGCCCTATTCGATTTTAGTTTTCTAATTATTTTGGGTGATAGCCTGATAGTAACATTTTAGCCGGATGGGCCGGATATAGGGTAATTTGATTTTAGTACCTACCTTTAGTTACCTAACTTTACCACGACAGTCGGTTTAAATACAGGGGTCTAAATGCAGAAGCACGGAATGTAGGCAATAAAGGCGGTTTTGCTTCTCACATACCTAAAGCTTTCGCAGCTGTTTCCTTTGCTCAGATTCTCATTTGCACCCAAACTATTTATTGAACCATTGAATTTCAAACAAAAGACAAGAATTTCATTAGGATGCTGATGCGGCTGCCTTGCTTATGCTTACAGCGCATCAGGGACGTTCGCGAAGGCGCGCACGGACTCGCAAGGAAGTCGCTACCCTAACCTAGCGTCAGCGAGGCCGCGGAAAAGACATCCTGAAGATGATTGCAGTACGGACAGACTGCCCTATTCAAAACACGTGGACGCAGGTAGTTATGGGCTCCATCTGATCCAAATTTAATTTTCTTGTGGTCTCAGCCCAATTAATTTAAATTTTATTCAATTTAAAAATTTACTTTGACATTTCGTTTAATTTTTTCACGATGTGTGATTGCATAATTTCTAAGTTGTGTATGTAATTATTTATTTATTTATTGGATTTTTGTGATCTCATATAAATGATTAAAAATTTATGAATATAAACCCGCAGAGACGCTTCTGGCGAGCTGTTGGTGAGTAGCGACACCACGGGTACTGAGTGCTCCAGGAGAAGTTCCTGGTTCTCGTCTCCGCCTATGGAGTGGCATTACAAGAGAACTAGACTTCTTGCTTGCCGTCGCAGAAGATGCATCTTATGAAAACTCTTTCCATATCCCATCCACCGATCACAATAATCTTGTTTTCCATTGTGCAAGATTACTGGCGCGCGAGTTATACTCGCAGTTGACAGATCTGTTAATTCCAATGAAAGTTTATATTATATTGTCTAGTAATATATTAAGAAATTAGGTTAAAATAAATCATGTAGGTATCCCCTTTCATGCACACGCACCCACGTTTATAACTCTATCTCTCTCTCTCTCTCTCTCTCTCTCCCAATGAGGTTAGCTGAAGGAGAACTCTTTTTAGGTTCTTTTAAGCTCGCCTTTGCCATTTCTTTTTCATCTTAATGTTTTTTTATATTTTATCATGCAATAAAGAATTATGAATTCCTTGAGTATTTACTTGGAAAGAACAATAACATTTTCCAAGATAGAATAATAATAATGATTTTCAAGAAATTTGTTAGGAAAACAATTGTGTGTGCCTAATGAATTACGGCGAAACCTTCCGGTAGCCAACTAAAATAAATTCTTGACATGAAATCAATATAGCCTATCGAAGGATGCTTCTTAGTTGATTAATATCTAAGTTCAAATACCTACTTATGTCATCGATAAGTGCAAAAATGTTATATAAACAATGTAGGGTCGGTAGTCGTACATTGAACCATCGAAAGTATTCGAATATGCAACGTTGCCGATTCGCGCTTGTGCCGGTAAATAAGGTCCCTACAGCCCCCCTACCCACCGCTGAATTTGCGCGGCGATCCCGTGAATGACGGAGGTTGGGCGAGGACTTTTACTAAAATCGATCGGAAAAGTAAGTTTTTTCATCAGTTTTCTTTGATTTTTCATTTGTTTTCGGTGTTGAATGTCAGTATTTAAATAATTACGTGTAATAGTGCACATATTTAGCTTTCTAATGCATGATATTTGGTCTTAATATGCCCTGGTCTAACCGGTGAAATGTTGAGGTTATTTCGAAGCATGTGCAGTGTCTCTCTTTGAACCACATACATGAAGTACAGACTGAACCACAGTTCACTGTGTACTATTAACTTATTACACTTCCGTGCAATTGTACTGTTTTGTGTGAACTCACAAAAAAACTGCATATTAACTGGAAATTATAAACTAACTAGCGGCCCGCCCCGGCTTCGCACGGGTATTAAACAAAAATTTCAGAAATTAAACACAATAACACGATGGGTTTCACAGTTTTCATACGGATCCCTTACTTTTTCTAACAGCATTGGGATTTATGACATTGACTCGACACTCCATAACTGACACTGGCCGTAGAGAAAAAGCAAGCACAGTGCGCAACCTCTTTTTCTATTCTGACGCGCCATAATAGAAAAAGAGGTTGAATATACAGCGCACGGTTCAATTATTGAATTTTTCATGCGGATCCCTATCTTTTTTGAAAATATTATATAGCCTATGTTCATCACGGAAAATTTAGGATTCTAATGGTGAAAGAATTTTTCAAATCGGTCCAGTAGTTTCGGAGCCTATTCAATTCAAACAAACAAACAAACAAACAAACATACAAACAATCAAATCTTTCCTCTTTATAATATTAGTATAGATAAATTAAAAAAGGAATTTTTTTAGGATGGCGCGGACCAAAGTAACGTCCAGAATAAAAGGTGACGTCACAGCTGCAACGAACAATTATGCCAAATCACAAATATTGTCATAGTAAGCAATTTTTTTTTGCACTGAAGTGTACTGATGTATGTTTGCATTTTTGACATAGAAGATACTGTTAAAATAATTCGTTAAAACTAAGTTAAATTATAGTGTTTGTGTTCATAAGAAACTTGATCTCTTAATAATAGCATTTAGCTCAATATATTTGTAATTTTTTTCACTAACCGATAAAATTACACTTCAGAAGCGTAACTTTATAGTTATTTTTTAACATTTATAAGACTGGCCCGGTTTCGGTAATAAAGCAAATCATTAAAATTTACCATTGTTTTATTTGCCATGCTTTGAAATTGATAAATACCAATATTTAGGTAGGTGGTAAAGGGTGGTTCAATGTGGAAAATACTCCGGTTCAATTTGTACTACCTAGTGGACACAATGAACCAAAGCTGAGTTTTAAAAAAAACATTTCTCCTACTCAAACTAGGCCCAACTGTCAAAAAACTAGTATGCACGATGATAGTCGGATAAATTCTGCATAAGATAGGGGAAAAAACAATAGCAAAAGCTAAAAAATGTAAAAACTACAGGCTCCTAAAATTTACCCGGTTCAATGTACGACGCCGTACCCACCCACTATTTGTTTGCAGATGCAGACGACGTTGTTTTCTTAGATTTGAAGGTTTAATGTGGCTGTTTTTGATAATGTTAATCTCCGACTACATAAAAATATACCGAATTACTACATTATTATATATTTTATTTGTTTATTTATTATACATTATTATATATTTTATATATTTTAATCGGATATAATAGAATTCGATAAGTAATACTGATGACGTCATAATGGTGACACGATTAGTGGTTGCCACCCAAGACTTAACTTTTGACTACACCGACATTTAAAATTTGTTAATCTTATCTTAATCTTAATACATATATAAAGGAACAAGCGAACCTTTGGAGACAATACCCAGCCTAAACCACTGAAGCAAGAAAACTGAAATTTTCAGGGTAAGAAGCTAAAAGGGAATCTTATGGTTTATTAAAGTTTGAGATTCGTAGTTAGTAGAATCCATATTGAAATGTTGAGAACTCTAAAAATAAAAAAAACAATTAAACATATGTTTCAGGATTTTGAAATATATTCCTGAAAATTGGTTAGATGGGGTTATTGAAATCTGAGATTTGTAGTTTGTAGTAGTAACCAATTGAAATGGCTGTAACTTTTTATCATGCGGTGTTATTAATCTGAATTACGGTATTTATAATATTGAATATACCTACCTAGTTCATGCCTATACCTGCTTCCGATCCGACTGCTATTGATATTCATCAGTTTTAGCAACTGCAAGGATAAGTGGCGAACTATAGCGCCGCAGCTTCGGAGAGTGGCGATCACAATAGGCCAATCATGGCCGCAGCGATACAAAAGCCACCAAAAGTAAATAAAAAAAAATAATAATATGCATCAGTTGAGTTATCTGTGGTTTGTTTGCTAATCAATATTTTTTTTCAAAAACCGTTCCCAATATGTTTAAATTTTGCACCTTATTATAAGAATGTTATTTGAGTATGTAATACAAAAATAAAAATAACAAAATATTGACATCTGTAGTCACGAAAAGATTGACGCCGGGCAGAGAATTTATGATTTTCAGTAAAAAGGTTGTTACTCTGAAACCATTGAAGATATACTAATAGATAGATATACCTAAGATTTTGTGGTTTTTCTGGGTCGTCGATGAACCCACCTGTCCTACGTTTTCGGCTTGACGTTGAGTTTCGGGTTAGGGTGTCGCAAAAAGGGTCCCACACTTAGAAAAATTTTCATCGATTTTGTATGGGGCTGGGACTTAGAAAAATTTTGATATATTTTTTTATATATATATAACATATATTTTTTCTTATGCCATCGTCAAGAGGGTCACTAGGGGTGCAACTTTGGTTCAGCTGATTGACCCCAAAGTTCTATGACCTCGGCGCTAGAGGTCAAAGTGTGTCGTTCAGTTTCAAGGCGAAAAAGACTTAGAAAATTTTCGACATGTATTTTTTTTATATATATATAACATATATTTTTTCTTATGCCATCGTAAAGAGGGTCACTAGGGGTGCAACTTTGGTTCAGCTGATTGACCCCAAAGTTCTATGACCTCGGCGCTAGAGTTCAAACTGTGTCCGATACAGATACAGATACCGATACAGAGCATTCCGATAAGAGTTGATTAGGTTCAATTTGAGTGGCGGATCCGACACAGAGTACCCCGACTCCACGTGGTCTTGTGCGTGGCGCCCCTAGAGTGTATATAATAAGCCGGAGGCGCGAAGGGAGTGCAGCCTCCGCCAGCCGTAATAAGGGACAGGCACCGCGCGAGCCGCAGCGGCTGAGGCTGGTCGCCGAAGGCGACCAAAAAGCCGAAGCTGCGGAGGTGAGCAGTGGTGCCTGTCCCTTGTTACGCAATGGCGGAGAGGCTGCACTTCCCGCAGCGCCGGAGCTATCGCGAACGCGATTCTTTACACTCGTCGTCGGGGACAGTTAGGCATCGATCAAAATTTTTCTAAGTCTCAGCCCCATACAAAATCGATGAAAATTTTTCTAAGTCTAAAATAAATATTTTTTTTGTTTTTCCTGAAAATTTCGGCTATCTCTTTTGTAACTATTACAATATTACTAAATAAAAAAAAAAAAAAAAAAAAAAAATGTATGGGACCCTCTTTGCGACACCCCGACCGAGTTTCGGGACACCCTGTATATATTTCTATATTTGGCGAGAATTTTTTTACTCAAAATTTTGGTTTCAGCCAAACTTTGAGTAAAAAAATTCTCGCCAAAGATTATTAAAATCCTTGCCTGCAATTAGTTCTGCTACGATAAAAAAATGTAGCATAATCTTAATATTATTTATCATTTTCTTTTTTCGCTGCTTTCCTTAGGTATTCATAAATTATGATACCTACATCATCATCACCCTATGTTAGTCCACATACACAGCACAATAGGCCTCCCCGAATGAGCGCCACAGCGCCTTGTATTCAGTTTGTCGTATCGCATCCAATATCTGCCCGCAGTCTTTAGGAGGTCGTTATCCCACCTGGCTGGAGGGCGTCCTACACTACGTTTGCCGAGTCGCGGTTTCAACTCAAACCACATAGCGGTTGCCGGTTCATCGCGAGATATGGCCGGCCCACTGCCATTTCAGATTGTTAATTCTTTGCCTTACGTAGATATCTAGTTGTTAGTTTGTTAGTTCTCTGTCGTTTGTTTTATACGAAAGTTAATAGGTACCTACCTAAGTGCATCCTACCCTAATGGCTCCGTAACGGACCTAAGACGTGAACACTCACTGTAGGGTTGCCCACCAATTCAAAGTCGCTTAGCGAGCTATGGAAAGAGTTTGGGAAAGAGCTATGCTCGGAATTTCTCTGAAGGCAAACTCGCATGCGTGCGTTAGTAGGTAGGTATGCGATCTTAGTTTATGCTCAAAATTAGTTTCCTAACATTTATTTTCATAAAATTAAAAAAAAAAACACGACAAAAGCTTAACTTTGAAAGAAATTAAAAAAAAAAAGTTTAAAGATTTTTGAATTTTATAAAACTTCTCTGATCTATCCCCTTTCGAACGATGCAACACTACCTACTACTACCCATCTTTACTAAATAATAAACACTAATCAGACTTAAAATAAAAAACATTCAAATGCAATCCAAAAATTTAACTACCTAAAACATTCATTATTATAAGTTTATCTAACATTTATCGTTCTAACTAACATTTCTAATAATTTTAAGTATAAATAACATTTTGAAATGGTATTCTGGGTAAACAGGTGCTGCCATCTCTTAAAGAGAGATACGCCCTCGGTATTGTGAAACTGCTAGATGGCACTGTACAAAAAGTACAACTGACGGTGTTGCTATGCAAAATAAACAAAAAAAACTTTTTTTAATT
This sequence comes from Eupithecia pulchellata, assembly GCA_963931895.1. Taxonomy (NCBI): domain Eukaryota; kingdom Metazoa; phylum Arthropoda; class Insecta; order Lepidoptera; family Geometridae; genus Eupithecia; species Eupithecia pulchellata. The sequence continues at coordinate 2,921,671 of OZ007527.1, read as the reverse complement.
GGAAACACCAAATTTGAAATGTCAAAATAATAATTATTCCTCCGTGATTTTCTCGCCGAATTAGCCGCAATAGCCATAGAAAATCAACAATATTTCCATACAACCATGATTTGAAATGGAATCCATAAAACTGCGCAATGTTTAAGTAGGATGAAGCTATAGGTGCGATAAATGTTGCCTTTTCAGGCCTCTGCCTGACAGTACGAATACACCAAAAAAGAAAACAAAGCGATAATTTGTGTTGTGCTAGCCTGCAGGGTTGTGAAGATGTTCTCAAAATCTCCGACGAGCAAAGACTCGTTCTTGGAGCAGACGAAAGCTGCCAGAGAAGAGCGAGCGAATGAGAAGAAACGAGAACAATCAGCTGTGACGATACAGGCTGCTGTTAGAGGCTGGCTAGCTCGACAGAGATTCTATAAACAAATATTGTAAGTACCGTAGCTTCCTACCCTCGAAAGCCACTGCTGGACAAAGACGGGAGGTATACCTCCACAAAATAAATAAGCATTTATCTAATGTTGCTTACCATACCTATTCTCTGACCAAAACTAAGCATTTATTATTGTTGTTTAACTATTCATTACGTACCTATTCGCTGACCAAAACAGTCTTCAGATCCTAATTAGTCTTTTGATACAAAATACCTATCATTTCACTATAAAATTAAGTAATTACATACCTTATAAAAAAATATTCCAGGTCTGTTCAATAAGTTACAGGTTAATAGATACACTTAAATCGCTGTTTTTTGGCTTATTTCTTTTCTACATTCTAGGCTTGACTTCGATCATACCCTACCTGAAGCCTCACAAGATGAACCCACTCAACCAATCGACTTGGTCCCCGCATTAGACGTCTACCATGTCACATGCCGTCTCTTTCTCATATTCAAGCAGCAAAGAGACAGGAAGAGGTTTGAGAAACTCTGCAAGTATATCGTACACAGCCTCCATTCAGACTCCGTGAAGGTTTCTTATGTTGGAGTGTTCTTGAACAAGGAATACAGGTTTGCTGATTTTCTATGTCACACTTAAGATTTAAAATAAAGTTAACATTCTTAGATGTAAAGGATGAACCACATTAATATGGGGTGGTGTATTCTGAGGTATCAGACAGAAGGATGTTGGTATGGTTAGAAAAAAATTATTACTATACATTAGTAGTGTTGCTGTTGTCTCTAATCTTATTAAATAAACTCATGAATGCCTGCAACAACATACAACACCACAATAGTCTTATTATTATGCACCAAGACAACTAAGTTATAACGAAAACTGAACTTAGTATTATTGGATAGCTACATATAGTAAAGAATGCACAGGAAGTTGCAGTCATGTTGTTATCTTCCGCAATAGTTTAAACTTATCATCAACTTACCCAAAGCAAATAGAGTGTAGGTATCTGCTTACTATAGGTATTGTTTCCACTATGACTAATCAGATTAGGAATTTCTTTGTAGGCCCATAAAAAAAAGAAAAATTATAATTAAAAATAAGCTTTATTTCTCGTACACATATTATCTTAAAGCTTAGGCTCATGAAGTATTTATTTATAATTATAATGAAACTAACTTATTTGACATTCAAATTTCAGTATTAACTAAAATGATTTACTAATTCTGATGATCATGAGTGAGTAAGTGTCATAAATGCGAAACTTTGCTTTTGCTTAACTTCGGAACTAAATGACTTGAAATTTTGGATTTTAAGTATGTGATTATAGCTAACTGGATGCCGAAATTTCTACGTTCTGGTCTTATCTAGAGGTTCTCAAATAGGGGCCTGCAAATGCGGCGAAATGGTTCCAGTAAAGAAAGGTACGGCAGTGTTTGCGCTCGACTTAGCGAGGCAACTGCCGTGCCCCCGTGCGATTTGAAATTTGTGGTCCCCAGCTTCGTAAAGATATTTACCAAAAATTTACAGATTGGTTTTACACATTTCACAAAATATTCTATATGTAACATTAATTATCATTAGGATGTAGGATTCTAATGGTGAAAGAATTTTTCAAATCGGTCAGTAGTTACAGAGCCTATTCAATCTTAACAAAACAATCAAATCTCTCCTCTCTCCCAATAATATGAATATAGACATCAAGCATAACAAAAATATGTCCTATGCAACTGGCTAGACTCCGTTGAGAGTCGCCGTCATAGTGGAAATTCGGTTAGAAGGACAACATAACAAAAACATAAGCAAAATGATATTCATACATTAGAATAAAAATATAGCAAGGGTGGCATGTAATAATAATAATGGTTCATCAAATGAAAGAGGTTTATATCAGTCATCTAGTACCCATAACACAAACTCTGCTTAGCTTGGGGCTAGGTGATGCTGTGTGGGTTGTCCATCATTATTTATTTATTTGTCTAAAAAACCAGAATAAGTTAAAATAGTTATCTTAGGTAATTTTTCAGGTTGATGAATATTTAAAATAAATATACTGTAACTAGCGGCCCGCCCCGGCTTCGCACGGGTATTAAACAAAAATTTCAGAAATTATACCTCTACACACTAAAACGATGGGTTTCACAGTTTTCATACGGATCTTTACTTTTTTTAACAGCATTGGGGTTTTTGTCATTGACTCGACATTCCAAAACTGACACTGGACGTAGAGAAAAAGCAAGCACCGTGCGCTATACAACCTCTTTTTCTATTCTGACACGCCATAATAGAAAAAGAGGTTGAATATACAGCCCACGGTTCAATTATTGAATTTTTCATGCGGATCCCTAACTTTTTTGAAAATATTATATAGCCTATGTTCATCACGGAAAATTAAGGATTCTAATGGTGAAAGAATTTTTTAACTCGGTCCAGTAGTTTCGGAGCCTATTCAATTCAAACAAACAAACAAACAAACAAACATACAAACAATCAAATCTTTCCTCTTTATAATATTAGTATAGATTAGTATAGATAACTACTAAAATTTATTGTTTTCAGCTTGCGATGGATAGCCCACATAAAAGATGTCCTCTACAAATGCTGCCTGTACTTGGAGACACTCAAACCGGAGTCCCCTATAGACATGCAGAGTATTCTCATCCACCTCCACACTTTACTGGAGTTCACAGCAACCAGCACTTGGGCGTTGACTCGCTCCAAGAACTTTGAGAAGCTACGCGGAGGCATGACCCAGTTATGTGCTAATGTTATGGGCTCGCTGTTTCATAAGGGGTACTATCTTACACTGAAGGTAAGAACCGAAATGCTGCCAATAAAGTTGTAAAAACCGACTTTGTAAAAACTTGGAAAAGTCACACATTCATCTCTTGTCTGAGGCCCAGAGAGCATCATCATCATCAGCCCATATTAGTCCACTGCTGGACATAGGCCTCCCCTAATGAGCGCCATAGCGCCCTGTCTTCGGCTTGTCGCATCCAGCATCTGCCGCAGTCTGCTCAGTCTTGCTGCAGTCTTTCGCAGATCGTCATCCCACCTGGCCGGAGGGCGTCCTACACTACGTTTGCCAAGACGCGGTCTCCACTCAAGATCACGTTTACCCCAGCGGTTATCGGTTCTTCGCGTTATATGGCCGGCCCACTGCCACTTCAGTTTGCTAATCCTCTGAGCTATGTCGATGACATTAGTTCTCTGTCGGATGTATTCGTTACGAATCCTATCCTTCAGTGAAACTCCGAGCATAGCTCTTTCCATAGAGAGCATGGATGTTATATATTCTGATAAATTTGCCAGTGACTTCAGATTCAGATTCAATAACTTTATTTCTTTAGGCTTACATACAAAATAAGCCCTTATATGCTCTGCTCCAGCACAATATTGATGACCTAAAGCGTACAATAAAGCGTGTTCAAGCGATTTTCTAAATTTTGACATATAAACTTATTAAACTCTGGCTTAAAGGACTAGAAGTTCATACGAAAAATATTTAAGAGTTGTTTCTTTAACTAAAGTTGCCTCGTCTGTATGACGCTAAGTTCGCGATCTCAGAACAGAACACGCTTATATAGTCATGCACATTGCTTGATGGGAATAATATCAGACTAAAGTGACCCCAAACATTTAGACAACCTTTGTGACGAAGAAGGTAGAGACTTGTCTAGGGCGCAGAGGGTTGCAGATTTGGATCCCAAGTTGTCTAATTATGCACATATTTCCGGATAAAGATTTGTCATTTAAAAAAAAAAATTAAAAAAATTCAATACAAAACGACAAGCTGCGTTTAGCTTAAGGCTAGATGATACTATGAAATCCAGGAAGACGACCTCTGTGGGCGAAGTTCCGCCTGCGACGCAGGAGGTGGCGGGTTCGATTCCCGCAACGGGACAAATATGTACGATCTGCAGATATTTGTTCAGGGTGTTCTGGTCGTTTTCTAAATTATTTCTTATTTTAATAATTATCTGTTTGAAATTTTACTTGTCTAAGTTAGCCTAAAGAAATAAAGTTATTGAATCTGAATCTGAATCTTCTATGTATAATAAAAATATCTATCTATGTAATAATATTGTATTATTTAGATCAGTCATATAGTACCCATAACGCAAGCTCTGCTTAGCTTGGGCTAGATGATGGTGTGTGGATTGTCCGGCATTATTATTATTACTCCACCGAGCTGCGATCCACAACCCGCATGCCCAGCGTGGGGATAATGGCAATAAGCCCCAAATGATAAATGATGCAATCTATGCCGCTCATTAGGGAGGCCTAGAGGTCCAGCAGTGGACTATAATAGGCTGATACAAATACTGATGACGATTTATTTGTTTCAGTCCCTGCTCCTCCGAGGTCTTTGCCGCGAGAAAGTATTCCTGAAGACCATCTCCCTCACCGCGATAGTAACGCTCTCGCTGCGGCCGCTCGTCTCCGCGCAGTTCTCTGAGAAACTGCTCACGATGTACATCATTCAGATACTGTCTGTGCCGACGCTGGTGTTTCATATGCAGCAGATATCAACAGAGGTATGCATTTCTTTGACAATTTCTACCGGCGGCTTCGTATCAGTTTTTTTCGGGATGAAAATTCTGAGTCTATATGTTAAGTCTAGAACTAGATAAATATGAATAAATCAGTTGGTGAGGTGTGGAGTGGTTTACCACATTTATTTATTTAATGTCAACTCTTCCCGTGGGTGTCGTAAGAGGCGACTATGGGAAACACACTGGGGGTCTGGCAGCAGCGCCCTCTACAGAACAACTCCGCCGAACTGCGATCCCCAACCCGCATGTCCAGCGTGGGGATTATGTGCATTAACCCCCACGCTGGGCCAAATGATGAATAATGGCGCTCATTAGGGGAGGCCTATGTCCAGCAGTGGATTGTTATAGGCTGGTGATGTGATGATGATATGATTTATTTAAGTATCTATTCAATCTTTCCCATTTTTAGTTAAATGTGTAAGTACTTTTGCAATCATTATTTGCTAATTTACTGTTTACCTCACTCAATGAAATAAATTTATGTTAAGTTATTTTGCAATGAGTAACACAATGAAACATACAAATTAGTGCAGTCAACCTCTATCTGATTACTAATCAATCAGATAGAGGTAGAGAACTAATCAGTGATTAGTCACCTTTGTGCAATTTTAGTTCTAATGAGTTCCTTAACTTATCACTAATCCCTCAATAGTCTGCGAGTGACTTGTAGTTAGCGTATGAGAATAGAAACCGATACCATTGACACAAAGGAAGTGCTTTGTTGGCGCTAATCTAATTTTAATGTGTTCTGTACAATCTGACAAGTGCATGTCAAAATATGACGCATGTTGACAATAGTTATTTGTTAATACAAGAGCGCAAAGTTGCTTTTTAACCGCTTGCTTAATTTAGCTAACCGAGCACACGAAAGATTCAAAAAATAATTATTCCTTAGCGCGGAATGAAAAGAGCACGAACTGAAAAATCTTTGCACTAGTGTGCAACACATTACTTTCAATACCACATCGGCGAGGAAATGACTAATTGCAAAAAGAACATTTACAATCACAATAAACTTTTATGTCAGTTCAGGTAGTAACTACCTACTACATTATGACAGGTAAGCATTACAGAATAATCTTTAAATTATTATAAATACTAATACTTAGGTAAAATTAAGTAAGATTGAAAGTAACGCTGCTACTATTACTTAAGTTCTCAACAAATTAAATAAGGGTTTTGCAACCGATGGCAAAACCCTAAAAAGGTTGTATGATATATTCTGTACCATGGAGGTAGAAGTAAATAGGTTTAATGATGTTTTGAATTCACAAACATAGTGCACACGATGTTCTAAATTCAATTTACTTTATTATTTAGCGAATAAAAACGGCTTTTGCACTCAGATATCGAAGAGCAAAAATACCCTTCCCGAGATGAAGGCTGAATTCACAAGTTTTTTTGTGATGAGAGCAAGATTTGCGGCAAGTTACTTTTCCTTGTAGAAAGTAGAAAAATAAAAAAAACCTCGCGCGCCCTCATGACGCTCAACCGTAATGAGTAATTACTGTCATCAATGGGAGGAAATACCTGCCATTGTCTTCATCTTATTATAAATTTCTCTAATCTAAACACCTTAATGATTTCTAACTGCATGAGAAAATATGTCTATGTGACGCATATTGACAACATTTATGTTAATGACTCAATGCTAATTCCTCAACTATTTTATCTCAATCCGCTTTAAGCGCTTTAGCTCGTTAATGGTAGCAAAAACCGATACCACCATTGTCTTCTTCATATTCGAAAATAGTAAATTTTTACAGCGTTATGATTAGTATTGCATACTGCACATCATTTTTAGGGTTTTGCCATCGGTTGCAAAACCCTTATGAAATCACTTTGGGTCTGTTTTGTGTTTTGAATCCTTAATATCTCAGAAACTACTGCAGCTATTGACTTGAAATTTGAAATAATAATACATTTTGTGCGCCCGCACATATTTATAGAAAAATAAATGAAAATAAATGAAAAATCAAAATGAAGATTTTCCATACAAATTTTGAAATCGAAATTTTAAATGGAACGTACAAAGTCGAAAGTGGTATCAAATGAAAGGTACTCGTTTGTAGATTTCAAAATAGTTTTTGAAATTTCGGTAGATTTCATACTTTTTAAAATATTTTGAAAATGGTCAAAAAAATGACCGTTCCCCCCCCCCTATCTCCGAAGATTGCAGAGCGATCGACGTGATATGTACCAAGTGTTTGTAGGTATTGATCTATATTTTATAGGAAAAATATAGAGAAGTCTGAAAAAATAATACTTTTTGAAATATGGTCAAAAAAGGGCGGGAAAAATTTCTAAAGGGGTGACTACCCCCCCGAGTTGGGTATCAAATGAAAGGTATTGGTTTGTACATTCCAATGCAGTTTTTGAAATTTCGATAGATTTTATTCTTTTTGATATATTTTGAAAAAGGTCGAAAAATTGACCGGTACCCCCCCTCTATCTCCGAAGATTGCAGAACGATCGATTTGATATGTACTAAGTTTTTGTAGGTATTGATCTATATTTTACAGGAAAAATATAGAGAAATCTGTAAAAATAATACTTTTTGAAATATGGTCAAAAAAGGGCGGGAAAAATTTCTAAAGGGGTGACTACCCCACCGAGTTGGGTATCAAATGAAAGGTATCAGTTTGTACATTTTAATGCAGTTTTTGAAATTTCGATAGGTTTTATACTTTTCGAAATATTTTGAAAAAGGTCGAAAATTTGACCGTTCCCCCCCCTCTATCTCCGAAGATAGCAGAGTGATCTATATAAAATGTACTAAGCGTTTATAGATATAGGTCTATATTTTACAGGAAAAATATAGAGAAGTCTGTAAAAACAATACTTTTTGAAATATGGTCAAAAAACGAATTTTCATACAATGGGGGCTATTTCATTGAGAGCAATATCAAATCAAAGGTATGGATTTCGACAATTCAAAACAGGTTTTAAAAATCATCTAAGTTTCATACTTAGTGAAATACGTAGAAAAAAGTCGAAAAAATAATTGTAGGTACCAACCCACTTACCTACCCACTAATCTCTGTAGTAACTGTAATAGTAGGGTTCCACAGCGCCACGAAACCGTTGTTCTCAAAATTTTAAAGTCCATACCCAATGTATTCCACTGCGCTCGAAGAATATTTAGATAATAAGATTATTGAATTCATGAATTCCACCGTGCTCCAAAAAAATATGAGAAGAGTAATGTATCCTGGATAATCCACACAACATCATTTAGCGACAAGCTAAGCAAGCTTGTGTAATTCGTACTACTACGATATCTGTTATACTTAATAAAGTATATATAAGTATCACATTAGATGATTTATTTTTGTGTACGTAGAAAAGGACTAGAACACTCGAACAAATAATCTGCAGATCTTACAAATATTAGTCCCGAGGCGGGAATCAAACCGCAACCTCCTGCGTTGTAAGCCCACCGCGCTAACAGGTCGTCAATATACGTACGTACCTAAACGACAAAAGTTCAAAACCCTCGGCGCGCGAGTTACACTCGCACTTGTCGTACTTGTTTATCGTTACTTAGTCGAAGTAATACCTAGGTATTACTTATACCTTTGTGATGTGTTAGCCTTAAATGGAGTCTCAAATAATATAAGTTGTAAAAGGTACATTTGCTGGTACAAATAAAGTAAGATAAAGTAAAGACATTACTTTTACCCTAAAAAAAGGGGAAAAAGGTAGACAAGAAAAATGGCCATATAAATCTGAATCGAACTTATGTAATCTAAGTGGGTTGGTATTGTAATGTCTATAATATAGTGTAAAATGGATCCCTATCTCAGCATTTTGAGTACTAGGTAATTATCCAATACTGTGCAGGTTTTCATTAAGGGCCCTTGTGGTAGGACGGTACATTAGGTAACTATGTACATTATAATAATTAGTAGAGACATGATATATAATTATAAACTAAGTAAATAAGTCGTTCAGCTAAGGAAAAAAGTGGGATAGACCGAGAGGTTGCCTCCAGCGCTAATGTTCCGCTATAACCGTGGTTACAGGATATTGTAAGAAATTTGTCCTTTTATTTATTTAAAGGAATACCAGAAGCTTATAATTACAGAATTAATAGTAATTTATACATACCAGGAAGCTTATTTAAATAAGGTTTTCACGGTTAGGTTAGCAGATTAAACTAAGATGACAATGAGCATTTTAATTATCGTTGTCATGAAAATAATTAAAAAAATATCAACAACAACAACATCACCAGCCTATAATAGTCCACTGCTGGACATAGGCCTCCCCTAATGAGCGCCATAGATGGCATTATCATTTGGGGGTTAATGCCCATAATCCCTAAAAAAAAATATAAAAAAATATGTATTAGGAAAATTCCTGTAGAATAACCGAAGATTATAACAACTGCACTGTAAACATCAACCATAAATAAGTTGTAAAAGTACATTAGAAACTAAGAAAAACACATTTCTCTGTAAATGAATGTATAAGTATAATCATGTCAGTTTGGCATTTTAAACATAGCCTAGGACTTCGATTGTCACTTTCGTATTGTGTAAATAGCTGAAACTGAAGACCAGTTGAATACCTTAGACAATACCTATAACATTCTGACTGGGTCTACAACTGGTAATCGGTTTGAAGTCCACTGATAATGGATTTCAAGTTAGACAATAAGGCTGCTGGTCTACATGAACATCTATATAAGTAACAATTTTCATTCCAGTCAATAGCAGTATTCCGGACGCATTCTATATTCGACAAGTGCGTGGAATTCCTCAGCACGGATCAGAACATGCGGATAGTGTTCAACACCCTGGAAGGAAACTACGCACTATGTTTGTTAGCCAACCTGGTGCAACTAGCCCACTCGGAGAGGGAGCATGCACAGCCTGAGACTTACTACCCGCTGTTTGTGGTGAGTCCTGCACACCTACACCTAGTACCTACTAAGGAAACTTAAATATTTACCATAAAAATATAATACTTGAATAATGCTGGACATTTTATGGATCTAGTAACAATTACATGATAAATTGGCTGATATAGTAAATTACAACATAGAAAGCGAGCAGATTACTGGAACAAATATCTGCAGATCGTACTTACATTTGTCCCGAGAAACAAATCCATTCAACAAAACTCTCGCATTTATAATTAGAGTAAAATACAGTCAAAAAATTTAAAGAACCAAACACGGTGCTTGTTATTTGTTATTCGATGAATTTTTAACAACCAAGTAGATTCTAAAGCCATCAGTATTTTTTTAAATGTATAGTGATACTAAGTTGTATGTTTTTCTGAACATTTATTTACAGCTAGTAGTGACACGGTTCCTAGACTCCTGCCAGCAGTACGTTGTCTGCAAAAAGGGCAACCTCAGCAACTGGCACCCAATCCTGGGCTGGTTCTCGCAGAGCTTCGACGCGTATCTACCGCCGGCTATGGGTTGGTATACTAATATTATAAAACGGAAAGATTTGATTGGTTGAATTGAATAGACTCGACTCAACGTGTATGACACAAAATTTGCTTAATTTAGAGCTTAATATTGCGATCTGATACGTGTGTTTATTTATTTTTGTTACTGTCTTACAGCCTAACTAAAACACCAGTCTTCTTCCAGGCAACCTACGCACGCAGCTATCTCTTCTCTGGGGCGCGCCTCTCCTAAAGAAGCTGTTAGCTCAGCCTCTGAAAGAGATGGTAGATGGCGGCGTCGCGGAGGAGGGAGCGGGACCGTCGCAGCCTTCCACTCCGGTGCAGAGCAGCAACCCCGCTGCGTTTATACGACGCGCTATCGAGGCGAGGACTGGTCGGTAAGTGAGAGAGAGATGGCAGACGACCAGCGTCGCAGAGAAGGGAGCGGGACCGTCGCAGCCTTCCACTCCGGTGCAGAGCAGCAACCCCGCTGCGTTCATACGACGCGCTATCGAGGCGAGGACTGGTCGGTAAGTGAGAGAGAGATGGCAGACGACCAGCGTCGCAGAGAAGGGAGCGGGACCGTCGCAGCCTTCCACTCCGGTGCAGAGCAGCAACCCCGCTGCGTTCATACGACGCGCTATTGAAGCGAGGACTGGTCGGTAAGTGCGAGAGAGATGGCAGACGCCGCCATTCGCGTGGTTGTGTTAGAGAGAGATGGCAGGCGACAGCGTTACAGAGGAGGGAGTAAAGAGATGTCTATGTAGTTTTTCCCGACGTTGTTGCTAAGGTCAGAAAATAATAACATGTGATATTGTTACTTTACCTTTAATGGCTTTAATAAATCCTTTTGTTTTAGGTCGAACGCCAGCAAAAACTTCAGGAAACTCGGATCTCCAGACAGTACAAAAGCGGCTTTGATATGTTCTATGTACCACACCGCACTGCAAACCATGTCACAAGTCAAACTTGATATATTGACGGGTAAGAATATTTATATGGGGGTATATGTGGGTAAGGTAGCACTTTTATTGCCAATGACTGACATGTCCGTAATCATTTCAATCATGGATGTTAATGGGGGATTTGTTAGTTTAAATCTTATTGCAATAAATTACATAACCAGTGGACAATTGCCATTCCCAGTTGAGTCAGACGCCTATAAATGAACGTACTTAATTGGGGTTTTGGCACATTTTTGTAAGAAGATCAATACCAAAGCTAATTCCATTTCCATTCAAGGAATAACTTTAACAGATAAAAATAAAAAGTCGGCAACTGCCCTTCGGGTTTCTGCGCCAAATACTTTAGACCTCCAGGTACAGGTATATACAGTGGTGGTCATATAATTAAGAACGATTTGAAGCTATAGAAGTTTTTTAATTTAAATCGTGTCATACACAGAGATGTGTACCTTCTGAGAAGCAACTAGGTATGTTAATAAATAGCCACATTAATAGAGCAACGTGGCTTAGGAATAAAGAATGAAATCGCTAACTATTTTTTAATTTTTTTTATTTATTTTACCAAGTAACACATTCAAATAGTACTTGTAGCTGGACAAATAATTAAGAACGATTTATTAACTGCTCGGGAATTGTTTTGTATGACACTTACATAAAAAAAACACAATAATATGTAGCGCAGAAAATTTAAAAAGCAAATTAATACCTTTTTATTTAAAATTAATAGTCAATTGCATATCCACGGTTTTTAATTACAGCTTTACACCGGCGAGGCATTGATTCTATTAATTTTTGAAATTTCGCAAGAGAAATAGAGTTCCATTCTTCCAAAACAACGTCGTACAGTTCTTTTAAATTCCCACACTGTGTATTTGGAACCATTTTCTTTACATCGAACCATAGATTCTCTATTGGATTACGTCTGGGCTGTTAGTTGGCCAGTCTAAGACAAAAACTGATTGCGCTGTAAGAAATTCCTTTACGCTGCGTGCAGTGTGCTTTGGATCATTGTCATGCTGAAATGTTGAAATAACCGGTAGAACGTCTTCACCATAAGGAAACATTGTTTCTTCCAGTATATTTTTGTATTGGAACTGATACATGTTACTGTCTATCAACTTTACAGGTCCAACACTATGTCGAGAAAAACACCCCCACATTTTCACATTTCCACCACCGTACTTTAATGTAACTTTCGTGTAATTACGGTCGAATACTGTATTCGGGGGACGTCGTACATATCGTTTTCCATCAGAACATACTCTGTTTATTTTCGTCTCCTCAGAAAAAAGTACATTTTTCAACTGTCGCACAGTCCAGTATTCATACTTTCTCGCAAATGCAAGCTTGGCTTGCCTGTGGCAAAGTTTCAACATGGGCACCTTTCTTGCTATCCTACCGTGAACTTTTTCTTTAACCAAACGTCTTCGAATAGTGACTGCTGAGATTGCTGAAGGGTTGTTTTCACCAAAATATTCTTTTCTCAGCTCATTGGGCCCTTTAAAAGGATTTTGTTTTGCTCTACGAACGTTGTTTCGGTCATCTCGAGGAGTTGTTTTTCTCTTTTTAGGTACTCGTGGAACATTAGAAGTAATTTGATAAGTAGCAAAATGCTTTAGAGCGTGGAAAACCATCGTTTTTGAACATTGCAGATGGTCGGCTATCTTTTTATAAGACCAACTCTTCCGGCAAAGTGTTATTATTACTTCCCTTGTAGATTTATTACAACTTTTATTTTTTCCCATTGTTTTTCATAAGAAGCAATCATTTTTAATCTTTTACAGCACTAAATGGCGCCAATATTATACAAATCGTAACAAATCGACTATTTAAATTTGAATAAAGGTATAAACTATTTAACGTTCTTAATTACGTGACCAGCCAGTAAACAGGTATACTATGTTTAGAAGTAGTGTAAAAAGTTTGTCTGTTTATTTTTAGCTAATCATGTGTATCAATGAATACAGTGGTATTATGGTAAGGTTTTACGATACCGAGAGAAATAAAAAAAACTTAGTTTTGCGTCTTAGTTTGAAAAAATCTTCCCTTTATATCAGCGTTCTTAATTATATGACCACCACTGTATATCTCTTCAGGTTTGTGCAATCAAGACGAGATACTGTACTCTCTCTGGCAGTTCCTCTGCACGTTGGGACCGAGCTGCGGACTGAAGTCGTTCCTCGATCTCTTAGCTGTCAACTCGAAGACGTCTGCGCCGGAGTTTCAGATGTTGATACTGTTTGCTGATTGTATGACGCATTATGTTACGTAAGTTGGATTCGCTTTAACAAAAATCAGATAATTTCGGTGTTCATTTTACATTAATCTGTCATGTCATTATAATTACTTTAATATATTTATGGATCGATGAAAGTATATAATATATATACTTTCATCGATTACTATGATATAGTGAAACAATGTCACCTTTTTTGTTTCGGAGTTTGAAAGCAATTTGGCGACATTATCAGGATATGCAAAAAAATGTGGAATCGATATTAGGACCGTGCTTGCCTTTCTTTATATCCATAACAATGAGAATTTAAAAATACTACAAAAGAACTAATAAGAAAGTCGGTTTTGTATTAAATGGACGTCGCAATCTCTGGTTACATATTTACCACTTTATTATAACTTCTCCTGCTCAAAAAGCATGTCAATAAAGGGAATTAAATAAGTTTAATTATATTATAAGGTTTAAAACAATTTTTACTTTTGAAGCTTGAAGCTGACGCAAAATAACAATTTTCTTATTTTTACAGGATTTTAGATGATATGGAAATGTACGAGCAGCAGGAACCATTCAAATTACAAGACTTTATAAACATGTCGCTGTTCCTGAACATGTTTGTTTACAAGACGGTCATGGGGCAACTATTAGGTCTGTATTTTTTACATAAAATATAATGATAATGCACTAGGGTTTATCTCTGAGCGTATGGCCTTCGCCACACTTAACGGAAATTCCGACGCCGAACTTCCGTTGCGGTAAATTCGTATTAAACATTGACGTGGAACGACCGTTCTTCCGCGTAGTTTGTCCGTTATTAGTCATTTATATGCAAACATTTATTGGCGTGACGGAATTTCCGCCAAGTGTGGCGAAGGCATCTCATGTGACAGCAGACTGATTCCACTAAAATCGCCGATCTTTGAAATTGGAAAGCTCTTTGAATGGCCTTGAAAGCAGTCACAATAGCCTTCGCCGCCGTACAATTGCAAATTACGAAAGCTTTCAAATGTCATTATGGGATGAATGATGATCAACTTCAACAGCAGTTTTTCTAAACTACAAATTTTCTCGTTTCAGATCTCAAAACAATCCAAAACAACGAGCTTTTCTCATCTCTACACACGCTCCTCCTAGTGTTGTATCGACGCGATTGCCGGCGGCCGTATACCCCGCCCAACCATTGGCTGGCCAAAGATATAAGGGACTCGCAGTTTATACACGAATTTGAGAAAGGGAAGAAGCCGCATCTGGTAAATATACTGCACTACTCAAAAATGCCACGCAAATGCCTGTTATGTCTTGGAATGGCAGGTCTGTCATACAGTAGACGGTTCACAACTATTCGATTTTCGCCACAATTTTTTATGTAACAAAGTCTAAGATTTCATTTATGCCACAAATGCAATTATGCCACCCGAATGCGATTATTAACATTTACATACAACAACAACATCAGCCTATAATAGTCAATCATCAGCCCATATTAGTCCACTGCTGGACATAGGCCTCCCCTAATAATAGTCCAATGCTGGACATATGCTTCCCCTAATGGCCGCCATATATACATGTGTCTCCCTTAGTCGCCTCCTACGACACCCACGGAAAGAGTGGGGGTGGTGAAATCCTATGCCGGCACGAGAAAGAAAGCTGGTGAAATTCTATACCGGCACCACACGGCAAACATTTACAAACGAACTATTAAATTAATGTCCTGAGTTATCATTTTGTATTTCAGGTGCTAGTACAGAAGACTCCACACATGATAGCTCACGGAGAAAGAGTCAGACTGTTCCGGCGAGCGGTGGCTGATGAAAAGGTAAAACCGTATCATTATTTATTTATAATAATATTATATGGAGGAAAGATTTGATTGTTTCTTTGAATTGAGTACAGGGCGTCCCACAGCTATGCCACATGGAGGGAAAGTACCTTAAACATTGAAGATGGAACATTTTACTGAAAGAAGACATTAATTTAATTTTAAAAACAATTTAAACTACATTCATAGATGTTTAAATAGTTACATGCTTGAACCGGGAACCGAACCCGCTACATTGGAAAAATAATTACCCTGTAGCTTTATCATACCGATCAAAATTCTTCATCATAAGGATTATTTTATGCTACATAACATAGAGTCAGAAATAAAGTCAAAATATCGAGTGATTGCTTCCGTTCTTCATTTATCCCGTGATTTTCCATATCACTCGATAAAATATCACGTGATACTCAGAATTCGCTCCCTATAGTTTTATGTGTAGACTTTTATTTATTTATTTCGGAACACCATCAGCTACAAAAATGTCAGTAGAAATATAAATGACAACAGAGAGCTTATAATAGGTATTCACTAATAATAATCTAAATAAGCTATTTATGAGTGAACAGTGTTCACTCATAAATAGCTTATTTAGATTATGAACACTAACAAAGCTGTGACAAAAAAAAAGCGTACTTTATGGGAAACCACAAAGTGCTCATACTTAAACTTGTGATAAAAATAATAGAAAATATAAAACATACCTAGGTACTAATACACAATTATCAAAAACCGACCAAGACCTAGATTAAGTGTCAAAAAAGTCCAGAGTCATGCGACGCCTTGCCCTGGGAATCAAGTGGTCAAGTGTTCAACTGTCGAAGACTACTGTGGCGCGGTGGGCTAAGGTCCGCCTACGACGCAAAAGGTTGCGGGTTCGATTCCCGCCTCGGGACAAATGTGTGTACGATCGCAGATATTTGTTCAGGGTGTTCTGGTCGTTTTCTATGTATAATAAAAAAATCTCTATCTATGTAATAATATTGTATTATGTATATCAGTCATCTAGTACCCATAACACAAGCTGTGCTTAGCTTGGGGCTAGATGATGCTGTGTGGATTGTTCGGCATTATTATTTATGTTTTTTCTGACAAAATAAAATTTATTTGAATTTGAATAAGTGTTGTTCGTTATAGGTGGTGTTAGGTTTAACGGAGCGCGCTTGCGGCGGCGGCGGCGGCTCCGCGCGCGCCACGCTAGTGCAAGTGCGGCGGGCGCGGCTCGTGGAGGACGGGTACCGGCAGCTCGGGGCTTTGCCCCCGCGCGCGCTGAAGGGCTGCGTGCGAGTGCGCTTCGTTAACGAGCAGGGGCTGGACGAGGCGGGGATAGACCAGGATGGGGTCTTTAAAGGTTAGAAATTAGAGGAAGATATTTATTGAAGAATAAATACGGAATAACATTGGTGTACTCTAACTTAAGCTAAGGTTAGTAGTCAGTTTTTCGTCAAATAGTAATAGATTCAGATTCAGATTCAATAACTTTATTTCTTTAGGCTTACAAAATAAGCACTTAGTGTATAATACCGTGTGGTGCCGGCATAGAATTTCACCACCCCTACTCTTGGGTGTCGTAAGAGGCGACTAAGGGATACACCGGAGGGCGGGCAGCAGCGCCCTCTGCAGAAAAACTTCACCGAACTGCGATCCCCAACCCGCATGCCCAGTGTGGGGATTATGGGCAATAACCCCCAAATGATAAATAATGCCATCTATGGCGCTCATTAGGGGAGGCCTATGTCCAGCCGTGGACTATTATAGGCTGATGATGTGATGTGATGTGAAATATATGTACGATCTGCAGATCTGTTCGGGTATTATGGTCGCTTTCTACTTATATCTATGTAATATATTGTATTAAGTATATCAGTTCTAGTACCCATAACAGAAACTGTTTTGGGATGTACAAACCGATACCTTTAGAAACTTTTTAAAATGGCAGCCTTTTCCTTACAGAGTTCCTCGAAGAAACAATAAAGCGTGTATTTGATCCGTCGCTAAACCTATTCCGTGCGACGAGCGAGGAGCGGCTTTACCCGTCGCCTACTTCATGTCTTCAGGAGAACCATCTGCAATTGTTCGAGTTCATTGGCCGGATGCTGGGGAAAGCGGTGTATGAGGTAAGCAGAATAAATAAATAAATAAGGATAAATCAAGAATAAATAAATAAAGGCAGTTGAAGCTAGTTTTGACACTATCGTTTGGAAATAAAGATAAAAATCCAATTTAGGTTTTTTACCTAAATTTTGCCCATAACAATATAATTTTCATCTAGTAGACCCCTAGATTTGTCCTAGTTGTCTAGTGAATCAGATTTTTATATTTCAATAATTTTCGACTGGTTTACAAAATAAGCACTTAGACAAAAGTACTGCAGATGAATCATTTATAATTTACTACACATTTTTATTAATAACTATCAGAACTAACCAAAATTGTTGCTTTATCACTTTAATATTTCCGCTTTGTTCAGGGTATAGTGGTAGACGTCCCCTTCGCGTCATTCTTCCTGAGCCAAGTCCTGGGTCAGACGCAGCAAGCGCTGTACAGTTGGATCGACGAGCTGCCTTCGCTAGACCGAGATCTGTACAGAAGTCTCACCTACATCAAACATTTCCAGGTAAATATGTGGTTTTTGTTAATAAAAAATTGTAATCTTAACGAACATGTTCTAATTCGAACACCTCTCCGAACGAAAGCAAGCGTTTCCAATTCAATCGAGGTGTCTGTTTTAAATGGACTGAATGGGCTTGCCAAGTGGCTATTTCTTGACCAGAAATATTGCTTTTTCATAAATTGCTAGACAGAGATCTGTACAGAAGTCTCACCTACATCAAACATTTCCAGGTAAATAAATATGTAGCTGTTGTAGATAAACAATTGTAATTTAAACGAACCGCTTCTAATTCGAACACCTCTTTAATCCGAACGCAAGCAAGCGTTTCGGCTGAATGGAAACAGAATGGGCTGGCCAAGTGGATATTTCTTTACCAGAGAAAATGCTTTTTCATAAATTGTGAGACAAAGATTTTTATTTGTCATTAAATAGCTTCCGACAAACTAAAATATTGATTTTTTTTAAAAGTTTGATAAAAGTAATGTTTCTAAACGCATATACATTTTAGGCCTGTGTCCAGCTGTGGGCTAACATAGGCTGCTGCTGCTGCTGCTGCTGATGATGATGATACATTTAAAATTTAAAATTAGTTTTATTTCATAAAAAATATCCTATAAATTCTGTGTAGGTACTATATTCCGAACGCTCCACAAATCCGAACATTTTCGGAGTACGGATTAAAGAGGTCCTACTGTAACTTATTCAGTATTCATTTTCAAAAAAAAGTGTAATTAGACCGTAGTAAACTTGCAAATTGGAAACCGTCCTTTTGCCTCATGTTCGATTGTTCTTCGAGATGCACCATAATATAGCCGGATTACTTTCGGGCCCTAAAGAATTGTCCAGCATTATTTAAAAATAAAATTATTTTCTTTCTTAATACAGCCGGATTACTTTCGGGCCCTATAGAATTGTCCATCATTATTTAAAAATTCAATTATTTCCCTTCTTTCTTTTCTTTCTTATTTATTATTATTATTTGTTTCAGGGAGACGTGTCATCGCTAGAACTGACGTTTTCCATCGACGAGGAGCGTCTCGGTGAGATAGTGACGCACGAGCTGGTGCCGGGCGGGAGAGCGATACCTGTCAATAATGAGAACAAGTAAGAACTTCATCAAGACGAAATAAGAAGTCATTAATAAAGATAACAAGTGAGAACTTCACTCATACGAAAGAAGAAGTCATTTATAATGATAACAAGTAAGAAATTTATTAAGACGAAATAAGAAGTCATTAATAATGAGAACAAGTAAGACTTCACTAATACGAAAGAAGAAGTGATTAATAAAATGAGAACAAGTAAGAACTTCACTGATGCGAAACAAGATGTCAGCTCTCGGGACAATTAACTACAGCTTATTAAAGGGTACAACCAATAAATACTGGTTTTTAAAGTCTGAGGTGCGGTTTACGGTCTGAGGTGTGGATTGAGACTAGATACATTTATTTGCCATGGAAGGAATAAATATTCAAATTGCTTCTATGGTTCGCATACTAGGCATCCCTGTGTTATACAAGCACCAACATCTAAATGGTTAACGGTTACTACATTTTGGGCTAAAATAGGTATTTAAGATTAAATTAATTCTCATTAATTTGTAACGTTGAACACGTTACGTATGCTCCGAATAAACATAGCCGTAGTCAAAACTAATATTATAAAGAGGAAAGATTTGATTGTTTGTTTGGATTGAATAATTACCAGCCAGCCATAGTTTCGGAGCCAATTGGATTGGCTCCGAAACTACTGGACCGATTTGAAAAATTCTTTACATTATCCCTGATGAACATAGGCTATAGAATACTTTCAAATAAGTTAGGGGTCTATGTGAAAACTTCAATAAAGTAACCCAACGAGTGTGTATAAAAATTTATAATTTTAGAAAATTTTGTTAAATGTTCGTATAAAGGCTTCACGAACGAGTATTTAACATCGTGTACGTTGTTGTGTTGTTAATTTTTTCATTGAACTAATTCAAATAAATTTTTCCTTCAGAATCAACTACATCCATCTAATGGCGCACTTCCGAATGCACACGCAGATCAAAGACCAGACGAACGCTTTCATCAAAGGATTCCGAACTATCATCAATCCGGAATGGCTCTCATTGTTTTCTACGCCTGAGGTAAGTATCCACTTTTAAA
The DNA here is from genome assembly GCA_963931895.1 of Eupithecia pulchellata. NCBI lineage: Eukaryota > Metazoa > Arthropoda > Insecta > Lepidoptera > Geometridae > Eupithecia > Eupithecia pulchellata. The sequence continues at coordinate 2,901,539 of OZ007527.1, read as the reverse complement.
ACTGGTTGAAATTCGATGGAATTGACCTATAAGACTGCTGACTCGGCGAAACCTTCCGTCAAGTGAGAGTATAACTCGCGCGGCGAAGGTTTCCAACTTTTGTCGGTAATGTATACAAATTCTGCAGGTAAAAAAAAAGCCAATGTCTTCGATTCAGCCTCGAAATGGTTCTTCAGCAGACTCTAGCTATGGTAGGTGTATGTACTCTTGAGACGGGTGTAAACAATATGTATAAATAAACAAAATCATGATTCCCAACGTTTTTACTTTAGCTTTAACCGTGAGTAAAATTAAGTAGTATAATGGAATAGGTAGGCAAAGCTAACGTTACATCACCACTTTTAAGGCAAGGTCTATCTTTCGCACGAGTGCGAAGCCGGAGTGGGTCTCTAGTTAGTAAAAATCCGTTTTGTCCAGCTCCAGCGGCTGATAAGCGGCGACAACGTGCCGCTAGACCTGCGAGACTTGCGACGCCACACGCAGTACTACGGCGGATTCCACGACTCGCACCGCGTAGTGTGCTGGCTGTGGGACGTGCTGCAGCGAGACTTCTCTGAGCAGGAGCGGGCTATGTTCCTTAAGGTACTGGTTATGCATTGTATTTTGTCTGTGCCTGTGTACTAAGTAAAGCTACAACAACATCCGCCTATAGTCCACTGCTGGACATAGGCCTCCCCTAATAAACGCCTTAAGTGGCATTATTCATAATTTGGGGGTTTATTGCCCATAATCCCCACGCTTTCCTTTATTTTACTGCCATAATATAAAGGAAAGAAACCATTTGCAGTAGTGCATTTGGAGCGGGTTGCACGAAGTATTTTGATCTGAATGCTTAATGCGGCTCGCTTTGCTGATATTATAAAGATCAAAGTAAGAAAGCTATACTATATCTTATTTTCGCTTCTTCTTGTTTAAACAAGTGATCCATTCCCCGGTTATCGGTGCCTTCTTGACAATGCAATAAACAAGGAATCCTGTAATCAAGTGCGTATTGTTTTCAGTTCGTGACATCATGCTCTAAGCCACCGGTGCTCGGTTTTGCCCACCTGAAGCCGCCGTTCTCGATACGCTGCGTCGAAGTTGGCGATGATGAAGATACGGGAGATACTATTGGTGAGTCATAAAGGCTTCTTTGATAAAGCACGTTCTTTTGATATAAAGCTGTTCCTATGAGAATGATCTCTAACTGTTTAAGACGAAAAGGCGGATAACTATAAAATAAAATCGGAAGCGCTAATAGGCAGTGGCTGGGTAGCCAATGAGTTAAAGCGATCGTGATGATTGAGCAACTTACGATAAGAAACTATGCTCGAGTTCTTAGCTTACAAGCTAGATGGCGTTACTAAAAATATACCAACCCCGAAATTAATCTTAAGTATCTAACAAAATAGATCGCCACCGGCTAACTTTAAGTGAGCAATTTATATACCCGATGGTGCTTAGTGTTTTAATATAATATGTTGTACTTTGTCACAGGAAGCGTGATCCGTGGTTTCTTCACGATCCGCAAAAAGGATCCTCTCCACCGTCTGCCCACGTCATCGACTTGCTTCAACCTCCTCAAACTACCGAACTACCAGAAGCGAAGTACACTGCGCGACAAACTGCGGTACGCTGTAAATAGCAACACTGGGTTTGAACTGTCATAAAATAATGCACATGGAATTGCCAGAATCAAATATCGTACATGATGAGTTAAAATTTGAGTATACGCTCCAAAGTCGGCTTGTAGTCGGCGGTTTCGATGTTGATGATCAGGTACCATAGGCAAAAACCGAAATGTGCCACTTCGCAAGAAGCATGTCGCCGACATGATTCTCTAAAATGATACTGCCTTATATATACTGTCGGCTGTCGGCGCGTTCTAAATAAAATAGATTGGTACATTGATGACATAATTAACGCAAAAATCGACGAAGATAATTAAAAACCCATATTGAATATCCTTTGTTTTAAGTCGTTTAGGAAAACCAATAATATTGAAAGTAAGCAATAAATACATTGTATAGTTATATACAATGTATAGTTATGGGTATGTCGTGTGCGTTTTTACTAAATGTTGTTTTAAATAGTAATTAGAAAATCTTGATCCTAGTATTTGGGCAAGAAATTTATACTTTTGAAATGAAATTGTTTAAGGCTTGATAAATAATCGTAGAAATTGTTTAGGATAGCGAATATGAAACTTAAGTTGGTAAAGGGTTCTTGAAAAATCTGTTGTAAAAGCCAAAAATACAAATATAATTTTTACACATTGTACCTCTAGAGTCAAACTATGAGTTTTTGCTTCATAATTTATTTTATTAGGAGTCAATGGAAATTTAAGTTTATAACATAATTGATTTTTGTTCTTTTTTAATCAGCCGATTTATTCTCGTGCAATAAATTGTTGAGCTACGAAAATGAATTCCAAAGTATCTGAATTTTGGAATTCAATAAATTAGGTTTTATCTGCATTGTACATTATTTATTATAAAATTACAAGATGGATAAGTAAATTTTTATACCTGATAATTGTTTCAGCATGTGCTCTTCGAAAAGATAATCGAACAATTGCTTAATAATTTACGTTTTTATAGAAATTTCCATATATTATTATGTAAAATTTAAACGACGTAGTTGGTAATTTTTCCATAACTTTTCGAAGACACACACCCTTAGTTCAAGAGCTGGTAATATGCTAGGCCCATGATTATAATACTATTGACAGTTAGACTTTAGACAGTTTCTTTTCACTTCTTCCACTAGTGGACAAAAAATTGAAGTGAAGAGAAATCAATAACAAATTATTTCTTATTTTAATAATTATCTGATTGAAATTTGACTTGTCTAAGTGCTTATTTTGTAAGCCTAAAGAAATAAAGTTATTGAATCTGAATCTGACAATGCTTCGAAACTATCAGATAAAATCTTTTGAATGTATCAATGGAATTGTTACCCCCGAATACTTAAACGTTTCTGACATTTAATCACGTGGCAAGTTAATCTTTTAACACAGTTTTCAATGGAAATCTGTAAAAATTTCTCTCCTGAGACGTGCCTAAATCTGAGATGTTTGAGTATTCTGGCGTATAGCGTTACTTAAGTATAGATAGTCAGAGCAAACTTTCAGAATATTGGCCTACCTCGGAATACTTAAACGCATCTTTTATCTAGACACGTCGCATGTCGATGTTTTTGACAGTTTTTAATGATAATCTGTCAAGAATTTGCACCCATAGACGTGCTTAAATCTGGGTTGCGATGGATTGTTAAGCGGTTGGTCCCTGAATACTGAAACGCAACTCACATTTAGGTCGCGTTTTTTGATAGTTTTCTATGAAAATCTGTCAAAAATTGTAAAATAACCTAAATTTGAGTTGATTGTGCATAAATCTGAGTTACGTTTGCGTATCCGGGAGTTAATCTTGCGTTCCTTAACTAATGTTGCCAGCTGCTTCGGAACTAGGCAAGTAGGGTAGATCTCCTGATGTAGATTTTTAGAATTGAGTATATTATATTAATTAGAATGTGTAAATAGATAATAACGAGGGATTATTGGTTCACAACTTGACAAAAAAATGTGGATAATGTCTACTGGTCAATGCAATAAAGTGTTTAAATGGTTCGTATTACAACTGTTATCTTAATCAGAGTTTTGTATTGTGAAGAACTTGACTAATGGTCGAATAAATAAATATTTAGATGCAACTCAGATAAGCACGTATAAAGTCGCGATTATTTGACAATTTTCAACTAAAATCTGTAAAAAATTGTCACTTAGACGTGTTTTTATCTGAGTTGCCTTTGTAACCTATACTCAAACGTTTGATTATTCGAGTCTTTGATGAAAGAGCTTGGCACTGGTACTCGATAAATTTGCCAAAAAAATTATGGTGTAGTTTTTGTTACTAGAAAATTGTTAAAAATTGTTCTACGATCCATGGGACTTTCTATGTAAAACGAATGATAAAGAAAAATCACTAGAGGTGTTTCGTTTCAAAACTCTGGCTTAGTTAATAAACGTAATTGTGAACTTGTAGCAATAAGAGAGTGAAGAATTTATCTAAGTGTTTGTAATCGTTTTTGTGAGTACATTATTCAGTAGTACACTGCCCTGATTTGGCGAAGTTCGGGTTTTACGAATCATAGTTCATATTATTATGTAGGTAACATACCCCATGTATATTCTTTTACATAAGATATTTTAAGGAATTTTGATATCATCGCATATTTGTAAAGTTTGCACCCCTAGCGGGACGCTCGTTTAACGCATTCACTGCCCGCCCAGCCTTTGCGGTACGACCTTAAGACGCGCGCCACACCGCAACTAGGGCTTCAAGATCCACGTAATTCTAATGGAAGCGATGGCCATACAACAATATAAATAATATATAAGTAAATGGCTAAAGATATGTGCACGGACATTTTTAAACGAGATGGTATGAATCGCTGTTTCGATTTCTCACAGTAAATCTAAGAGGAACAAAAAGTCTCAGATTAGGCACTTATAATTTAAGTCAGATAAAAAGAATGTAAAACTTTTTAAACTTTCACGATTTGTTGACATATTAAAGAATAATTATCGGGTATTTATCGCGTACCTGACGACGGAAGTCAGTCGCCCCGTGACCACGATCGCTGCAACGCGGTGGAAACGTAGGGGAAAATAAAAACAAAAGGTACGCGATAAATACCCGATAATTGTTCTTTAATATAAAAAGAATGTACACATAAAGTCTATTCAAAATTTATATGAAAAATCAAACAAAATACAATCAAAAGTACACCGACCGAGCGTACCCTTTTTTCCCTTGCATCACAAAACAAATAAAAGAAACCCAAATCCTTTTGTATATTGTGTAAAATATAGCTCGAGTAAACCAAATTAATTAATATAATTTTTTGTAATAACTCCTATGTATTATCATGTATTAGATTTATTAATAATGTAGGTTACTGAAGTGTCTGTATATCATTTAATTATAATTAATGTTGATTGATTGTGTATGATTCATTATAATTATGTATGCTAATATTATAGTCATCTTATATTTGGAATATGTAATCAAAAAGGTCAGTTATATTTTAAGGCCCTACCCTTTATCTTATTGTTACGTTGAACAAAGGATTTTTTTATTCGGGTTGTTTGAGACGTCTATTGTAAGTTTTATGCTTATGTAATAGTTTTACTTATTACGTAGAGTTTAGGCAGAGATGCGATACGGTAAGATGGCCAAAATAGGCAACTTCGTATCTCTGTCAAAAAGTATTCTTCATATCCATACCAATTATAATATTACAAAGGGATCAAAATAAGCTTATAATAGGTATAGCAAACTCCCTAATTAAAGTTTGAAATTTCATTTGTTCAACGTAATCACTAAGTAGTATAAAACAAAGTCGCTTCCCGCTGTCTGTCTGGATGTCCTTATGTAGGTATGCTTGTTTTTAAAACTAAACGGATTTTGATGCGGTTTTTTATAGATAGATTGATTCAAGAGGAAGGTTTATATGTATAACATGCATTAGTATCATCATTGCGGGTCGCTAGTAATATAATAAGATAAAAAAGATGGAGGCACTGATTTGGGTCGAGGTAAGGCCTTAAAAATGCGAGGAATCAACATAATTTAATTATTATTGATCTATAGTCATAATCATAAAAGTGTTTCATTTCATCTAGTGTAGTCATTATCATCAATGCCTTGGAGTAACGGAATACCGAAAAAATTACGAATTCGAAAACAACTGATCAAAATATCTTAACCGCCTCTGATTCCGTATGATTTGCTGTTCTCGTCCGTAGACCGAGACACGTTCTCGGTGAACCCGTTGACCCAATCACCGTCGCTAACCCAAAGGTGACGACAACCAGTACTGATTCTCTTCCGCACCCGACCAAAAACCGACCCTGCCGGATGAGGGGTAGAAGAACTCCCCGCTTCCGCCCACAGGTGCACTCGTGCATCTAGATGAAACCTCCTTATCCTCTTGTAGCATCTGGCAACAGCCAAAGCCGAGGCTCGCGCCTAAGTGTGGCCTTTGCGCGTGTTGCCTCAACCCGCCAAAAGTCGGGTAACGCTGTCATCGGACTTTTACGCTATACTACACACACGAAACTAAATATAAAATGTAATGTAGAATAACATCATTTCTAATATTTTTAGTCTGGGATTTAACAGCCTAATGCTATGTTCACATGCGCGCCGTGCAGCCCGGCGGGCTGCCTGGCGGGCTGCCTGGCGGGCTGCGCGGCATGCAGCCCGTCCCAGGCCGGCGACAATTCAAGCTGTTCACACGCACGCGCCGTCGCGTCAGTCAGTGCATTTGGTTCGCGGCATTCACGTTCACGGGCGCGTTTACGGGCTCGGGCGTACTGTTCACACGCTCGTGAACGTGAATGTACACGTTGAATGTCGAGTTGAACGCGCGCATGTGAACATAGCATATGAGATGACGTCGTTTTTTCCCATTCTTTAAGTGCGCAGGTTATACCTACGAAAATTGAAAATCTAAGTTTGCGTTTGAAAAGTCCATGACTCATTGACTCATTGTTTGCTTCAGGCATTCGGCATTATTATTAAGCTTGTTACATAATTAATGTTATCGTCGTTTTAGTGCAATTTCATTTACATTTTTAAATATTCTGCACGTTTTCGCAAATATCCTTATTTATTTTAAGATTTGTAACGAACTTGAATCATTACGATGTTATTTTGTACTAGCCACGTAAATGATGTTTATGACACCATGTGATTCTCTGTGATAAATATAATTGATATTTATATTCTTTTGTTTCATTCGAAGATGAGCCATTTCAGAATCTGCGACTTACTCAAATTAAAAGTGTAATAATATATATTTGATTGTTTGAATTGAATAGGCCCCGAAACTACTGGAGCGATTTGAAAAATTATTTCACCATTAGAATCCTTTAATAATCTCTGATGAAAATAGGCTATAGATAGAATAGGGATTAGGGATCCCTAGGAAAACTACAATAAAACCCAACGTAGTTATTGTGTAAAAATATAAGTTTAGTACCTGTGTGAAGCCGGGTACCGCTACAAAAAAAATATTCTGGAAAATCCAGACACCATCATCCAGCCCCAAGCGTATTATGTTATTTGTGCCCAACATTTGGTGCCCAAGCTAAGCAGAGCTGGTGTTATGGGTTGTAGATAACTGATAAAATGGTAGCACTCTTTATAATATGTATAATTTATGTAATGAACATTTTATAATACATATTGGATTACACATAACAATAACTTTAGCAAATTTTATATCATGGTGATGGGATGTGGGTACATAATTATAGTTTTCTATGGAATACTCTTCGGAATAGTTGTCCGTCCGCCTATTGCTAGTGCCATCTATGCCAATGCCAGCTAATAAACATTGGCTTTCCATTTGCAGGTAGAGATGGCGCTAGGGGTATTCTCAACTTTATTTAACTTTTTAAAACTTTTTTCGTCCAAAAACCTATGCTATGTATTTTGTGATCGACAAGTTAAATAACTTAGTGTCATGTTACTCAATGTCATGCAAATGAAACAAAGAAAAGAATAAACAATTTACTGACGCAGCGCAGCGCCATTTTTATCAAGTTTAAGTTGTTGACGAAACCAGAAAGGAAACTAAAATTTCCAGATAATTGTTAGAATGTTTATCTAGGGTTTGCCGAACAAACTTTTATTTTCTACATGAAGCAAGTTCCTAATAGTTTCTGAGGTTCCGGGCGGCCAGCAGCTGTTCAAGCGTCATTGGCATTGTTATTTGTTTTCTCGTTCTCTCCAAGGCGTCCCTAGCTTGAACGGCGCGCTTGCCCGCTCGCCCCCTTAGGTCCCCCCGCGCCCGCCGCACCGCCCGCCAGTTTCGCTCGATTTTCATCGTGAGCGGACGCCCGTGTGTAGCTCCTTTGTCGTAAATATCACGGTCTCATCCTTTGTCTATCCAGGAGGAAGCCGCGAAGACAATAACAAGCAACATTATCATTTCAAACTTTGCAACTTTAGTCAAAGTTTGTGTGCGCGATCAATAGTTTTATCCCGGCGTTTCGTGTGTTCAGTGAATTCCCGCATAGTCGACCGAGCATGAATAATAAAGAAGTAACCGGTGATATTGTCGCGTGTCCCACGGAAGACTCGTGGTGATCGGTCCGTCGAGGTCGGCGTGTGATGCCGAGGATTGTGCGGTGACGACCCGCCGCCGACTGCCGAGCGGTTGGATGGCGGCTGTAAGCGGCCCCGCGCGGCACTCTCGCGTCTCCATGAGTGTGTCCATGTCTCTGATGCAGGGCGGAGCGCAAAGCGCGCCCCAGGGGGCCATCCTGGCGGCAGCGGCGCCCTACTACCAGGCGCCGGCCATCCCCACGGACGTGCAGCCGGACCGGCCAATCGGATATGGCGCTTTCGGAGTTGTCTGGTGAGTTACATTCATACCTAACGCTCTACTTTGTTGAATATCACATGTTGGACCTGGCTTTATTTACGTAGACATCTACCTTCTTTCATTGCAAGGGAGCCTTGATCTCCCGGCGCGGCGCGGCGCAGGAGTGGATATAAGATACTTTCCTGCCTATTAGGTTATTATCTTTGTGTATGGGGCAAGGTTTAGAAGTCAAGGTCAGCACTTCTTTGTTATCCACACAAACCAGGAATAGGATCAATTTATAAAAGGTATTTCTTTAAGCCTTTACATTAGTTAAAATTAAGTACCTCTCAACACTGAATGGTGATTTGAGCTGGTTTCATCTTTGATACATTTTCATTAAAAACTGTAAAAAACAAAGTAATTTGAGAGCTGCTCAAAAGTTTATTGTTTCTAAGTTTAAAATAAGTTTGTTTATAAGCAAGATGTAACATCCAAATATGTATATCTGATGCATGATTTTGGCCAGTTTTCAATAAAATTCTATCAAAAATTTATTCCTAAATGGTGACATGAAAAATCTGAATTGGGTTTGAGTATTTGGAGGGCATGTTTGGTCTTAACTTTTCCTGTTTAAATTTGTACCGCAGGAAGTTTTGTGTTAGAATTTTGAGGGTTGGAAAAAACACACATTTAGGTTTTAGGTGGGAGCGGCTACATCAATCATGATCCTTATTTTAATTAGAACTTTGTTAATAGTAAAAAAATGAGTTCAGCTATTTAGCATCTGAATTTTAAACGGACTAGCAAGCAGTGAAGCAACTGATCATTGGTGATTTAATTTTACAAATTTGAATACTGACCTAGGTGTGCCTTGTGCTTATTTGGATGATACTATGTATTTAAGTCGCAATTATACTCGGTATTCTGAAAATAAAATTTGTCTGAAAAAGCTAAGCTCTTATGATTCCATAATAAATAAATGTGTAATAAAATAAATAAATGAATCTATTTCTTATAAATCTATTATCTTTGCAGTGTTACATTTTGACTCACTATCTCAAGCTCCTTGGAAGCTGAAAAAACAATAACAACTGCATTTATCTATTTTATAGATTCTGGCCATAAAAACAATCCATTTACACCTTTACTTCTTTAGTACAGAGCGAAACACAAGCGAGCGAGAGCGTAAAGCGCTAACGAAAAAGCACTTGTTCTCCATTTGTCTACACTAAAGTTTTCTAAGTGCTTTTACTAAGCTTTTACTGTGTGAGTGTGCACTAGTCTAGCGGTGGAACAAACTCATCATTAACGCGAGCGAAATCCCCTGGTCGGTTCGTAGTACCTACTTTCCACTCCCGACCTCTTTTATTTAGTTTTTAACTGCTACCATCGCTTTAATTGCGAAGATCCCAATCTTATCTCTGCCTTTATTATATACCTATATTTGTGGTATGTTACTGAAAAAACCTTTGCGTAGACAGTTTACACAAAGTTTTGGAACGCGCTGAAAGTTAGCCGGCCGATATCCCGCCAGTTTACTGTGTAAACACGTGGAGCCTGCGATACCACTGACGTGTATTCAATTCAGTTGTTCACGACATAAGAACGCTTTTCAATATTCATGCCTAGGCTACCACAGCCTGCACATGCGTCCGCCGAGCGGCACACCTCCGCACAAATCTGTGCCTTATTGCTTGAGCTTCAACTCGTTTTTGACACGACTTGTCGAATTCGTGTTTATATCACACTAGCGAGGGATAGTGTGCTCTATGTGGCGGTGGCACAGTAGGAAATAGATTCGGGCGATGCGATTGTGAATTAGTGCACGCTCGTGCATCGAGCGAGGGTAGCGGTTAGGTATGGGTGGATGCTTTGTGTAGTCGTCGTGCGTAGGTAGGGTCCTCGTGGCGCGGCCGACTCGATTGTGTGTGAACGACCGCGAGGGGAGCGCCTGATTATTCCGAGACTACGTAGATCGCCGCTCGAGTCCCAAAACCACTCCTACGCCTCGCTCCTCGCCGAACTCGTCCCTTGAATGCAAATAAGGGCGTTTTAACATTTTAGTTACGAGTATATTTCGCTCTTTCACGGTGGTTTTAATTTATTCCAAGCTTAGCTCTGCAGCCTTTTGTAAAGAAGCGATGTTTATTACTAAACAAAAAGAACCGATTTACGTTCATCACAATGCGATTTCTCCGCTATGCCCAGTCTGCATGTAATGAGTTCGTTTCATCACTCCTGACGGAGACAGGGCACGACTATTATTATGGCAGCCTACCTGCGCTAAAAGCCTCTTAGAAAGTTACCAGTAAGTACTTGTTACTTTAACAATGCGTAGCTGCGTGTAAATTACAAGAAAAGTAAGCAAAAACGAGACAGTGATTTCGAATAGCACTCAAATACATAGGTTTCTGTCGATCAATCTTGTATACCTACTACAATTGATAACAGTTATTTTACACGCAATAAAATTCCCATTCAATACAATACCCTTTACATAAATCGCATATAACTGATGGTAAATAAAAGCCTTTCTTACTTGAAAACTAAGGATTTGATTTCACTTTGTAACAAAATGGTAAATTCAAGTAGCGAATTGCAGCTTGGCTTCGAAAAGCTGTTTTTCTCGGAATCGCTGAAGATGCCGTTATGAGGTTGTTCGCACTTCGACTGAGCGAAAGTGCTCTGCAAACTGTAGATTCTGTTACATTTCGCTGAATACCAGCATTTTAGATATCTCAATTTGTTACAAGATCAAATAGCTCATAGACAAATTCCAAACTGAACATGCTTCCATTCTATCATCTGCACATGAGGTCTACGCGGCGGCAGTTACCGAATTCCATAACAAACGCATAATATAAGCCTTATTGCGTTCCATAGGCAAACGCCATTTAACATCTTGATGTAGCTACGCCGTAGTACCTTAGATCCTTACTTAGGCCCGTAAATTAATGTACAGGGTGTGGTGTGGGTTGATTGGAGGTAGACTTGCTTAGGCCCCTACCCTGTGGTTATTACGCTGATTCCGGTAGACTTAATGTTTTCGTTTGAAATATCGCGGTGCTGATTTGTACTCAGCTTGCACAGCAGCTAGAAAGGTACAAAATGCTGGCAGAATTGTCCATATACTCAGTCAGTTAGAAACACATGATTCGATAACGCCTGATGACGCACATTCAGTCTAAACTTTGCTATGAATCGAAGGGGACTCCTAATCATTGCTAAGTATTATTATGTTGATTCGACTGACATAGTTAATGATTTGATAACTGTTCAGCCTTGCCGTTCAATCCTCTGATTCATGTACGCAAATTCCTCATTTCCTAGTTTTTACAACAGCTTTACCTGCTCATTTCAATAGGCATCGATGGATAGATGAATCTGTTGTTGCCATTGTCGTAAACGCGCTGATCTCTACCTGCTTTTTTAGTATTGGTACCGAAATATCGGTGTCACTCAAACGAAAAGATTTCTTATCTTCAAGGGTCTTACCCACTTCAAGCAAAAACCTACGATCCAAATAACGAATTTTTATTTTTGTGATCTCATTTTTGTAACCATCGCTCTGACGTTGTTCGTTACGTTTATCTATCAATGAGTACTTACCTAGGTCAAGAAAGCATGACCACGGCAATGGATAATTCAGTCTTTTTGTGTTACGACACTTTTTGTTGTTCGTGTCGATTTCATTCCGATTTCACTGGATCTGAACTGAAGACTCAGTTCAGATTCAGCAGATTTTTTGGGAAATTTTAAATAAGTCTGTTGTGACCCATGTTAATATTTCGATCTCTCCCAGATTTTTTAAAATTATTTAAATATTGCGATAAGTGACAATAGTTCATTCTTGAAACCGACTTTTATTTTGTACATTATTGCCTAGGAGAAGCTTGCATTTTAATATTTAAAGAAAATCAGCTATGACTATGTACTGAACTGTGGAGAATTGAGACTTATACCTAAAAAACTGTTAGACATTGCAACCCGAGCCCAACGTTATTAACTTACAAATATATCTGCTAATGAGATTATTGGGAATTAATTAGATGGACACATTAGGTAAGCCAAGGTTAAATAATCAGATCAGGAATTCTTATAGTTTATAACCAGTTACATAGTTAAGAACCAACGAATTCGTGTTATCGATGTTGCAGGTCACTCAATTTAAGTTTGAAAAGTCGAATAATTATGTATTCGTAGATCAGTCATTTCATCTTGCAGTACCTATCTAACTGCATCTCTGCATAGTTTTGGGGCTTATTTATGATAAGGAACAGGAAAAAAAGGCTGATCACCTTTTCGGTGTTCTTTGTTATCGCTTGCCGTACCCATTTAAAACACAAAATGCTGTCTACTGCGAGACTTATCACCCCTGCAACCAGTTCTGCCATATTCAATGATGACAACTTAGCGCGACCAATTGCAGCGGTTCCACGCCTAGCTATCAGCTATGCGCCCCTTCCAGACTACCTGAGTCAATAAGGACCTTGACTCCAATGCCAAGTTCATTGATGCTTGTCCTGCTACACTACCTGCTACAGTACATAGAAGTAGTTCCGTAGTAGTCCGTGTTCGCCTCACTCATCATTGGTTATGCCTTTTCATACGCCATCCTGGGAGTCGCCCTGTCGGAAGCTATGGGTCTCTTCTATCTTGAGATAGAGTTCCTGCTACTGTTCTCTTTCTAACGTTCTAAACAATTGTATTAAAGAACAAATACTACTGCTGCCACTCCTCTTGATGAGGTTTCAATGTATACTATCTAGAGTTGATGGTCAGGAATCAAATTTTGGGAAACCTCCCTTAGCGAATTTGCTCTTGGTGGCTTTTGTATCGCTGTGGCCATTATAGGACTATTTGAGATCACCACTTCATGAGTTCACCCCGAAGCTTTGGTGTTATAGTACGTCACTTACCCTTGCTACTACTAAGAGCTGTAGGATTTTCTTCGGAGTGATATCACCTAGTTTGTTTGGGCTGAGCAGGTACTTGCCGGGACGGGTGCTAATGCTAAGTGTTCCGCACTCTCCTTCCTTACTGATGTTTGGTTTGGACTCATGTGTAAAAGTTTTACAGTTTTTATGATGCCAGTGTGCGTCGTCATTAGGAATGTCATTTATTTAATTATCAGTTTATTGGAAAACTGCAAGTAAAAATCTATTATAAAAAAACAGCATCTCTCCTCATGGCCGCATACACTGCTAATTGTCAGACAGTTACCGAGGGAATCAACCCAGCCAGATAAAAAAGGAAACCTGTGATTGGATGCGATAACGGCGGCACACGGTACACCACCAGCTGAACCGAAGTGGCCTGGTTACTATCCAGGTCACGATGAACGTATTGCCCCACTTATCGTGCGTGCATTATGTGACTTGACATAATTTAACTGTCAGATTTCTAGGTTAGATAATGCCCTTTCAGAACCTGTTCTGCCTATTATGTCTTGGGAACTTGGTGTTTTGATTGACTAGTATGTAAAGTTTGCATCTAACTTAACCTGCCTGTAAGATAAAATTGGAAATATCTGCTTATCTAATCACGAAGTCGCTTTAAATTGTTTGTTATTTTCGTGTGTTATGTTTATGTATGATACGACGCCTCTATTCAATGACTGTGAACTTTCCATACACTGGCATTAAAATGAGGCACATATTTTACCATAAGCAGAGAAGTCGAGTCATGACTAACGTAGCGGTTAGAGTAAACTTCTCTTAGTGCACACTGCACAATAAACATTCCTAAGGTATTTTACGAGGAGTGTAATAAGAATTAACTAACTGCAACTGTACGGTGATATCAAGACACTTAGCCAGTTAGGAACACTTTGACAAAACAAGATTCGTCAAGTGCCTGTGTAACTCGCGCGCGAGGTTTTTGTACTTTTGTTGTAGATATTATATGCCATAGGTAACAAAGGTTTGAAACCACAACTGACAAAAACGATACCATATGGTTCTAAAATCAAAATCAAAACCCTAAAAAATTATTATATAGATGGTGAAAATGTAAGTTTTTAAGTACGACTGTGCTTTAGGGAAGAAAACATTACAACAAAAACTATAATACAGCAATACAGGATTTAGTGAATTCTTAAAGTTAAATTGATAAATTTTGAACTTTAAAAGTTTAGTCGGCATAGGTTCCTACATTTTTAATCGAACAACTTAATTACCCAAAAATTCAAAACAAAAGTTTTTTTTGTTTCAAATTCTTACTTTTCCAGAAAAACTAACCTATATTTTAGATTTTTTTCTTAAAGTAGAACTTATTTTTTTCGTATTCGAGCACGTATTTCCTAGCATGACCTTTATAATGCGATATCTCACGTTTTCAGACCTTCCCTCAGTGGCTCTGAACAGAAGCTCGCCCTATATATTTTTGGAAAACCTTTCAAATATGACTGATGAAGGTACTAGAGCTAACGCCGAAAACAGGAGGCAGTTGTCCGTGACTGCCCTCAATTTATTAAAGTAACAGAGGTCCTAACGTTATCTATTGAACATTATCTACGAAACAGACAAAAAATAAAGAAATAAATGGGTACACGACATTCTCGTACCTACCAACCAAGGCAAGACACAGGCGATAGTCCAAAGACCAAGCGTTCTAACACGTTCCTTCGAATTACCTACCCAACTCCATTCGTATCTGAGACACTTCGCCTCGTCTACTCACAGATACAGCGCCCCATACAAGTCCCAACTCCCCGGCGAAATTTCCCGTCTCCTTATCTATTTCCCCTTGGCGTGGGTAGGCGGGCATGTGTATTTGACGTCACTTCTGCATATCCACTACCCTTGTTATGTATGTTTTAAGGTGAGCTTTAAGACCAGAGACCGTACATCTTTATAAACACAAAAATAGATTTATTCGTAAAAAAATTAATCGCTACTGCTTCTCGAATCGGTATATTGCTTTGCTTTCAGTAAAGAATTTATTAAATCTTGGAATGACAAGTTAGTGTTATAAATTAACATTTTTAACGGTCCCTGACCTAGGTCAATCTTTAAACTCGAGGCAGACAGAGAGATTACAGACACAACTCAGTAAAGTATTCAGATATAAGTAGGTTCAGGCCCAAAATCGGAAACTATTCTATTGTGATCTAACCTACTAAGTATGCATAGTTTTCTGCGTCACATTTACTGTTAATTAATTATGACAATGACCCACTTCAGTTTAGCATTTAGAAGCGAAGGAAAGTTTTAGCGTTTCCAATAATAACCCCAGCCAGGGTTAAGTGATGAAAATTCTCAGACAATGAATAAACTATTGAAAGGAATTTTGATAGATCAGTTCAAAGAAAATTCTTTGTAATACTAAGAATCGACTATAACATAACCATTGAAGGCGGTTCTAATGGTAGTTACGTCACGATTCATTCTTTAATCACCGTGTCAGATATACATATATCTTTTGAAGTCTTCCCACAATATGAATATAAAATTCCTCTCCATCAAGTCGAATTAAGAAAATCCAGAACGACCCAATTTATTTGAAAGCCACGTGTGACGAACAATTGAACGCGTTCTGAGGCAATTCAGGAAAATGTGGATTAATGTTTTAGAACACAATATCTGCGACTGCACGTCAAATTCCGTGATATGCGTGTGTCAGGTGCATTAGTGTCCAGAGGCTGGTCTGTCTCGACAGGGGATTAATTGGCCTAGCTGGACATCGCTTCCCATGCTGCCACATCTCGGGTTCAATCAACCTCACGATTTGTTTATGAGCGGCCGAACACCGACCACGAACCAAGCCATCTATACTATAGTGTGGTACTAGAGCATCGCTTCACTTCTTGTTTACACCCAAGATGTGATTCAACCTGCACCTTAGGAACGAGTAATAAAGCCGAAATCGCTGTGGTTTCTCCGAGCCGATTGTTGAAGTTTACGTGCCATTGACATTCGAGTGCAGATTTGTAAGGTGCGTTCGAAATAGCACGCTAATATTAACACGTTATGAAACACTTTATTTTTGCCGAGAATCTGATTAACCTACTTTAAACCGTAGTGCGTAATACCTACTTGTGCACTATTGTTCTTAGTCGTTGTTTGTTAGATTGCATGAAAATAACAGTGCGTTTTGTATTGATAAAAACACGCTGTTATTCTTCCATTCGATCAAATGGAATTAATTATCGGTGGTTCTCGTAGGTTGTATGGCCTTACTTCTTACTGGAGGAAATTTTTTGGGTATTTTTGATAAGTTTATACACAACCGTTGCGTTGTCGACAATTTTTTTTAGTAACTTTTCCTTGTTAAAACTCAACCTTTGTCGAGTTCTTGACATAGTTTAAAAACAACAAAAAGTTTTTAAAACTCTTGGAGAAATTGCTTATCAGCGATTATATAACATCTTCATCATCGGACACAATAGTCCTTCAGTATTCTATTGAATCCGAAGCTTATAAATTAGCGTAGGCTGTATTTAAGGCTCCAGGGCTTCTCCTTTTAATGTTTTACTTTATGTGCTTGAAGTAAAAATAATCTATATTTACTAATATTATTAAGAGGAAAGATTTGATTGTTTGTTTGCTTGAATTGAATAGGCTTCGAAACTACTACTGGACTGATTTGAAAAATTCGTTTGCCAAGAATCCTAAATTTTCCGAGATGAACATAGGCTATAAGAACATTTTTTTTTTATTAGGGTCCGGCATGAAATTTGAATTTTTTGTTAAATACCCGTGCAAAGCCGGGGCGGACCGCTACTAAAATAATAAAGCAATAACTAAAAATAAAAGTCTCAATAAAAATGTAAAAACTGAGGTATTCAGATTTTTCGTAAAACGTACGAAATTATTGTTTTGCTCGTATTTGTGTCGTATATGTGTCGTACAGCTCATTCTAGTTATAGCATAGCAACAGCGACGTAATGGTTGAAATATTAAATTTCTGCGTGCAAATACAGGCAATCAAATGCCAATCCCAAAATGTTTGGATTTCGATAAAGGTTGTTGACACAGAAACCGCAGGTTTTTTTTCCTCGTCCTTCCCGGCACAGTCGAAGGTGGCAATTGGATTACAGTTCTGCCAGAGGGAGTCGAGTGTAACTCAATTGGTCTAATTAGTAAGGATCTTGCGTAATAATTAATTTAGTTTAACAAGCCCAAAAACTTAACAATCTTGTTAATGACTAAGAATTTTTATCGACACCATATCAATGCTGCAAGTTAATCAATTTACTTATGACCCGTGCACTTGAACTTGCTGCTTGGACTTGATTCGTATTGCTCAGTAACATGCTTTGTGGCTACTCTTGTACAGTCGCATGCTCCACGGGGTTCGTATTGAACAACACGAACATATCGTCTAAATAAAACCTTTTCCCAGTTGCGTATCGATCACGTCTGCCCTACCCGTGCGTTACCTCCCTTACCCACTACCAACTGTAGCGTTATCTACGTTATATTGTGCGTCACGGAGCAGGAACCAGGACCGCACACCGCGCGTCCCCGATGCCCTCCCGTCATATCCATCAATCACTTCCTAATAGAATTTATAAACGTTTGCATCGCCCGGCTCGCATAACTCCTGAGAACTCATGAGAGCCTGGTACAAGTTGTTTGAGTTCCCAAAGTGGGTCTCCGCTCCATCGCCAGGTGTTGGCAATAAAGGCCCTTTTCCCATTTCAACTAGATTACTAGAGCATCGTACATCGATAAGTCAATAATTGCTAAAACTATTAAAAAGCGCCTTCACATAAAAACATACATACGGCATTGGCCATTTTTAAAATACAAAATCAGAATACATTTTGAATCAGATTGTGCTTTAATTGCTTTTAAATTATAAAAGCGGAACAAAACCACGTTATCTGGCTTATTTTTGCGCGAATCCGATCATTATCTCGAATGAAAGTGCCAAGTATGAGCAAATGTTTTTGGTTCTACGCGTGTTCATATTCTATGCTCCTTCATGGCGGGCTTTTGTGTGGTAGCTTTTGTAGAATGCTAGTTACTTACATAGGTATACTAAGTACGTTATGAATATGACAGCGCCGCTAGACCAACAAATCATCCAGTAATTGTATGGGTTTTCCCCCTAATAAATGCGATGCTAGTCAGGTTTCATGTTCGAGTTTTAATTAAATTTAGGAGACTTAACAAATTAATGAAAGGGGCTGGGCTAAAACGCTGTTCAAAATGTGTATTTTTGTCTGGAAAGGTACTCTTAATTCTCCGCTCCGTTTTGTTTTGTATGCAAGGAGCGTGACCCAGGTTCCGTTTTCGGATCCATGTGAAACGTTTACACAATGTCAAATTGCCTACCTGCCGTTGCAAAATACGACCTTCCTGTTGAGAGTAGCGCGGGCGTTGGCGGCAATACCGTTGCTACACAATATTTCTGAACTTGTGATTCTTTTCATTCGTATAATTTGACCAGGTACAAAAATTTCTTTTAGGTTGAAGATCAATCGCTAGGTTACCACGGTTTCCTTGTAAATTTAACTTTTCTGATGATTGATCTACCTACTCGTTTCATGCTTATATTCTGAGGAAATGTAAAATAAAACTTTTCGTTTTATTTTTCGCTTAAGCATACATACTCCGTCAGTCTAAGTTAATAAATTTCTTTATTTTCTACAATGTAACACATGATAAGACTAATATTATGTTTTTAATAGGTAGGTATTGAAAAAAAAAAGTTATAGCCATGGACCTGAATATTGTATTGCATAAGTAACCGCTATGGCGCTCATCAGGGGAGGCCTATGTCCAGCAGTGGACTAATATAGGCTGATGATGATGATGATGAAGTAACCGAAAAATCTTTATCTATAATGTTATGTAGAATAAGCTTAAACCCAAAGGATATTAAATCCTTTGAGTGCGTTGTGGTAACTATTCTTGGCTTATAAAAACCGCTTTGTGGCCAGATGTTTTTATCGCGAGAGCTAACAATATCGTGCGTGACCCATTTTGCTTAGTTTCATCTAATATCCAAAGGATTTTCTTATCTAGCTAGTTTTCTAGAGCTCGACTGCTACGGCTTTATAATTGTTATTTGCAATACGCTAACAATACTTTTTTTAATTATTCATTCATGCTTAACATTCGTCCACTTATCTATCGATAAGCATGAGTGAAAAACTGGAAGAGTGAAAAACTTAGGAAGATCTTATGGATATTTTTCGTATATAACTATGAAATTAATGACTATAGCCCATATAAAAAAGAAACATGCTCAGTCTTGGATCCATTGTTGAGTAACGTTAATGCTACAGAAAAGCGTAACCCTAGCATAAATTGATGACTCAGCAACTTTTCATAATATGGGTCTTAGTGTTCTCATAATACAAGAAACTTCTTTCGATTGAACGTATCTTGTATTGGAAATTGGAACCGTCTCAATCGCGCTAAACAAGTTAGATCGACGCAATCGAAATGAGATAGCGTAATGCAAAAGGGTTGTCCATCTCGTAATTCAACGCGTTCCCATGCCTCTATACTCAATCGAATATCTATAGTACGTGTTCTATACGTGTGGAATCCTTAATTTAACCAGTCTGCCTGCTTGCAGCTCCGGAGATGCAGCCGGAATGAGCTTCCCCTCTGTGATTGCATTCGCGCCCGTCTAGTAGAGTCACGACAAATTAATCCCCGTAGAGTTCTTCCAGTCTCAAGTCGCGCGTGCCTTGATGCTACGTTGGCAGATTTTACCAGTAAAAATAGTTTAAACAAAACTGCTTGGACTATCGTAGAATATCTTTTATTATCAAATTGCGCTATCAACCCTTTTTTAGTTTCTAATAATAAATAAAATACTTTAACAACCTAAATGTGATTTTTGTCTGTAAATACCGTGATCCCGCAAGTTTAGACTAGAAGATGTGTAGGTACTGGCTTGGGCATCTGCTTTTCAGTTGATCACAGTGCCTTTTGCGACAGTTAAGGAATCTCTTTAAATACGAACTATGATTACTTGATTACCAAATCTTTTCATTCTACGTACTACGTACCACGAGTAATTTACAGGACTGTTTTAACGAATCCGATTTTATTCGGCAATGTCGGATGTACTACTACGACTATAAGCGTGTGACTGGGGTTCTAGATCCATCCAAAAATCCATTTCTTTTTCACCATTCGCCAAGTAAAAACAGTCCGTTAAACAGGTATATAAAACGGACTGCTGTGTGAACGTACCCTTAATTGGAAATCAATATATTATTTTGATTTCACTGTAAACAACCAACGATCAGAATGGAATATCTTTAGTCCTTAGAAAATTTGTGAAAATGGATAAACAAAGTGACACGGCGGCGCAAACAGAACAATTTTATTATTTTCCTTCAACTTCTACAAAGTTGGGCGAAGTTCGCAACTCACCATTCAGTAAGAAATAGACGACGTCGCGTCGGCGTCGGTCGGTATAGCATTCCTTTCTTGTTATTCTTCTGAAATACTTCGAATTTATTCGTCTTTTTCACAATAATTACCTTACCGCCTTGGAACCTATTGTATGTAACCGTTATTTTGTATGTTTTCAGGTAAGAAATGCAACCTTTAAGCAGTTTTGGTAAGCTATTGTGTAAGTTTCCAGTTTATCTTACCTGTTAATAACTTAATTGCGTTTTGCGATATATTTAAAACATTCTGAATTATCCTTCGACATAGTCGCAGTTTCTAGCAGGTTTGACGAGGTTAACCTACCGCTCAAGGGAATAGAACCGGCTCTAGCCCACCCGATCAATTCCGGATCTCCACCATCTCTCGTTACGAGGGGTGTAGGGTTTCGGCGTCGCTGCGTCGCCACCGGCACAATGGGAACTCGATTCAGCTCTCCCAGGCCCGTCCTACTGGATGTAAACCATATTCTACGAGAAATGGACTTGTATATTGTTGTACTTTTCAATGTTTTATGGCGTTTACAAAAGACTCGACTGTACTGTTAGAGGTAGGTAACTCTAGAATGTGGTTTCAGGTTTTCTATTTATCCCGACGAGAGATCTGAATGCGCGATGGTACTATGAAACGTTTCAGCTTTAATATCTTGCTCCCATAGAGTAAAAATAATCTTCCAAATGGTTTTTCCCTCTGGTTTCTGTACATTTCAAATGTAACGCTTTATGTGAAAGTAATGGAAATGCAATAACCATGTACATGTAGCAATTTGTGCTTATGTACGTACATTTTCATCTAATTGGAAGCAATCACAGCGTGTTTTCGACCTCGCCGTTTGTTTACCATCCGCAGGGAACGTGACAATTTTCCCTTGTTTGTTTATCTTCGGATATATCGTGCGGTGGTTATCAATAAAAGCTTCCGAGCGCGCAGGTAGCATCTAGCAAACATGGTATTATAATAGCTAAAACAAAAATACGCTTTAGATTTGTGGTGGTAATGGTAACGTGTGAAGCGAAGCCTGGCGGTGCGGCAGATGCGGAGGTCACCGCACCCGCCTCGCAGCTGGGTATTATGCCGAGCTCGCTTTTTGTGCTCCCACTGGCTCGAGGGTACGACATGAAATCCACGCACACATCTCACGTGGGATTCGAACCTTCCCCGTATATTTTATTGCCTTCCCGCGTTGTCTGAAACATCCAAGGCGTTCCGAACAGACACCGACATGTGTAACATAAAAGCCAAAATACTCGTTTCCTGTTTCATCTTTAGTCAAACGGCTACTTCGTGACTCGGTCGCTCTATGCGGTCGACGGGGCCGAGTTGGTAATTTTCTCGTTCCGACTGATCATTAGTTTCACAGGCAGGGACTTTGTCGCACGGCTATTAGCCGTACACGCACCGCATGTCCCGTATTCTCACCGCCCTCGGATAGGAAAATTTGATCCGTCTTTTATGTTTTGAAATTGGTTCATTCGATAGGCAGTTGTTTGTTCAGAAATTATCTTTGTTATCAATGGCATTGAGATGTTTTTGGTATGCAAAGAACGTGCCCCTCGATTCGTTTGGACGACGACGGGTGCGGTTCTCGGCTGGAGTTAGGGGTGCGTTCACCGCAACCACGCGATCGATGCCCAGCCCGGGGCCAACTAAGTACAAAGACCCACCGACCAGGCTCCGGTTGATTTCGTTAAAAACAGGGTGTTTATGTCACTCATTTCTATTCATTTACATTATGTTATGAAGAAGTTTGTACAGTTTCTTTAACGAAAATTGCTGGGTTTGCCCAGCTTCTTGTTTTTTGAAACGTACGCTACGATTTCGGGGAAATAGTGATTGACCTTATGAACCAATAATTAATATAAAAAACTCTCATTCAAAAAACGTGAGATTTTTTGTAATATTTTTTCCTATATTTCGAAATAGTTATGTACGATGGTACGGAACCCTCCATGTGCAATCGACTGGCACTTGGCTGGTTTTATTATTTTTCTTTAAATCGTGCAAATACGTGATTCCATGAAACACTTACTCGCCGCGAGCTGTCCTTATCATTTCTTCGAAAGTGCGAATGGCTGAATGCTGTACTTTAACTAGGTAATCGATTCAGTTATTGTACTGTGGTATTCGCTTACTGCGGTAAAATCCTCGATTTTGATAATAAAAACCGATAAAGGAACAGCCTGATCCCGAGGGCCGATTTCTACGAAATGATCGTGTGGAACTGGTTTACTACAGGTACACAGCTAAAAATTATACGTAGACAAAGCCAGACCCAAATTTCGGCACCGTGGAGTGGGCCTTTGACAAAGGCGCATTCCGATCGGGTATCTGTTCGTATCTTACAAAGGAGATTGAAGTTTTCTAGAGAATAGCTCACAGGGTGCGCTGCCGTCTTAAAGAATCTTCTGCATACATTTTGGACTCAGACTCAATGTACGTTTGGGTATTTTCTTGGACGTGACGTAAAAATTGTGGTGATTTAATATTTTATTTTATTTTCACGGTTACGTTACTTACGAACATAACGGTTCTGTATGAAATTAGTTTAAATAATATTGTACAAAAATCTTATTATCTCTCAACCAGTACGACCGACGCTTGACGTAGAATAACCATAGAAGATTCGGCCAAACTAAACTGAGTATCATAAAAATCCATGTTGTCTTCTAAGTCTACGTTTGTTTAATAAGTTTCTTTCATACTCGGTCGTAAATAGCTTCTCAGCGGTGTCTTTTTCGATTTAACGGCCCTTTACATGGCTCGAGCGTGCCTAGCTTTATGAAGAAATTACGCTTTATAGAGGTGCTCGCACGACATCTTCATTGTTCTAGTAATTGGAGACATTTAGCGCTGTAGTGCAGCTAGTCATCCAGCAGTTTCAATCAGAATACACGTACTGAATAGCTTGGACATTGTGGTTTAAGATATTAGTGGGATAGTCGAGTGGTCTGACTGGAATGCCCGCCGGAAACCACATCAGGTAAAGCAATCCGATGAACCCTAGCGAGCGATCACGTCACGCTGGCGCTGGCTCGGTCGTTCGTCCCGCCCATGCATCTCGCTCGCTGCGAAAAGGTACAGCAACATAACTAAAACTGATGACGAACCCAGCCACGTCCGCTCTTTATTTATTAGGTCTCCTGCGATTTATTACACGAGTACGGTATGCGCTTTATTTCAAGAAACAAGATTTAATGTCACGGTATCGGACTTTTTGATGACAACATTAATGGCCTGAAAATAATGACATTTTCCTAATTAAAATGAATGTACAGTGCCGCTCTGGTTATCTTGATTAAGGTTTCGGGGTTGTTGATCTGCGGAGTGGGGTGTCAGCGGGGAGTCCCCCCGCCCGGGTGCTCCCCCCGCCCGGGCCCTAGCACTCCTCATTCAGTGGTTCCTTTGCCCTTCAGGCCTGTGACCTTTAGCTAGAATGGAAACGCGGGTTTTTAGATTTGAAAACTTAAAGGAAACTGCCCTCTGCTATGAAGAAAAAGTTGGCGCCCGAATTGGAGCTTAAGTTGCTATGAACAGAGCAGTCGAATGCGGAATTTATAATTTGCCAAACACGAATTCCATTTTATAAAGTGTCTATTAAAATGCCTCCATGTTTTTAAATAAAGAATCATTAAAAGATCGTTGAAGTTTTTGGGTACTTTTCCAGTTCGAGGATACTTTATATTCTGCTTTGAAATGGTACAATCGGATTTTCTTAGTACTGCCACAGTACCACAGACTACGAGTCGTTTCGATTTTTTACGGTCTGGAGAGCAGTAAGGTTGGAGCCTGCCTAATTGAGAGGGAATAATCGATTCTCCTTACGTGGTGCGATGCGATCGCACTCCATTGGGTAAGGCTCTCGTTTAATCTTACGATTATATTGTAACAGCTCTATGTTGACGCGATTATTTTGATATCGCTTTTGACAGTAGCTTCCATAGTACCCTTGCTTCTAGACTTGGCCGTGGGTTGTACTCTTCCTGTAAAAGTCCTAGAAAGGACATAATGTAACGGAATAATCAAATCACTAGGTTATTTGATTGAGAATTATGCTCATTTTATTTGCATTCAAGGGAAGATTGAAATAATAATCTTATTCTAAGAACCTCCCTTATCTAGGTAACCATGGCTAACCTCATTGATTAAATTATCTCAAAATAACATCGAGAACCTCAATGAGTCATACACAACACAACAATGTAATATACATATGTATCTGTTGAAACTTAATATTGTTTGGAAACTTGAAATGGTGTTAGCGAACTTATCAAGGTGATTTAGGTTCAATGGACAATTTAAGCGTCACGCTCATAAAAATAATGTTACTTATAACAACGTATTATCTTCAAGCCATTAATAGTGAGCGGGGACCGTAACTCGGCAAACGTAGTGTAGGACGCCCTCCGGCCAGGTGGGATATCCATCTGCGAAAGACTCCAGGCAGATGCGGCGCTCATTAGGGGAAGCCTACGTCCAGCAGTGGACTAACTAAAAGCTGATGAATAACAGTCTAGTCTAGCTATTAATTTAAATACCGGATCCATATTTTATCTTATTTCTATTGATTCGTAGAACTTAATTTATGTTGGATATTTTTGGAGACTTCTTAGGAAATCGTCGTAAACTTATTCCATAATCTTGTCTATTCTGAGAATATGCCCAAGTCATTTCCTAATACAAAATATTATTACTCTAGCTGCGCCCCGCGGCTTTACCCTCATTGAAATGTATGTGTCAAATGAAGATCAATGTGGATTGCGAAGATAGAGATTTAGATTTTTTTGTCTAGGTTCACACTCACTTAAACGTCAACACGTAGGTATAGGTATAGGTAGGTAACATGCGTTGAGTAGGTACGAATATACTACACTTACAGAATGTACAATTTTTTTTTAATTGTTCGAGTAGTTACGGAGATACGTGTCACAAACGTTCACACAAACTTCCGCATTTATAATATTAGTAGAACAAGAGACTGGTTCTATCTGTTTAATAGAGAAGTATTATGATGAAGTCAACTTTTGCTCGTGAAGACTATGGCGCAACTGTGGTAAACGTCCCTGACAGAACAAAGTATTTACCTTGTAAACTTTCTGCAGCATGACCGACCAGTAAATTGGCACCTTTGTCGCATTCAGCTCCCTGGAACGTTTCCTAATACCGCTTCCGTGTCTCAAATTAACTTTGTATTCAGTGATTTGGTTTCCTTTTGGATGAGACAGTCGCATAATGTTTTTAGCTGCCACCTTCCTGTATGATCAACCAATTAGTGACCTCTGTCAACAGGCGTGTAACGGGAAGTACAATAGGGAAATAAATCAACTATCGCGTATTATCACCTACGGTATCGAAGAGAAAGATATCAAATACGCGTTTGTCAACGTTATTTCGTTACATCAGATACGCGGTAATCCCTCCCGCGTAGCCCACACACGTTCAGTCTATGTGCTCTTGTCCTTTGCTAAGTGAAGGGTACTAACATTGGGACTAGAAATGGAATTCATTATTCAACACTTACTTCTTCCGTCTAGAAATTCCACAGGGCTAGCTCGTAAATAAACTCTATAACTAGATTGAATCAGATGCTTCGTTGTATCCGATCGCTTCCGTGCGCGAAGTTGCCAATCGCGATTTGGGTTAACTGCTCATTTCGACACACAATGGATTTAGCTTAGGAGCATACATGTGTCTGCTAACTTGACTTCTCCCCTGTCACATGGTCAGCTCGGGAATAAACCCCTTTTTGTTACTGAAAATAACTTGCTTTAGGCCGCTTTTACTGGAACTGCTGCGAGTTAGAACGCTAGCTTTATTTAGATTTAGAATAAACGCGCAACAAACCAATTGTTATAAATAATTTCTCTTTGAGTAAATGAAGACTACATAATTCTGAATTCTAAGGAAAATCAACGATTCAAAACCACTTTCAACTGTGAAGTCAATCTAAAGATGGAATTGCACGGAATTTCTTAGTACTTGCAGTGTGATCACATTGGGTCGAGTTCATTGATTGATTATAGTTTTATGAAGTGAATTTAAACTCGCGTTAAGGGCATTTAAACAAAACCATAATTATGATTGCACTGTACGAACTTGTATTTAGTTCTTGTCCTAGATCTGGTTTGTACAGTTACGTTTAGTAATTACTTCTTATTGTAAGTTATCTATTGTTTAGAAGTATACACTCTTTAGACTCAACTGTATGCACCGGCATTATTTCTGGACAGCTTGAATAGCATAGCACGTCTCTGGCAGACTTTCTTCTGTACGATGGATTCAAAAGAGCAATTATTTTCGTCACAATTGAATGTTACTCGCTCAAATAGTTCTTTTATCTCTATATCTTTAACAGGTTATAGAATAATAACCAGATAAGAGTTAGTAGAATTTTATGAAAGCAAATGAAACCTTATTTCTTTCAAGCATTTGTTGAGCTCCGAAATGGAGATAACATGGTCGAAATTGCAACTGCTTCAAAAAGTATTTCGTGTATTTCTTTTCCGAGGGAGAGATACACTCTAAGGGATCTCTTTTACGCAAAACCTTCATACCTATCCCTTTTACTCCCCTGGATCAGCCCATCCATGTGAAACCCGTATGAAATTCCATTGCGTAGTTTAGCGATTATTCAGACTGGTATATGAAACATTTATTTTATACTTTGTATAAAATCAGAGGTTAAAAAAACTGATCCCTATCGTGGGAAACCCTCGCAAAGATTTCCACCACCCTGCGTAATTTGCATACAACCAGCGAAGTAGGTCGCGAGAGTGCATAGTGCCAACGCCTCAGTCGCCAAGAGACCGCTCCGATGCCGTGCACAAAGGTCTCTGGGTTAATAGTCCACCATTAGTGCACTTAATTATACCTATTACAACTACCTGGACGCACTAGCACTTGTTTTATTGGGCCGCTTAACTTAATGATGGTGAAGATACTTTCAAAATGAGCCGTAACATAGTACCAATGGATTGGGTGCTGTGTCGTCTCGCCTTGCAGGAGGCTACTACTACTAGCATTCATTTTACAAAAAGATAGTTCGAGGCGATTGAGATCAAGGAACACCCGATTTTTAATCGTGGAGATGGTTTTCGTCTTTCTTTCTCGTGGAATTCTATGATAAAGTGCGCGCGTCGTGTTCCGACTCGAAAACGGTCATTGGTGTGTGTTATTGTAATGTGAACTTCCATTATTCTGATGACGGAATGTGGGTAGTCGTGGATAATGCCTTCAATTCTTGACTGTAACTCGAAGAAAATCTAGTTGCCACATGACGATCGCTGCAACGCAATGGAAACGCAGAAAATAAATTAAATCAATATAAATAAAGAGTAAGCGATAATAGCCTTTAAATATGTTAACAAATCGCTGGTAACGCCAGTTAATCTAAACTTTAAAAGGTTCACTATTTACTTGTCTACACGCGACATGACGATACAATGCGTAAAATATTGAAGTTAATGAAAATTCAATTATTTAACTCAAAAATTTAAAATAAAATAGGAAAAAAAGGGTTTTCTTGGTCAATATCCTTTTATAAATATACATAAGTAAAATGTGCTACCTAAGCTGTTTTCTCGAAGTGATCGTTCGGTATAATAGTGTCATGAGTTTTTATTGTTTTGAAGAGCAGTTAGTGCTTCCCTTCAGAGCTGGTCAAGTGATCAGTATTTCTACACATCTCGAGGTTTTATAAAATGAAGATTTATTTTCACTTAATTCTTGTTTATCGTACGATTACTAGATATATTGTTTTATTAGCCGGCAATACCTACGATCCCTCTGTTGGGCGATGCTCTATGGACACAACTTTCAGGTGTTCCTTTCACATAAAAGTTGTACATACCTTATCAGACTGGTGAGAACCGGTTTTTGAAATATCTGCACTTAATTTCCTACCGTCCTTAAAATAAAAAGGTGATTACTAATTGAGCGGTAGTAAATTTTGTGCGAATCGATCTCGTTTCACCTTCAAACTGCCGCCTCGCGTCGCCAACGCCAATAACAAATTTTCTAATCATTTTCAAGACTCCAAACTCGAAGGATCAAAACAGATTTACAAAGACTTCGTTGTCTGTCCGTCCGTCTGCCAAAAACCGTGTGAGAAATTTGAAATTTCAGTTAAGAATTCGTAGTTCATGAAATGTAATAGGTACATCAGTTCTCTAATACCAAGTAAGCTCTGCTTATTATATTCTGGGTGTGTGCTGTGTGAATTTTCCAGCATTATTTAGTCAATACGGTGTGATTAATCGGTATTTTCGGTTACCTTACCAAGCTAAATCTTCCTAGATTTATTGATGATCCTTTCCGTTCGTCTCCTAATATTATTTAAAATTGTAGGAAAATAGAAACTCTCCCATCACTTAAAAAAACTGACAGGTAACTTAGTAAAAACTAGTAAAAGCAATAAGTAGCGAGTACCCGTCTCGGTCGGTGCCTGGTAAGCACTTCCGCCCAAGTGCACCTGCCGGTTATCAGCTCATTTGGGTTCGTTTAAAACTTCTTGCTGTTTTCCGATAGGGGCTGTTCGTTTATTATGTAGGGCTTTTTGATTACTTCCCCTGGTAGGAAAATTTTTAGCGGACAGGATCATCAACAATTTTAGGTACATTAGTAGAACTTGATTTTGGAACGCGAAAGAAATATTGGTGGATAGTACTATTACTTGATTTGGAACGCTAAAGGAATATTGTTGGATTGTATTTTTTGGCACTGTTATCATCATATCATCGAGGCAAATGCTGAAGTTGAAGGCTGAAGTTCGAAACAATTTTTGGCTTTGAAAGCTTTTCTCGTCCGTTTTCAAACTCGAGTTTGAGTCTTTATCGCTGCTCATTTGCCATTTTATAATTAAGGCCTTAACATGTAAGGAAACATCGCTGTAGGACATTTGTCATTTAGATCTTTCTTTAATATTGTGCGTGTTAACTATTTATGTTTGGGTAAAGGCACAATTTTTTCTAAAATATTGACGAAGCAATTTCTATGTAATCATACCATTGTATATGAGTTTTCATCGGGTCTACGCTTTGTACCAATAAGGAATCAATGAACTGAACTGAATTTATATTCTTAAATTTCTTTATTGATGTACAATTTCTTTACAATTTCTCGTACAGAGTTATTTTATGATTTTGTTATATGAGGTTAGTTTGTTCTTAGTTGGACACAAGATTTCATGCAGTCTGTAGAAGGAAAACTAGTATCGCGAATTGTTCCACTTACGTCCTGAGGGCCAATTCTAATTGTCCAAAATACGCAATCGATTGGTTCGTTTATTTATTTATTTTTGAAATTTGGTGCTCTATTTCGTAGTATTAGAGTGCACCAATTGGCCGATACGAACACAGAATTTCGTGTTGGAGGATTAAAATATTCCCCCCGGACCGGGATGAATAAATGCAGGTCGTTACTCAACAGTGAGATCTATTGGGTGGGCTGTTTAGATTAATAGTTACTACTTTGAAAATAACAATAGATTGGTACATACAGGTCCATTTCTAACAAACTTAAAATATGTCGTTGTTCATAGTAGGTTTTAGGAAGTCTAATTAAACACTCAAAAATCTTTTCCATAACCAATCCAGTTCTCAGTAGTAATTTCAAATCACTTCTGTCAAACAACGAAGTCGTTCCAAGTAACCTCTCGTTGGCAGTAAAATTGAATTTATTTCTAATTGGCTCGAAACTTGTTACGCAATTAATAACAATCTTGGAGTAAACCTCAGAAGGAACAAATAGTAACAAGCCCTTGGGGCACAGAGTATGTTATAGTTCTTGCTAACTTGAGCCTAATTCAGGCACTTTCTTCAACGTTAAGGCGCTACGCCGACTCATACTAACGCCATCATCTATTTTTATTGCATTTTTGGATTAGTATATGTGAACAGTGGAGTATTTATGTCCTTACACAATTTTTCAGTACTATACATTTTAATTAAAACTGGTTTGTTTTTCAAACAATCATATTAAATATTTATCCTTTTACGAGATGAGTCAGATGACCCCCAAAAACTTTTGCTAGTTTGTGATACCTATCAGCAGCCTTTTTAATGCCTCTCTGAGGGTACTTAATAGTTTCATTTTGTAAAGTTTAGGCAGATGCTTTGGCCACCAAGATCCACTTTAGAATTTTAGAAGAACACAAAAAAAAAACAAAACACTAAGTAAGTAATGTAATAAAATGCGAAAGTTTGGATTTTTGTTACTTCATGCAAAAACTGCTAAGCGGATCAGTCTTAAATTTTGAATAGATATAATTCTAGATCAGGATCTGCAAAAACGCTTGCAAAGTTGCTGTCAGGTAACTTCACAAAGCTTTCTTTCTAACAAATTACAAGTAATAAAATAAATAAATAAAAATTGCTGGACAATCCACACGGCATCACCTAGCCCGAAGCTAAGAGCTTGTGTTATGGGTACTTGATGATTGATATACATAATCCAATATATATGAAATAGAAATGTTATGGTATGTTGTTATAGTTAAAAGTAAACGATTTTGTTATCTGAAGGCTGGTCGAATAACCTTTTGTGCTTATAATTGCGAAGCCAATTCATTAATGTATGAATAAAATGGCATTGTGTTTTTAATTGGCTTTTACTGGACGAATTCAATCTTCTTTTCATTAGTTCGAACTGGAACTCAATTTCGCTCACTTAGATTTCATGTCCTTGGTTCTATGTACGAAGTTTCTCTGTGAAAATTGTGTAGGAAAGTGGAAAAGTTGAACAAGCTGTTCGAATATTACGTTTTAGAAATATAAATATTTGTATGAATGGATATGAGATTTATATACCTAGGTTACAAAAAAAATTCAATTTTTTCTACCATTGATTGGTTGGTTAAATCAATTCAATCAGTTAATCGCTACTGGTAGCCTAGTAGAGGTCATGTTAGGAATTCACAATATTTCCAGTGAAGTTTTAGAAACCCACAACATTCTTAATACTGCAGAAGCTTCACCACGTGCTTAATAAGCTCTGAAAACCACGAGTCCGATGGAACTGTGCTGGACATTCCACCCACATCCTATTGATACTTACATAAGCTTGCCCTATTAAAAAGGGTTTGAAGATGTATGGGCATAACATCGGCTACCACACTGTTTATTTTAAAGCGTTAGATTTCTGAAATATTTACATGAAAATAACTATTGCTCTTATTTATTTCACATGTGAAAAAAAAGTGATAATGATGGATAAACGACATCGGGGCCAAAATATTCAAAGCCAGGGCTTTTTGTGTAAATCAATGTAATAAACTACAAAAAAAGCAATACAGCTTATAGAACGTGTGGTTTAATATTCCCCATAAAATTCTGCAATAGTAGCAATCAGAGATGGTGTAGCAACAAAAACTAGTCGCAAGCGGATGGCACAGGTGGTGTTCAGAATTCCACACGGCAGCTGGTACATAGGCACCTGCCCATCTGGCTTACCTGACTACTTTGCATGGTTGCCTTTTGTCACTTTTCACACCCTTATTGCTGCAAGGAATAATTTTTGAAAAGCTTGAATTATTAATTCGTGCTTTGCGTGTAATTTTTTTGTATTCCAGAAAATGAATATATTAGAATAAATATATTTTAGGATTAATTCGCTCCCCTGGGGACCCGCTCTCTCTGATAACAGTGATTTTATGCAAATTTACGTGCTCGTCTCTTCCATCTCGTCTCTTCCATCCATTAGCTGACCAGTTTACAGTCGCTCCCATTAAAAACCCTTGTAATCTATAGTAAAAACTGCACGCT
The DNA here is from genome assembly GCA_963931895.1 of Eupithecia pulchellata. Classification (NCBI taxonomy): domain Eukaryota; kingdom Metazoa; phylum Arthropoda; class Insecta; order Lepidoptera; family Geometridae; genus Eupithecia; species Eupithecia pulchellata. The sequence continues at coordinate 2,869,063 of OZ007527.1, read as the reverse complement.
GACAGTTTTACATTCTTTTGCACTCAGCTGGAATTTAGTGCCGCGTTTGCAGCGCGATCTATAAACTTAAAGAACTTTCAATATACTTTGTGTTATGTTTATTCGAACGCTCTTCGGGATGGTCTTGCCAGGTACTTAGTTGTTAGTATTCCTTTGATAATTGAGAATTGCCTTTTGTTTCCAATCCCAACTTCCGGATTCTAATATCAATAACGATGGGCGTGGAAGTGTTGCGCAAAGGTCCCGTGATTTTTAAACTGTTTAGGCTATCTGAGTCGCTTTATCATGCGATTTTCACGGGCTTAGCTTTGGCCACCCACGCCACACCCGGATTTGCGAATTTGCCTACATTACCTCAGATCTGGCCTTCAGATACTGTGGGACCTCGATGTTTGGGACAGAGCTTAACGTAGCCATCCAAATGAACGCAGGCAAAATAAATTCAGTCACTCTTTTTCCTCGATTTCGTAATACCATCTGTTTTTGCTCCAAAATTACGTGCCGCAATCAGTTTATGTTCACTGAAATTTTCAGAACCGAAAATTTATCACGTTATTTGTATTTGGTAGTAATTAACCGCTTATTATCTTAATTTCACACTGAAATGCGTGAATTTGTTTACGTAGATGACGTGCAGTTTTAACGGCACATCTATTTTATCCACACAGCGAATGCTTTTTTGACACCTTAAGAAGGGGTCATTAACCTTAGGTTAAAAGAATAATCCCATTATTCACAGCTTTTATTTTGGCAACTTGCATCGATTTTGTTCCCGACAAGCCTATTAACTATCATGAATTGCAATCCCCGCCGCCGGTGCCATGTTGCCCGCGGCACGAACGAACCGTCGTCGTCGCTGACTCATTCAGCCGAAACTATTAAACCACCCGTTAGTTTCGACTCATGGGGAACACTGTCTGCCATTAAACTTTCACGTAGAACCTTTCAATTTAAAAGTGTTTGTCGTTAATGTCAAGAGGTACTGCGCTCGCTCAGCCCAGGTTTCCTTAATGCCTTAGTTCGTAACGGTAATTATAGCTAAGTAAAATCTACCTTAATCGCTACGCCTACGTATTTTTTACGACTAAGGTGGTGTAAACATTTGTGTTCTAATGAAAAAATTAAAAATGTTTGTGTAGATCTGAACTATCATTGTAAGAACCAGGGTCCAGTGACATCCCGGATGCAGAGGATACCGAAGCCGAAAAAATAAATTTTCTACAATTTGACATCGGAGGCGGCATTTTCTTTTATGTTACTTACCTCCATCTTATTATGTTATATACTGTTTATTTTTTTTAGTCCAAATTAAATACATATATTCTTAACTATTTCGAAGTTGTAAAGGAATTAACTCCTCCCATAGACTAACTACTAACCAGTTTGTATATTCTATCCAAGGATTCACACTTTACTATTAATCACTATTCACTCCATCCAAAGCTCTTTACAATATATTTTCCTCCTGATAGTCACTGACAGGACAAAAATATAACAAGGATATCCAATATCGTGATATAAGGGTGCTTAGTCCCAATATTTGGTTTGTCCTTCCCGTAATTTGGGCGTTAGCGTGTGTAACGAACGGATTGCTTTTCCGAGGGAATCCAGAAAGAGCCTCAGTTATTAACTAATAAGATATTACGGCAATGCTGTAGCGTAATAAATTTCTTTTATGTTGCAGAGAGAAAATATTTTTTGTTGTAAGAAACAATAGATAATGTTGTCTGAAAATCTCACAACTAGGGGAAGCTCTTCATCATCATCTTTCTAGCCTGTTGTCACCAACTGCTGGGTATAGGCTCCCGTTAGCTTTTGCCAGAATTTTTCTGTGCATCCTGCATTCACGTATCACTCTCTTGTGATACGTAACATATTTATATGGACCATCTTATGCTGGCATTCTAGTTTATGGAGGAGACGTCATACATTACCATCCAATTAGAAGGCAATCACGTCACCACAGGGATAACTTTTTAATTTATGCCCTGTCGTAGCTTTGAAGAGATTACGTTGACCCATCAAAAAACTGGAAATCCCTAAAAGGGTTCTTAACGTTGACTAAATTAGGTTGTTTCTGCTTAAAAGTTGAGCCAAGATAAATTGACACTGAGCCGTGCGTTGACCTAACTGGGTGAGTAAAAACAGAGAAAATTATGTTAAGTTATACACTCGTGCTCGTATGGCTTATTATATTAAGCTGATGAGAGCTAAATTTATTAGAGAATATAATTGACCAAAAAAGATTAACCATAATCAAAAATGCTTTGTTTGGGAAAAGGAATTATTTCGTGCTACGAAAAGAAAACGAAACCACAATAGCTCTTAGTTACTTGTGCCAGACAGTTTAAGGGTCTATCGTATCGTGAATCTTCAAATAAAACAGTAAATAGGGTATCAATGGTCCCGTTAATTTAATTTTGAATGAATATTATAAATTTGTTATCACAATTCCCTCGTTTATCAATTGATTTTCCCCGATAAGGGCGTGCACGCGGCCAGGCCTTCCGAATTTGAGCTCCTGGCAGGCGAGTTGTTTCCTAAAATTTCACGTCTCTATAACTGTCGGATTTACTGATACGCAATATGCGATGCGACTTTTACTTTGCGCCGCCGCCTCCGCGGCGAGGCTGACAGGTTTTCATCTTAGCTCTGAAACTCCATAGTTGATCTCGTTTATTCTACCTTTTTAAGTGTTGTCGTAAGAGGCGACTAAGGGAAACAAAGCGGGGGGGGGGGGGGGGGCAGCAGCGCCTTCTGCAGAACAACTACACCGAACTGCGATCCCCAACCCGCATGCCCAGCGTGGGGATTATGGGCAATAACCCCCAAATAATGATGCCATCTATGGCGCTCATTAGGGGAGGCCTATGTGCAGCAGTGGACTATTATAGGCTGTTGATGTAGAGTGTTTTAATTAAAGTTGGTCCACTGTAATTCCTTACCTTGCTATAGCTGGATCTTTACAGCCTATAAGAAATGTTTCAGACATTTTTCTTGTGGTATTTCGATCGTTCAACATACTCATTTTCATATTTGACAATGACGTTCACATAAAATAATGCTGGCTGTAACTTGCTAACGTATCCACGGAACCACTATCGATAAAATAGTACGAATGTATAGGCAACACGTCTCCCAAAGCCGTTGAGCGAAGCGGTCGGGTCGTGTCACTCAAAGCCGCCAAAATTCCTTACACGATATTTTCCAAAGAGGGTTCGTCTGAGACATGGCGTTGTGTCTCAGCCAGGAGTTATTGCTAAATTCCCACCCTTGGGGTTGCTCGCCTGCTCTTTGCTCCGTACTTTATTAATAATTCTCCGTTTTTGTTACAACACTTTTATAATGATTACGTTTAGCTTGTCAGACAAATTAACATCGGTATAGCACGTACTGAAGTTCGGGTCGACGTGCCCAGTCGGATTTACACACAATAGCACTGCGAGCACGTTTGCGTGTAAACCATGAAATATTAGTAGCGCACTCATTGGTCGAGCTCGGCCTGTGATCATTTATCGAATGACTGCGGTTTTCGCTCGCCAACAGTCCAATTTTTTAACTCATTCACGCTTTAGGAATCCTGTATTTAGTGTAAGTAGGCTCTATTATAGCACTGAGTCGCAGAGCTCGATTGCGCCCCGTCGTCGGCGACCCTCGTCCAAACTCCCCTATCTCTGACGGGCAGCGGCTGGCGGATTATCAAACTTCTCTGTGCTTCTATATCTGCCTGGCTTATGTTACATAACATCTGAAAGTTCTTATTTCGTCATAATATTCACATTAAAGGCAGTAATCGAAAAATATCATTATATTACTGATTTTACAGTTTTAATGTTGAATCATCTGATGTTCAAACAATCAACTTATGACATATTAACTACAGTTAGATCAATTGACTTGTTTTATGAGTTGTTTCGTTCCTAGTTACGCAGACTTAGTCGGAAGGGTCGCTTGATGAAGATTAGATTTCCACCGCAGCAATATTCATACAGCCGTTATTCGAGAAACCTTATCTAGACGTACGATTTCTTTGTTCGTTTGTAATTTCCTAAAGAGCCTGGTGGGTTTCGCCCAGGGCGAGATAAAACGCGCAGGCCTTGGAGATGGCAGATTTTCCACCAATCGCGAAACGGATGATCCGACCGCCGACGCTCGCCTTAAATATGATTTTGATTATGAAATAGCAAAGAGGATGGGCGATACCTAGCTTTCCATTTACTTTCGCTTATAGCGTGAGAATATTGCGTTTTTCCTCGCTATCATCTGACGTGATTTACTATTTGCCATTTATGATTCAATTCATCTGATTCTATGATTTCATTATTTCAGTATTTTGAAATACCATCTGTCTTATTCATTGGAAGTGCCGCAGGTGTCGGGTTGTGCCTAGAATAACGGCAGGTGCATTCGTACTCATAAACTGCATAATTTTCTTGCCCTGCTTAGCTTCAAGTTATTCAGGATTCCACCAGCTTTGGAAATATTATAAAAAGTATGATGGACTGGTTGCACTATGTGTTAATAACGAAATGGTATTTAAGCGCGTCCCGTAAATTTCTTCGTGTTAAAATTATAGCAGTTTTATGTTGCTTTTGAAAATTATATATAAAGATAACAGGAAATATAATACCGACAAAACTATATATTATATAGTTTTGTCGGTATATTCTTTTTAATATCGATATCTTCTGCAAATCCCCACATGTTTTTACCTAAAGTCGTTTACCTCCATAGAGTCATCGTTCTGGTGAACATTAGTCCGATTTAATGTTATCGCTATTTCGATGCGAGCTCATTTTGATGTATGGCTCGGTGCTATATTCGGGTATGCGCCTGTTGTACTAACATTGCCGTATGGATTCCATATGTTTGACCCGAATATTTCGGTGCTAGCACTAAACCCATATCGTCGTTTCCGGATCGAATGCCCCGCAGTCGATGGCGCTGGCCCGTATGACCTCTATATTAACGACTATAATGACGAGGTTTTTATCGTGAGCCTAATTAAACTAGAACACACCGTTTTAAAATAATATTGCTCAACCTAATAAAACGCCGTCCATTGACCTTTATCGACCAGCCATCGCGAAACAGTTACGCTCCTAAATTTCTATAAAATCTTGATTTACGCGACCACGGAGACTAGATAAATATTAATGTGACAGTGGGTGGATTCGTATTGGTCGGTGGATTCGAGCGTGGGAGCGTTACTATGATTTGTTTACACCGGTAGAGGCGCGCGATCAGCTGTGCGCGTGACGTGCCGAGGCGTGTCTCGCGTCACTGTGACGCCACGCAATGGCTACGGCTTGCGCCACCCAGAAGGCTTACTGCCTCACTCATAGCTGCGATATTTCTGTTTAGTCTAAACTTTAGACTAGGCTCCTGTCAAACTCAGGATTCAAAATTCGTTCGTAAACATGACCCCTATCATCATCAATAGCCTTTATATCCCCGAATCTACCATCCGGTATGTAGTATTCGCTTTTTGGCACTTACCCCACGTCCTGGTGGAGGGCCCCTATACTTAGCTACAATGCTTAGTGCTGAAATTTTATTTTTTAAACTCGTGCGTTACGCTAATTTAGAGTTTTTCTTGTGAATTGTTTACAAACATAGAGTAGGTATAGACTGAATTGCTTTAAAGCGAGCAAGTGAGAAGTTTTAGTCGGTGTGTTCGAGCTAACCTTCTGTGGAGTACAATCCAACGCTAGTCCGTGATGACTCGGCCTCGAAGGCGTCCCGCTATTCACGGCTCACACTTCATTGCGGCAATAAACGATTCCTCTGTCAATCTCTACGCGCAATGCTGATTAGACATTCATCTTTCACTATTTGCGTCGTATCGCCGAGACTTGGTGACTGCTATATTGTTGCCTGTTAGGTACAGTTGGAATATCTAGGCTAATGTTTCTTTAAGTATCTTACTTGCATAAACTCGCCTTCCAACTTTTATAGCCTGATTTAAATGTTCGTTGAAGCAAATCACCTACTTGTACACAAAACAACTTCCATATTGTAAGACCCTCATTTACTGTCAATTAACTTCAAGTTTGTTCACAGTATACTGTGGTTTGTTGCTGTTGCTACTCGTTACTGTTCTATTAAACAAATGATAATAAATTTACTTGGGAAATTTATTCCACTGTGTCGCTTGCAACACCTTGAAAAACAATATTATCTTTGAATGTCAGTACTAGGAGTTCATAAGCGGGGAGCAGTTATACGATATGTGTCTACTCGTTCATGTATGAAGTAGGCAGCTGCGACCGCACTCGCTATCAGGTTTCAAACTACCTCTCTAGGGTACCAGGAGTAATATAACATGTGTACTTGACTACATGGACTGCTTTAAGGCCCTCCGCATCCCATATATTTCTCTTATCTCTAGGTAAAGGGATACTAACTATCTGACACTGATTTGTTAGGGACGTTACGAGATTTCTTATCGGGCGAAGAGGATTTGCTTGAATTGTAAATCCTAAATCCTTTACTTGCAAACCAGTTACAGTTATTCGGAATATAAATGCTTTGATATTTATAGCGATTTATGAGCGTTAGTTGTGTCGCATCGCATCGCAAGCGAACCGATCCAAACCTATGTATATTACCGCGACTGTAGAAATAAATCATCTTTGCTGTCATTTTCCTAGCAAATGCGCATTCTGATATCTCGACACGTGTAAATTGTATCCTAATTATTAACGTTCCTCGCTCCCAGTGATTCCTCCTGGGTTATATTTAATGTTACCACCTCTCTGCACCACTTCTCTCTCCGCTCTTTCTGTCTGAGTAACATACTGAAAACGCGCAGTACGATACACTACGCCCGCTTGTACTGAAGCCTTACGAAATGAGGTCGCAATCCCTAGACCTATTTGCTGTATAAGTGAAATTACTTTTTAAACTACCTCTAAAGCTCCTTTCAGGGCTAAGTATTGAAATGACGCAATCTGCTACGTATTACTGGTATTACTTCGGTAATCCGGTCTGGAGTTTTCTGGCCACACCCGTCTAATGTCCCTGGAAGTTGATTGGTTTTTACTACAGACGGGAGTAATCGTGAAAGCCAAAATGGTTTAGTATTCGAACGCAAAGCCATTCGTGACACAAGATTGGTCCATTATAGCTTTTAATGCAAGCGCTTAACAATTTATCGAAGACGACGCGACAGCTGTGAAAATAAATCGAATGAACAAACAAATACCGTATTCAGCCCCCTTTAAGTTGGGAGCGCAAAAAGTAATTTCCTAAGTTTCCACAATAAACGGTCGAAACAATCTTTGTTGTTTTAACGTCGTGGATTTATTGGCTTGCGCATTGTTTTCCGGCAATTAATTCGTGCATAATAGGTCAAGCGGCGATGGTCTAACGACTTCCGGGCAGGTTCGACCGGTGCCCGTTAATGTATAGGGATCATTACAACACATTTATTCAGCCTGCACCGTTACTGGGCAAAAGACCCGTCGAGCCGCTATGTCATCCCAAGCCTTTGCTTGAGATGGTGATTATGGAAAAAGAAGGATCTTTGTAGGCACTTTACCAAAAGTTTTGTAAGTTCATCAAGAGGATGTACGGTTAGCCCCGACGGCTTAACCGACATGACGACTTGCAATGTGAATTTTGGCCTTTGACATGTTATCGGTTCAGATCAGACCATTAAAGTTCAGCCGATGACAAAAAAGTACGTTTGATTCGAGGCTAGGTATTCTTTAATCCAGGACTAAACCTCTTCACTGAACCACGGTAGCCATTGGAGACAGTTTATCTCGTTCGTCGTACACATCCACGCGGGCCCGCAATAACTCACGTGGACAACCTGTAAAAACACCGATACGCTGACATTGACACACTTCCCGCGTGGACTTCCTGCCCACTACTCGGAACTCCATTTGTTTTCGTTATTTTACACTTTTTGCTCCTTGTTTCAGCTCAGCTCACCTCTGTACCGATTTTATTCGCGTTCAGTGCATTTTTTATTTACTTTTGCCGTTTCGTTTATTCTGTTTGTGATTCAATTCAAGTTCAGTCGCCGCGCCGTATTTTGGGGAGTATCCAATGTTTTTAAGTGTTTCCAACGTATCACTCACTTTGTTTGCAGTTGACTATCGAAAACGAAGTATTTTTTAGTTTTTTTGTAAATTCTAAACCAGGTTAGTAAATGTTAGTATTTTGTTCCATGTTACTTTTAAATCTAATTCAAATATAAGTTAAGCTGGCGGCCAAAAAATAAATTATTCGCAGCGTTGTTTATGGCTCGTAAAAGCTAGCAGATTTATAAAAGTTTCAAGCAACAATGAAGTTTTGGCGTTCAGTCAAAACCCGTATGATAAGCATGAGCTCGCGTGATTTCAGTAGTTTTATAAGCTGATGTATTGTGTTCTGCCGATGATTGTATAAATATACTGCAACCTGATTGTGGTACCGCCCCAAGATAAAGAAAAACTATACATAATCTATTGTAAAGTTACCTTAAAATCTGATGCGAGCGAACAGGTTAAAATTCTGGAGGGAACTACCTTGTTTTGAGATGGTGCATGTTTTTCCCAAAAATAAAAATGATAATCAAGTACTTACCTAGTTACTTTGTTTTTATGTGCATTAACAACTATTTCGTAATTTTTTATGAAAACTCCGGTTTATGTATACGGTTTAGGTTCAATATGAAAATAGCAGTAATTATAGTTCTTGAAGAAAATATTGTCATTTTAAACATAGAAACAATAAACATAAACCGTTAATATTGATAATTTGATATAGAACTCAAATAAAATATTAATATGTAATGTACCTAAGTGATATTAGTATTAAGGCGACGGGAAACCAATTTTCAAATTGTAAGCGGCCTTTTTTTGCGAACTCTCTTCGATCAGGTTACCGCTTTTTGGCTTATAAGGGCAGAATAGGTATGTTCTTGAATAAACTCACATCTTTTATCACAACAGACGCTATTCATAGATACCCAGAGATAAAACCTTTGATGTTGCTTCGTATTGCTGATTTACAGATCATTTTTTCTTCGCAATAAACGTAAAAAAGCCTTGCCGTGGCAAATGGAAAGGTGTTCGATATTTCAATATTTTAAAGGCGAAAAGAAAATGTGGATTGTACCGGGATATTCTTGTATTTAACTCTGCTTTATTTTTTTTTGCGGCTGGGTTACGTTTTGCATTTTAAATTGTAGCACATACGTCAATGAACAATGGTTTTTAATCTGAAAGCTTTGTGTAAAAATTATAGGTTACGGCGACAAGTGGATTCAAATGATGATAACTTTGAGAGTCCAAAGGAGTTTGTAAACTTTAATTGCGCGCCTGGAAATCCTGGATAATTATCTTTTATTCATAATGAGACTATTGTTTTCATTATTTATTTCTTTTAAACAGCCTTTGGTACTTTGTGACTTTCAACGGTAGCTTTCATCCTGCAATTTAGCAACACTAAAATACGTCGAAATACAGTATTTTTTTCCAGGCTTGACAAAAATACAAAGCAAACATCTTGAACATAGGTTTCTCTTGTTGCTGATCGTAAAAAGTTTACTTTTCTCGTGTCGCACGCATCATAAAATGAGGGTGGCGTCGGTAGTGGAAGACCACCTAACGGGGAACGAGTCGTTCCTGAATACAAAACCGATAACGAATTTCCTTACTTATCTAAAGTATCGTCTGACTAATAAATATTATTAAGTATTAGTACGTATATCCTAGATTAATACCCATTTTATTTGATACAGCGAAGAAGACCTATAGGTCTTCTGAGTCTGGTCTTTATAAGATATACCTTTTATTTAGCATAAAGAAGTTCACAAGGGAACGAATCCAAAAGGGATTTTGCAAGACAGGATTTTGCCGTTTAAGTATGGTCTTTCAGAAGCGTTTTAATTTTCTGAATTCAATTGAAACGGCAATCGTAAGAAAAACGTAGACGCAGAGTTCTTAAAATTATACGCTGTGTAACGTGCGATACCGTATCCTATTAAGTAATTCTAGGCGATCTCCACATAAGGCAAGCCTGTCAAGTTTCTCATAGAAACCTTAATACGATTATTGACGGCCCGAGCCAAATCCACACAGGCACTTCGAGGTTTTAAATTATTTGCTTGTCGTCTATAGGCGGCGATACACGTCCCATTTATTTATGTCTTATGGGTGGTATATTCGACTATCCGAAGGTGTTCGTTCCATGCATTTGTAAACATCCAAATCGCCTTGGATATTCGAATACGCCTGTTTTAAATTGTTTGTGTATCGTCTATGGGCGGCGATATACGACCGATTTTCTATCTGACGGTTCTTATTCGGCAACGCGAAGTTTCGGTCACACAAATCGCGTTCGGATAGTGGAATACGCCTATCCATAAACAATTTTACCCGACAGTCAGAAAATCGGGTGTATATCGCCGGCCTATAGAGGTATACATGTGAGGGAAGGATGGGATGGGAAGGGACTTCACGCGGAGTGCGCGGAAGCGAAAGTTTTTGAACACACTCCCCCTTAGCCATAGATGTTGGCATAGAGTTACGTGTGACGCTTACCGAGTTGCCTAAAATTTACGTAACTAGTCCTAGGGATTCGAGAGGAAAGTTGGATGACATTGTGAAGGGCACAGGTTTTTAGACTACTAGCCCGCGCGCGGCTTTTACACTACATAGTATAAAACAAAGTCGCTTTCCACTGTTTGTATGTCCCTATTTATGCTCAGATCTTTAAAACTAAGCAACTGTTGTGGATGCGGCTTATTTTAACAGATAGAGTGATTCAAGAGGAAGCTTTGAAATTCTGGAGTTGTAGTCCTGAAAATTCCAGGTCTAGAATTTTATTGAAAAATTGTTTTTGAAAGGATTGCTTTTGTATACGCATTTCTTGAAACCAGCAGCGTCTTCCTGAAGACGTTTCCGTGGGGACGTCGCGGACAACTTGCAGTTCTAGCGGTTGTTCGAAAGAAACTTTAAAGAAGTGTCAAACAAGATGAGCGAAGTCGACAAGGAAGGGTTTACGTCAGGGACAGAATTTAGCTAGATAACGTAACGTCTTTGTGCTTGCAAGCATTCTGTGGAAATGTTTGACATGAGATCTGGCAAATAAATGGGGGAGATGTTGCTACGGCTGTGGCTGTTTGATCTAATATAATTTCAATGGAATAAGAATAACTCATAAATATAGCAGATGCTTTACTAATGACCTGAAAATGTCCGGTATTAACAACCTCTGTGGCACGGTGGGTGAACGTGCACCTGCGACGCGGGAGGATGCGGGTTCGATTACCGCCTCGGTACATGTATATATGATCTGCAGATCTTTAGGGTGTTCTGGTCGTTTTCTATGCAAGAAAAAATATCTAAATCTATGTAATAATTGTATTAAGTATATCTGTCATCTAGTACCCGTAACACAAGCTCTGCTAACCTTGGGGCGACATGATGCTGTGAGGACTGTCCAACATAATTTAATTTATTATGTTAGTTGTTCCTAAACATAACCACTATCCTCACCTCAGAAAGGTAAACTTTAGTAGCGGGACATAAATTCAGGCGTGTTTATGGTATGGACGCATAAATGCGGTTAGCCCAGTATAAACAAAGCCCAGTGTCATAACGTTAATTATCGTTTATTATATTCATATCATATTACAATCGTTGAACATATTATAATCGTTTTCGCCCTCGAATTTTGTTTTTATAACGCGCTACGTTATCTCGTACGTAGACGATCTTGGACCGTTGCGTGCCGCGGTCGTTACGCAAACACGGGATCAGTTCGGCCGATTAAAATGCTCGAATAAATCTGAAACAATCGTGCGACTGTCAAACGCAGTGTATAGTCGCGGAATCGCGTTACGAAAATCATATTTCTTTGTGCATTTTATTTATACTTGGTCCTATGAATCCTAGTTAGGTGTTGTAAACAAAGGGGCTGTATAGCCAAGTAAAATATTGCCTGATTCTTTTTTACGACATTAGGTATCATCGGAGTAAATCGCAGATTTTCGGTATTTTTGCATTTTCTTTATTATTTCATTAGAACTTATATATAAATTTATACATTTTTATTTTATATTTTTATTTTATACCTTGTTCATTGTTGACGGAATAAATAACGAAACCGAATAGTTGCTGAATTTATAAAGCTGGCTCGAGCCAATTGCTTAGGCCCGCTATTCTTTGTAAAATGTAAGCTCGCAGGTGTTCAGTACCTGTGAATATAAACTCGTACTTCGCAAAGTTTATTTGGAGACGTGTTTAGGGCCCGGGCGCCGTGTGTGACTTTGTAATGCCATCTTTAATGCCTCCTACCGTACCTACGTCGAAACTTCTTAACGATAAATTGTTGTTATTATTAAATAATGCTGAACAAACCACACAGCATCATCTAGCCCCTGGCTAAGCTTGTGTTATGGGTACTAGATGACTGATAAACAATATCTGCAGATCGTGCATTCTTTTGTCCCGGGGTGGGAATCGAACCCGCAAAACTTCCTGCGTTAGGCGGACCTTCAGCCACCGCGCCACAGAGGCGTCATATTGATTGGTAGTTGGTAGATAAAAAAGATATTACTCGTACATATATTTTAAGGATATTTACAGCTGTAATAATCAACGATGTTTAAAGTTTCCGGGAAATGATACCAATTTTATTTTAAAAGGGCTTTAAAACGCAGCGATGAATGAATTCATAAAAATTAATGTTTACCTCGCAATTTCACCTCCTTTCCTGTTTGATCATTCATTTAAATGGTATATCGACTCGTTTGTGTGTGTATGGCATTAATTACCATGAAGCGCACGCATTATTTGATTTTGTTTCCGGGCACTGCTGATAGAAACGGTAATGCATACTTAATAATGAATACTTAAATTATGTTTGTTTAACAGATACTAGCAGTCCGCCCTAACTTTGTAATGCAAGGGTATTTAAAAAGAAACAAAAATTGTACATTTGTACGCACACAGATATAACACACGTTGGGTTGCATTATTTCATACGGATCCCTAACTTTTTTGAAAATATTCATAGCGTCTGTTCATCAGAGATAATGGTAGGATTATAATGTTGAATGAATTTTCAAATCGGTCCCACAGAAAGTGAAACCGGTCGGCCTTTTTAAATAATCAAATCTTTCCTCTTTAAATTATTAGTACCTATAGATAAAGCAATAGCAATCTTTAAAGCAATCTTTTTGTGGAAATTTTTAATTAGCCTTTAGCATTAAGTCATATAGGTACCTATTCATTAAGTTAGCGGTTAATTTCCTGAATATTGTTAAAATAAAATAAATAAATAATTTCACGCACGTCAAATAGCTCGGCGGTTACAACGTTGCACTTTTATTTCTGTGGCTGGACGAGAGGTAACAGAAAGTTTATTGTTGCCTCTAATTTCGTCTGATTAATTGCCTATTTAACTTTCTGTCTGTCTGTCGGATGAAACCTGTGATCCCGAATCCACGCTCGTCACTAACTCTGAAATTTAATCCGTGATATCCCGTCATTAAACTTTGAATTTTGTGATGGCTTGATGGCTTGTCATATTTTCAACGGCTCGCGATGTGCATTTTTCAGTTGCTGATAAAAAGTTATGTATGCTCTGTAGAATAGTGAACGTTTCTGCGTCCGTTGAAGCTTCAATTTGGGTCAGAGCTGCGTTTACGACCGTTTTTAGAACTCGTATTTTACTTAGATCGCAAGACCTTTGAGTGTTGCCCTATATTTTAGTAAATATACAACTTTTGAACCGTTTAACTGATTGCATTCTGATGAAGGGTTCAATAAAACGGTTATAAAGGTTATAATATTTGAGAATTATACGAGAGTATTGGGGGCGGGTAAAGTCTCTGGGTTCGGAAGATATTTATTATTTACTTATTTATTAAAATAAAACGGTTATCATAATCAATTACATTTATTAAAAGAAAAAATTACATCGTTACAAAGTAAAATATAAATATAAAATAGTCATTAAAGTTTCATAAAATATACACGTGAGATGTAGAGCAGAAGGCATATGTTTGAAACAAAAGAACCCAAGAGTGAGACTGTGCAAAGTCGGACATCGTTTTCCATGAAATGAACGGCCTGGTTTAATTCGCCACTAAAATAGGCTACCGGTCATGGTTTCCAATGCTTGTTCAGTTGCCCAATCTAGTTTACCTAATCATTGACATTCAGCCATTTGTACTTTATTGTAGAAGGCAAACAAATGATGCAAAGAGTTGTCTTCAAGGCACAGTGCAGTCTTTGACATCGTTTTCCATGAACAGCTCAGCGGGTTGGTTTAATTCGGCACTAAAATGGCTTCCTGACATTGTTTGCAATGCTTGTTCAGCTGCCCAATCCAGTTTATCATTGACACTCAGTTGTATGCACTTTATTGTTAGGGATCATTCATTGTTTAAGGTTTTATGAGGCTCATACATAAGTGTACTATACTACTGTGAGTTGCTGGTTAAATTAAGATGTCTGACTATACACATTTGTTCCTGAAAGTTAATAATTTCTAGCAAACGATTCTTTTTATAGGCATAATTCAATGTTATGTATGTAGTTAATTAATTTTGTCGCTTTACCGGCCAAAAGTGAACTTAACCAATCTTTAAAACCTAAAAGATAAAATTGTTGGTTGAGTCCGAAAATTGTATCAACTAAGATGAATAAATTGATAAAGTTCACAACTTACCCAAGTATTTGATGAAATAATGTTCTCACTGTGATTTGTTTGATCTCATATTCCGGTCCCAAGTCTCGTGTACCAGTGCGCGATAAATCAGTGGCAACCCTAATTTGAAACATCCCAAATGTTCCCGGGCAAGGCTAGCGCTAGGTCGTTGGCCCTCGCATCCCCATTCCCGCCATTCCCCGGTGCCAGCGACGCCGATGACTCTGCCACGGGTATTATCACAACCTCTGGCTCTGATAATAATCACGAGGGCAACCCTAACGGTCCCTTTTAATGCGAGGGTACCTTACCTACAGTTTCGGAGCTACCTCGAATCCATATTCAAATCAGCTATTGTTCTTTTTTATTTGCATTTCTAAATGAGCATTTATTCGATGCAGTTTGAATGGATTAACAACTTAAGGGTAGTGAGGGACGGAAAACCTTTAACATTTTGCCACGGCATTGATTTGGTTAACACTCGTAAGAAGAATTCAAAAAAAGCTTAGAAGTCGACAAGTTTGGGATGAATCTAAACGAACATAATATTATAGTAGTGTGAGTCGCGTCAAAATGCTTGATTTCGTCAGAAATTAAAACTTATTGAGGCACAATCAGAGGACTTATGTATGCAGCGATTAATTTTACGCGAATCACAACACAACTCATAAAAATACAACATTGTTTTACTCATCTTTAGTAGACACTTTAAATAAACCTCTGCCTAAACTAAGCTTCATGTAATTAAATCAATTAATATTATTAATATTTTGTCAAAACATATTGTTATGTACTTACTATGTTACTTACGAATCACAAACGTATTCATATATGAATGCATATTAAACTATGTTTGGGACTCCTCATATTGTCATGGTAATCATACATTGTTGAAAACGAGAACTGTAAGACCTAACTGCTTAAATTCGGTTGGGTCTTACTGTCGTGGTTTTACTTATTGATATGATAAAAAGGGGGTCTTTTTATCCTCTAAGCATTTTTAAGTTTCAAAACAATTTACTTAAATTCTTTTTTA
Organism: Eupithecia pulchellata; assembly: GCA_963931895.1. NCBI lineage: Eukaryota > Metazoa > Arthropoda > Insecta > Lepidoptera > Geometridae > Eupithecia > Eupithecia pulchellata. Next base: position 2,853,372 of record OZ007527.1, on the reverse strand, counting down.
TGTTTCTAACTCATAATTTCTTGTATGAGCTTATCCTTGTGATGAAGCTGAACTGTCTTACATGGGACTAATAATAATAATCAAAGGACAAGTATAGTGACTTTGAAAACTAGTCAGGTGCTCATAATGTGGTTTTCACATTCAAACGACGACGTGTGACCCTAAAACTTCTGCGATTATTCTCTGATCCTCTCGTCCATATCGCTATCTATAAGTTTATCGCTAAACGATAAAGTTTGTTATTCGTATTATCTGGAAACTGATCCTAAAACCCTAGTCCATCTAAAAATCCCTACACTAGGCACCCTGCGTGCTAAAGACTTTTTTATCGTGTTCATTATTTATAAATTTTTCTAAATACGTATTTTTGATTTTATTTTAGCATTTAAGTAAAGTCATGACCACTACAACCTCTAAAAGATCGAGTTATGAACCCCTAATAAGGGAGTAAGGTGTCAAAAGTGCCGCAACCATTTTGCTGGTTACCGTTTCTTGATATCTAGATATCATGGTTCTAGAACCATGTGTTAAGGAGATTAAATGAAATTTATTAAGGTAGTTTAATCCATTATCTAATTTATTTATCTGTTTGTCCACAGGGCGGTGACAGACCCTCGCGATGGTCGGCGGGTGGCCCTCAAAAAGCTTCCGAACGTTTTCCAATCGCTCGTCTCGTCGAAACGCGTCTTCCGAGAGCTCAAGATGCTCTGCTTCTTCAAACACGAAAACGTGAGTATTCTGATTATAAACTAGGGGTTTCAAGCAGTCAAAAGTTCACCAAAATTGGGTAGGATCGCGTTATTTTGTGCTAAAAGGTGGAAGTTGAATTTTACCACGGATTTTTCATCTTTGTTTTTGTTAAATCCCTAGAATAGTTTTGTCGATTTATCATAGAGATCGAAAAGTTTTCATTTTCGTATTGTTTGGGAGTATCGATCGAAGTAAATTCAATTGGTGTACAAAGACGAGTGGCCTATGGTATTTTGTAATGAGATTTTAGCTTGTTAAGGATGCGAAAGAGCCATTCCAATTTATAATTACTTTTAACATCCCCATTTCCCGAAACACGAAAAACAACTTTACCTAAACGCAAAAATACGTCAAAGAGAGAAGTTTTATATAACACGTGATATCGAATTTAGCCTGAATTCATTAACATTCTACAAATTAAAACTCGAGTCATGGAATTCCCTTGAAACCTGAGTTTAACGCCAATAACAGTTTCTGATGAACAGCACAGATCCTTTATCACGATGAAAATGTCTTATCATTACGGTGTAATATTTAGGTGCATGTCATTGTTTGTGTAAAGGAGAGGCTACTAAGTGATTAACTATGACCCAACGTATGGTTTTAGTAATTTTACTTCATGGTTTAGTTTTATTCGACACTTGTTTAGTTAAGCATTTGTGGTTGCAGACATCTAAATTCTGGGAAAACCAGACTGTTAACAGCGACTTGGTGTGGTTTTGTAACAGTTACGAATAATTTTGGCCGCAATCATCTACCAAACCTACTCAAATATTTGACACTAGTGGTCCGCCACGGCTTCGCACTGTAATTTAACAAAAACAGTTTATTTTCATAATCCTTACTTTTTTGAAAACATTCTATGTTCATCAGGGAAAATATAATGTAGGAGCCTATTCAATTCAAACAAACAATTTAATCTTTCCTCTTTATAATATTAGTAAAGCTTATATATTCGTAGGTAAGCTTAGATAATTGCATGCTTCTATGTAAATTAGGAATATACATATACTTACATACTTCTATGTATGTAATTACCTATGTATGTACCGACCTATATTCCTGATTTAGGCCTAAGCCACGAGAATAACTTACAAATTGGTGCCAGGGACGTAAAAAACAACATTTTGCCCACTGACCTCAAAAATTTAAATTGGCTATCGAGTAATATTAAAAGCTCGAAATGAAAGCAATTTCCTAGCATTTTATGACTTACCTGGGTTTAACAATAGATAACCGGTTCACCGGAGGTAGGCGTGTGCAATAAATTAAGGACAATTTTGGCAAAATTCTTCGTACTCATACATATGATTCCTTATAAAAATTTGCTAACCTGATATAAAACACTCGCTGAGAGTATCATACTGTACTAACTAAGCAGCTACGGTCGCACATAGCCTTTTATCTAAACAAAGTGTTGAAAAAAGCTCCAAAAGAATCGTACTACAGAATTACTCTATAGTATCAAAACCGTATGTATCTCTAGGCGAGTTTTCCCGTAAGCCGACATTGAACGCGAACCATTCAAACCAAATTGTTTTGCTTGTGATTTAGTAGAATTGTATTTTAAAATACACGAACTAAGGCACTCGTATAATATAAGTAATACGATACACGAGCGGACTGTTCTCTTCACAAATAAGTTTTATAAATACGCTCATGGAGTTATCCAACATAAATGACAGAACGTCTTAAAACATAATTTACCTTATTGGCTAAAAATGGAGTTCGTACAAAAAATAATTAGGTCCCTTATCTTTCGAAGGCAACTCTTAAAATGCTCAAGTAGCGAGCCGTTCTCACGGCAGTTAAATAAGAGAAGTGGAATAAATTATCAACACGTTTGTTTTTAGTTGCGTAGTTAGACCCTCCGGAGTCGTATCCTCGCTACCTTCTATGAATGCTAATGAAAAACCCCTAAAATTACGCCTCTCACTGCAATTACGCCTTAAGCATTACACGTAAAGTTCACATTTTATTATAAAATTTGCGATTCCCATTCATATCCTATAAACTCATCATCATCATCATCATCATCACCAGCCTATAATAGTCCACTGCTGGACATAGGCCTCCCCTAATGAGCGCCATATATATTAGGTCCTTACATATGAAATTGGCGTTTTGTATGGGAGGAACAAAAAGTCGAATATTTTTTAATATAATATATTTAATTAATCAAAGTATGAACCATTATTTTCTATGCACTTTTGCCATCTTATAGGTAATTCATTGATCCCTTTACTAAAAAAACCAGTCGGACGGGAATCAATAAAATCTTTGAAGGCGATTTGGACTGCCCCATCGGAGTTGAATTTTTTCCCTTGCAAGAAGTTATCCAAATTTCGAAAAAAATGGTAATCTGTTGGAGCAAGGTCCGGGGAGTACGGAGGATGTCTTAGACTTTCCAATTGAAGCTCTTCTAATTTAGTAGCCGTCTGTTGCGCAGTGTGTGGTCTAGCGTTGTCGTGAAGCAGCAGTGGCGTGGAGCGATTGACCAGCCTAGGTTGTTTAGCCGCTAGCTTTTCCATCATGGTTTGCAATTGCTGACAATAGACATCAGCCGTAATAGTCTGGCCAGATTTGAGAAAACTGTAATGAACAATACCGGCACTAGTCCACCAAACGCTTACAAGTAACTTTTTTGGGGTTAATTTTCGCTTGGGGCAGGATTTGGCTGGCTGGCCAGGATCCAACCATTGCGCTGAGCGCTTCCGATTATCGTAAAGAACCCATTTTTCATCACAGGTAATGATTCGGTTTAAAATACCTTCATTATTGTGCCGGTTTAGTAATGTAACGCAGCAGTCGACGCGCGTTTGCCGGTTTGCTTCAGTCAATTCGTGAGGTACCCACCTTTCAAGCTTTTTAATCTTCCCAATTTGCTTCAAGTGAATTAAAACAGTTTTATCACTAACACCGCAGCCTGCAGCTAACTCGGACGTGGTTTGCGATGGATCCGCTTCCAAAGAGGAGAAATTTGTGATTAAAGTGGCCAGTACGAAAAACGCCAATTTCATATGTAAGGACCTAATATATATGGTAAAATATATATATATAAAATATAAAATATAAATATATATAATAAACTCAACATAGATCAATTTACGCATGAAGGCTTCGGATCGGATTATTACGAAATAATTATAATTCTCTCTTTATAATTTATTAATTTCACTGTGTTTTGTCGATCAACTTGTATTGTTTGCGGTTTTGCGCACTCCCGCACAAACATGGATTTGCATCCAAACGAGAAAATTGCGTAATTATCGCCCATTGTTTTAGTCCAAAAACGAGTCCAACCGATATATTCGGTTGTTAACCGCTCACATGACGTGTAATGCTCTCTTATCTTTGCAGGTTCTATCAGCGTTAGACATCCTCCAACCGCCGAGCCTCGACTTCTTCCAAGAAATGTATCCTTTATCAGATAAAACTTGAATAATAACATTGAATGGTTCGGTAAGTGGGTGCCTGCCTAGCTTTAAGCCGGAACGTTGACCTCGCGGGAGAGTCCTAACATTGCATTATCGACGGAACTGTTAGAATGTCAGCAAAATGTCTAGGCACAAGTATTTTTATCTGTCCCTACAGTATTCTCTACTCAAAATGCTGTCATTGCATTGGCTGGCTTGCTTCATATAAATACTATTCGTTTTGTTCACACAATGATTCGATGAGCAAATATTTTCTTTTGTATCATTACCAGACGTTCCGAAATAACAATCTTTGTAATGATAAATTGATTGATAATGATCAATCGTGTATTATATATAAGCAAAGCAAGGTTGCCTGGGAGATATCGCTCTCAGCAATAAGGACGTCTTTTGTACTGATAATATTTTGACATACATTTTTTATCTATGTAAATTTTTTGTACAATATAGTGTTAATTCATTCAAAGCAAGCATGTCAAGGGCACAGGTGTATGAACGCCAAAAGTAACAAAATTTAGCTCGTATGAAACGTGAATTTGTCTGCAAATACGAATATTAAATACCTCTGAAGGTCGAAACGAATGAGCCGTAAATATTTCACTTAAACTTTTTATTATTAAAAAATGACATATTTATCCCACGCTGTGAAACTAATTTGGAACTTTCTGTCCCGAATAGATTTTCACGGAGGCGTAAATCTTTAATTTCACGCTGTCAAATCATATTGCGATAGATGATCTACAAGTAACAAACTAAGGCGCAAAATTTTCGTGAGTCCACCCAGAGTACAATTTCCTCTTCGTTTCATCGAGCGACGATTTATCAACCCCCATGGGAGTGTAAACACTGGCATGCATAACTTGACAGTTTTATGCTTAAAATTTTATATAGCATCCATTGTCATGTAAGCACATCGTGATCTTTTACGACTGTGTATTTTTGGGAGATTATATTTTAACGGATTGATATTGAGATTTTCTAAAAATGTATGTAGAGGTTTTCGTATATATCCAACATCAATTTGTTTTTATACGTTATGCAGTTAGTTTACGGTTCTTATGTCACGGTAAAGCTTCGTGCCTGTCATAACTATGTCGATTATTGAATATTATTATCGAATAATGACCGGCGATTATATGAATATTGAATAGACGCCCAATTGATAAAATAATCTATGTATTTGTGACTGGCAGATGTGTTTTGAATTCAACCTGACGCATACATTTTGTAAATAATTACAGCGATAATATCGTTTATTATATTTACGAAATTATCCGAGCTGCACGGGTGAAGGTTGATAGATAACTTGCGCCTTATGCCTGTGATAATAAGTGATACAATGGATCGGGTAGAGTTTCCTTTAGGGTGGGTACTGGGTAGCGTCAGCTGCGGGTACAATATCGCCGGTCGTACCCTCCGAGCTCCGTCCACGATTTATTCCCCTTCAAGTTTTATTGAAATTCGAATGGCACTCGTTCTCATGCCGCACTGAACTGAAGCTAGACCGAACATCAAAAGGAAAACACTTGAACGACTTGGGACGCCATCCTGCGAACAATTCCACGTTTAAATTTTAATCATACTTATGTCGACTATGAAGTAAGTATCTTTGAAAGTATTGCTCAAGCACGATCCTCAAGAGGAGATTGTAATTCATACATTCTGAATTACAATCTCCTCTTGAGGATCGCGAAGTTAAAACAGTACTTACCTCATGCATAACTATTAAGTGTATGCTAAAACTGTAAATTTTAGTTTCGTGGTGGCAAAATTATGCTCTGAAACCTATGACTGCTACTACGTTTGCAAACTTAGCTAGAACTTTTATGGTAAAGGAACACTTAAACATTTATGAACAGATTTGCCGTGGTAATTTCTTATAAGTAGAACAAATAAAGTACATAACTTTTTCATATTACCGTCTCGTATCAGAAAGCGTGATATAAATTCAATGAAAAAACTCATAAAAATAATAGCTAGGAGTAAACTGTTGCTCGTCGATGAGATGTTTATATCCGAGCGCTTTCTCGAGATAACCGAAATAGAACTAAGTGCTTCCGCTTGCAGTGTCCTCTTTGTGCATCGCGATGACGTCATGAAATAATGCTACATACCTAGAACAACACTGGTGACCAGTGGAGGCAAGTGAATGGGAGATAAGTTATTGAAGTCCCCTGCGGAGGACCGAGGGTTGAGAGACGTTCTCGTTTGTCCTTTCTGGTGATCTATATTCGTTGGTTAATACTTAGATCTCGAATGTCCTTAGGGCGTACGGCCTTATCATTTTCGGTGATAGATCTGGCAACTGAAACGACAAAATCGATCCTGCCTGATATACTTCGGCGTACGCACTAAAGTATGCCATACTTGCAACTATCGCTAACAATGGAGAGAAATGCATCATGCAATAAACTCACGCAGAGTTTCATAACACAGCATCGCGCTGCGGCATACTCAGCGCTTCTGGAACGGCGCGGCGGCGCCTGAAAGCCTGAATACTAAACTTAACTAAGCCGATAAGGAGGTTTTTTCGCACTCACAATTATTCGACATAAAGTTAAAAAAACTAGCAAATGTATGTGCTGAATTGGTGCGGGAAGCCTAGTTAATATTGAGTCTTTTTTTCTGCTTCTAAATAAACAAATGGTAATATTTTATTCATCAGCGCGTCGCTCCTAAATTGTACTTGTTTTGTTTTCTCGTGTACCCAAATGTGTTTGAATACATATTTCAGCTAAACACTCATTTTAACATTCTCTCGCAGGTGAGCTCGCAGGCAATAAATAAAAGTCAGGACTGAAACAGACTTTGCAAAACGGTACGCCACAACGTCAACGTCGACGGCTCAATGAAATGACAGTCTAAAGAGACGTTATGAATTCCACTGTCACATCTTTTCGAGAAAACTCTGCTGTCCAACAAAGAATAAAGGAAATATTTCAGTCGTGAAATACGAGAGGATCTCTCCAATTAAACGATTCTTCAGAAGTCATATTATTTAACGAGTGTTTTGGCGTAACCTCTAATTTATCTCGCACAAAGGGCTCGTTACGACTAGTCAGAAGTGCGTAATTCCCTGAAAACTGTGCGGCGGAAATGTATACTGTTTTTGTGAATTTATTATGCGCGGCATGGAGCATCTTGCGTTCCTTGGCACTCCTCAGTCGGGTCAGGATACGTCACGTAACAAAACAAAGTTTTGCAAAACACCCCTTTGTGATGCGTCCGCTGACTCGCTATTGTTTCTTTATTCCATTTCTTTTGTTACATGAGACTTTTCTTTTATTTGTTTGGTGTGTGGATGTCTTTGTTTCGGGTGTGCATGCGCATGGTCGCGAGGTGCAGCGCCCTTGCGCTTCCTAATTAGCGGTACTGCGTGGGCCGCACGCTTGCCCCGATTTAACCTCGAGTGCGCGTCACGCACATGCCCGTTGTTCCGTCCGCCGTATTCATTGGTACAGCCACAAAAAATGCCCTAGAAATGGCAATTTTTGTTGTGCAAGGCGATTCCTGATAGATGATTGTTACAACTTGAGCTATACTGTATCGAACCTGAGTTTCGTCACATCATACGAATCAAGCTTAGGTATATAAAAATTAAATCTTTTCATATCGACGTCGTCGTCTTTAAATCACGGAGTTCGGTTGCGTGACTTTGATTCACAATTGCTTTATGACATGTATTAGGCAAGTCCCATGTGTTACTCGAATGACGTGGGCGAAGAATTGATTGGAAGTCAATAGGTCGAGCCATAACGCCAACCGTTCCACGGGCTTTGCTTTGTGACTTGTCGAATTAAGGGCCTCAACCTTTACAATTCCACTGACCTTAGCTCTCAAACTGTGTGGTTTATGCGTAGTTTGTTGTGCACAACTTGACCCGTCGCTGGCGGCCCTGTCCCTTCTACTGACATTTTCGGAACTTCCAGTTTGCTAGGACGCCATGTGTTGTAGGTTATCGGGCCCTTAACCCTGTTTCGTGTACCTGCAACCTTGGCCGTCGTTTTACATTCCTACAACAGTTTTATTTGATTTGATTTTTGGGTTAACATTTCGTGCCGGCAGTTCATATTATTTATATAATATATATATTTCTTACATAGTAAACGTTTAACCATAAAGGCTTACTTTGCAAGAAACCGTAAATTATTAACCGCGTATGAATACCTACTATCCAGCCCGCTTATCCGATATTATAACAATAGAGAATACTAGTTTTACAGCAGATGAGACAAAAAAGACAGGATGACTAATAAACAGAGAAACAAAGAGACAGAAATGTTCAGTAAGAAAAACGGAAAGATTTACTTAACGCCAGTGACATTTGGCCATGCATATTGAAGTGATTCATGTTCCTCTCATATTTGCTGTAGATATGTTAGAGAACGATGACATTCTTACGAGGTAATCTCAAGGTTCAGTCAACGATATCTGTATAGACGATTTTAGTAATGGCCTGCTTTTTATGAACATTGTTTACAAAACTTTTGATCAAAATATTCCTCAAGTCATAGCCAATACTAAAATAATTTCTAATGGCACCCTCTCTTGTATCACTTCATTATGTACCAGCCGATGTGAATACAGCTATAACTTGCGTTATTTTGGTTAATGGTTCTGAGATATCATGTGGCTAATCCTATGAATTATTAGAACGCATAGCATAATCACATAGACAATTTATCAGGTCTACGAAGTTGGCAACTCATCGGTCTGTTAGCTGCTTGATCACATAGTGACTATAGCCGTAAATAGCTAAATCCAACTGGGGTCCAGTGGGTCCGACCACAGAGCTTCATATTTCCAAGGTTTATGATGGCCATCCTTTTTACTGGCAATCTAGGTTGTGTAACCGTAAAACTGGAAATGGAGATCCTGCGGTACAGATTTGATTTTGGCCGCTTGGATAAATGGGATACTTTTGCCATTTTCTAGGTTATAAACTTTTTATGTCATCTAGGTTTATCATATTCTTCCAAGTTAAATGGGATCATGACGTGGGAGGGGGGGAAAATTAATTTTAGTGCGAACTTGGCGCTTTGAAAACTTTTTATAACTAAGTTTGCTGCTAATGCATTTCAATTTTCTAAAGCTGCCTTCTTTGTATCTCCAGTCTGGCTTACATTAAAGAGCTTTTGTATAACTTATCGTAAGATCAATATTTACTTATCCATTGAATCTTTTTGAATACTGAATAGGGTCTGAATGTCTCATTTAAGCTTATGCGAGTTTATGTTGTTTAATTCAATAGAGAATATGAGTTTATACAGGTTGTCTCCGATGGCGATAAGCGAGTGTTTATTGTGCGCGGGAGATCGCAGTTTATTGCTGTGGTGTCGGTTTTCTGTCAGACTTTAATACACAGACTTCTTCTCGCTAAAATTACCACAAAACAAACGATAAACAATGTCGCGTTATTGATAGACACGAAGCAAGATAATTAAAGTCCTTATAAAATATAGTGGTACTTATCAATTAAGAGGGATTCAGATAGCAGGATTTACAAGGTCGTTTGCCATTACCAATTAATAAGTAGTTGAGAATTTAATATATAAAATACTGATACCTGAATTTGTTACGTTTAAAAAGTTCTACACTCTTTATTATTATATTGTGAATTTCAAACATTACCGGGTGACTGATATACACAGTACAAATACTCCTAGTTACGTAGGTACACCACCGAAACCAATACCAGAGATACCAGAGATCAACGTTTGTCCAGCACACACGTTTACCCTACATATATTGTATTGTGTAGTGCATGCTAGGTTAGTACCGAATTGATCAAATTAACGTAGCAGGTAGTGGTAAACCTAATTAATCGACCGATCGATACCCCATCCTAGGTGTGCTACAAGCGAATTAGCCAGCTATTAATACACTGTGATTGGTTAACCGACTAAAGTTTTAATGGAGCGGCAATAACTGCAGTCTCCGCAAATTAATTATTCCGGCAGAACGTGGACTGGACACACCGCAGTGACATTGCGATTGAATGAACCCAATCGTGGAATTATGTATTTTGATAAGTTGGTAGCAGGGTTGCAACCTGCTGGTGCAATGAAGTCGGGGCCATCAGTCAAGCTCGAAAGTTTGAGTTCTAGGAGTTAATTTTTAATTAAAATTGGTAGTTTCGCACATCACATAAATGCACTATGTAGACCTGTGTAAAAACTCTTTCAAAAGTAATTAAGGAGAAATAAAATAATCCTGTTGATTCTCAACATTTCCTTAGAATCACAAAGCAACGTCTTCACAATAAGCAAACCGAAACGTAACAGCTCTTAATCGAGTTTAGTGCAATAGCAGTCGATAGTGAGGGGCAATCTAAACTAAAGCGAATTCTGCTTTGAAGTTTTTTTAGTGTTCTGAAGATGCTGGCTGCATTGCCTCGCTGTATGGCAATGCTGTTTGAAGTTGGTAACAAATTTAAAATAGGATTCGCTTTGGTTTTTTAGTACCAGCTAACATTAAACATATATTGATTGTTTTGAAAAAAAACTATAAACCGACTTGAATTCCTTAGTAAATTGGTATTATTTTGTTTTTCGAGGCCAACACTAATATTTATGAGACCTACGGGCGGGATCATATTCCATACAAAAGTAATCTTAATGTATCCATAATTCACAAAAAAACGACGAACGTTATAAAAACACATGCAGCCACAAAACCTTCTCCCTTAGAAGTCGGTTAGATGGATACAAAAAAATCTGCCAAGACTCTTGGGTCCATTAAAGAAAGTAGAGATATTAACCTTAATTTGATTCGTATCGTACAAACAGGGATAACATACCACTCCCTTACCTGATGTGACCAACTTAATTTGCTTCCAGTTCGAATAGGCTTTTCCTAAGAAACTGCTATCCGGCACAGTAATATAATTATCTTCGACTTTAAAGCAGGATTCGCTTTAGTTCAGATATTCTCTTAAAGGTTGCTTTTGCACTTAACTCGATTAAGGTGTCGACGTGTAGGTTTGCTTATTGTGAAGACTAAAATAGCTTTGTCAATAGTATTTTGCGTTGCGACCTTCGAGATTCTAAGTACGTGATATTTGTGTTAATATCTCGCTGAGATGAAAATATGACGACAAGCTTATCCTGAGAACACGAAGGTTGGATATATCTATACTAATATTATGTTAAAGTAAAGTTTGCTTGTTTGTCCTATTCTCGGTGTAGAATCTAGAATCCTAGATATTATATGACAACAAATTAAATAAAACTGAAAAACCTTAACAGAAAACAACAAAAACTAATATGCAAACTTCAACAACACTCAATATGTCATGGTGTTGGTACACGTGCAGCGAAAGAGGACCTATTCGAGTTCAAAAACATGTGAGTGACGAATGCATCGATGAAACCTTTGCTAACCAACAAAACTATTCGATGCTCCGCTGATACCTATCAATATTATTTCATATTTTCTAATATTATTTATATGTATTATATAAATATTTTCCACCAATATTTCCATGGTTCTTAACCCCTTTCTTTACAAAATGTCCAGCATTCTAGTATCAAACGAACGATCTCAGAAATTCGTTCTATAAAAAAACTAGTTCCTACAAATACTGATAGGTAAGGACATTTCAAATTCCTTCACTGATATTCTATTATCATCATTGAGTGGTCAGTATCGCTGGCAGGCATAAAACTAGTACAAAAATATCCTGAAAACATGAAGATTGTTGGTAAATAATACATCTCTCTCAGATCACAGACAGTGCCTCATCAAATAAGTGCTTTCGAAATGTTTGCATTCCTCCGAGTACCAATATAAAAGGAAAGTTAGTTCCCCGAAATGGTATGAATGTGTAGCCGGTCGGGGGGACGGTAACACGTTTTATGTTTATGATCCATATCAGTTACGTTTTATATGTAACGTTCCCGCTTTTTATTTACAACTAGGTCTTGTTTCAGAGCCGACACTTATATTATTCCTCAGTAAATCAATAAAATAGAACTTAGAAACCGAGGAAATAATAAAACGAACTAATTAACAATACGTCCTTTGTAATAGTAGTAGGTATACTACTAGAACTAGAGCGGTATACTAAAATCATGCATAAAATACTGGACCGCCGCCGACGAGAAAAAATATCATACTAAAGTTATGGGACGCGCAATAAAATCTGTTACCAGAGTTTCTGCAGATAAGTATTTTCTTTCGCAGTATAATTTTTATTTCACTAAAGTTTAAGGACCTCGTAACTGCGGTTAAATTACTCGTAAGATTCGCCCGGGCGTAGAGCACCCAGATCGTTTGCAGCCTACAGAAATTTGCCTCGAAAGTATCGTTCGATTATTTTAAGTATGTCAAATGTGTGCCATTTAACATAGAACTTTCTAACGACCGATATGAAATCGACGAATAAAATAAAAGTATGTGAAAATCACGCAGCGTATAAACGTAAGGACACTCGTGAAACATTAAACCTTGGTTTTATACACTGCGACCGCTTAGATAGAAGAATCTCGTCATAAATAACCAGCTTTTATGATATTTCCACGACTTCATCATTCTTCAATGATATTACTTTGTGCTACGTTACGGGCCGTAAATTATACAACAAAGCGCGAGTTTTCACCGAAAGTGTATTCATTTGCGGCGGAAATTGGAACGCTGTCTGTGATTCTGATAGAAAATTGTTAAATCCTGTTCAGAAAATGTAAGCCACAGCTTACTGAGCAGGTAGTTGAGATAGGGCGGAAGGGCCCTCCCTCGCTAATGTATTCTGCCAATTTTGCCAGCGTCGCTTCTCCAGGGAGCCAAAAACCCTAGATTAAAAGCACCCTTATCTCACTTTTTGCTGTCAACTTATCAGTTATCAAGTTATATAGTCCAATATTTTTTACTGTTCACTTCTCACACTAGTGTCTTCGTGAGTCATCGTCCTTTGTCTAACACTCTGTTGAAAACTGACAAATTACACACCTAAGTCTGTAATTTCACTTCCAAATTAGATTCGTGTATCGTGTAGACATCTCACAATACAAGTCGCACAATACGGTATATCCATAATATATGATATGTACACGTTTTGTCAGAATGTAGAGGCAATTAATGAGCTCGATCGTCCGACACCTCCAATCTGACGGCTCTCTCACGTGATTAATCGCGCTGCGGAATTAGTTCTCATGGTTAACACCGCCCTTATTAAAACGAACGAAGAGTCATTAACACTATCAATTGTGAACGAGTCGGGAATTACTCGCACGTAATCGTAGGTTTATGCCACGTGAAAATCACTTGGCACGAGGTGACCGGGAGGCTTCTTGGCCGGGCTCGAGCTCGTGCTGGCGTAGCCCCTTGTGCTCCGCCCCCGCCAGTCTCGATGACGTCTTGGACGCTTGCCCGATAGGCCTTAGATAAACGCTACCGTATTGCGGCGCCGTTTTTACTACTCAAAACAAAACTGCCCGTAAAAACATCGCATGTCTATAAGTATTCATAAAACCGGAAACCGTATTTTAAATTGAAAAGTATTCACGTGGTCGTAATGAAGGTATCTCACGTCGCATTGAATTTGAAGGTCTTCGCAGTTCGTTAAATTTTGCCTTAATATTACGGAGCTTTTCAAAATTGCATGGCGGAGTAAAACTTGGATCGCTGGAAATATTCCGCCTTCGGAGGTTGTCGCCGAGTTCGTTACTCGGAATTATTGCGGTGCCGGTGCAGAGAGCCTGGAGTACACCGCCGAACATTCCTCCACCAACTATTCGCTACTACGCTACATGTTGCCAACGACAGTTTGCTGATTTGGAACATAAACTACAAAAACCGCATTCATTATTGAACCATTAATGGACTAGGCCTGTTACCGACCTATCTGAAATATTTCTACTGGTATTTCATCACTTTGCTTAATATTTCATGGGACTACAAAGTTATTCGGCGGTCAGTCTCCAAAGGCGTCTTTTGAATATTTCGTCGTTGAATTTAAGTTGTTTCTCGTTCGAGTTCTAAATTACTTTGATGCCTGTTCACGTTCAGGGACTATGAGAAGTCCTTTCCACTCTCAGCGGCGTCTTATTTGGCATTCGCTAGTTTCTGGCGCTTTTAGAGGTCAAGTTTAATACAGGCTCCTTATGAAATGAGACCCGCGAGCGGTAGGTTGTTGTTTTTCAGTTAATTTCCATTGTGCTGATTACCGTCCTGGTAATAATGTCGGGGAGCGGAGCGGAAGCTCTCGGGTCGGGAGCATCGGCGCCGCCGCCCGCTCGCTGTCTGATGAGACAGCCTCATTGTGGATTCCATCGCAAACTTTTCTTATTACGACAAAATGGACGCTTACGCACAATACTCTAATATATTTTGTTTATTATTACGGCACTTCCACAACTTTTGGTTTCGCTAAGTGCTTTCGTATATTTTAATGGTACGTTGCCGCTCGCCAGCGATTAGAGTATTTCTTATCGAGACAGCTGCAAAGTATGCATCGGGAATATATCACGGTATCCTGTTTCCTATAATGCATGGTATTATAATCCTTCGGGTTTCGCTCGCTCGGAACTGGCTGGCGCTCCGTAACCGTAATCCTCTATACATCAACGTCCGTTCGCTAGCTTTGCGCCGTTTTAACATCGTGTTGGCTCAAAACTTAGCGGGCAAGTATTAATATTCATCATATTTTCATCCGCATTCGTTGAGGCCTTGTATCTATAAATATTCCGAGTGAAACAATGGGAAGGGACCGTGGTAACGGCTTGGGAACAACTAGCTCTAACAATATGGATAGTAGTAAGTTTTTAATATTTAATCATTACAATTTGATTAAATATTAAAATCCTTTGTTTCGCTTTTGGATAAAAATCGCAAACGAAACCCGGTCTCCCGAAATATCGAAGCGATTTCCATTCAATCAATGCGTTGCGTACTTACGTGTAATGACAGAATTTCGACTCTAAATCGAAAACACAGGAGCGGCTCAAGAGATTATCGTGTATCTGAATTGTATTTGCCGATACATGTGGATCGCAACGCAAGCAGCCTTGATGGATGGCGGATGTAGAAAGAGGGACGGATGACACACATAGCCTCGGATTATCAACTCACCTGCTCCCCGTCCCTGATGCCGCGGGAGATTACCAACGAACAGAATTGTTGTTTATTTATCAAAACTTCGCGGTATTACCGAGTATTACCGTTTCCTGATTGATCATACTTTCTAATATAAATCAATCGACGTTAAAAAAATATGTTTGGACGGCACGGTATCTGAGTTTAGTCAAAGTTTATTTTGAAACAAACTTGCTACACACCCACAGCTATAATACAAAAGTCAAGTTACAAGGTTTTAATGGTCGTAGTGTTACGCAACTTTATGAACCATTTCAAGGTGTAACTTTAGTAGTAATCTACATGATTATCAATAACACCTAATCGGCTTAACTGTCATTAGCAGTGCTACTGCCCGATACAAGTGGAAACGCAAAGCTTAATGTCAGATAACAGAGTTATCTGTGAATTTCTTTTCACATCTCACTCCCAATCATACAAGTACCTATAAACAAGTACGACAAGTGCGAGTGTAACTCGCGCGCCGAGGGTTTTGAACTTTTGTCGTTTAGGTAGGTACGTATATGACAACCTCTTGGCGCGGTGGGCTTACAACGCAGGAGGTGGAGGTTTGATTCCTGCCTCGGGACTAATATTTGTAGGATCTTCAGATTATTTGTTCGGGTGTTCTAGTCCTTTTCAGTACACAAAAATAAATCACCTAATGTGATACTTATACTTTATTAAGTATAACAGCTATCGTAGTACGTAGTATCGTATCGTATCGTAGTACGTAGTACCAATAACACAAGCTTTGCTTAGCTTGTGGGTAAATGATACTGTGTGGATTATCTAGGATACATACCTATCTCTCCTCAAAAATTTTGAGAACAACGGTTTTGGTGCGCTGTGGAACTCCTACGAGGGCGGCACTGAAAATTTCGAGAATCAAGGAAGTGACACAACATTACAATTTAAAAATGTATTTATTGCTTTTTGAAGTATTCTCCGCGAAATTTGACACATTTTTCCATACGATGGAACCAATTATTGAAGCAACCATTCCATTCGGAAGTTGGGTCTCCAAAATGGCCGTTTTGTAGGCGTCCGCAGCTTCTTCAGGTGAAGAAAACCTCTGACCACGCAATTTGGTTTTTTGTTTCGGGTTTGTTCGCATATATCTAGGATTCGTCACCTGATACGATGTTGTATACAGCATTTGAGGGTCCTGTGTGGAATATTTCGAGAGTTCTGACGCACCAAGTAACGCGAGCCACTTTTTGCTCTTCACAGAGCGAATGCGTCATCCATCGGGAAAACAACTTTTTTACACCTAATTGTTCATGCAATATTATTTGTATTTGACTCATACCAATGTCTAAAGTTGCCTAAATTTCGCGATATGTCACATGTCGGTCTTCCTCAATCAGCTTACGCACAGCATTAACGTTTTCTTGGGTGACTGCAGTTTTTAGACGACCTTTACGGGGATCATCACTGAGCTTGACACGTCCACGTTGAAATTCAGCAAAGCAGCGATAAATTGTGGTTTTGGATGGGGCTTCATCACCAAATGCAGAAATCATCCGGTCAACACACTGTTTTTGAGTTAAACCACTTCGAAAGTCACAATAAATCATCGCTTTTGAATTTTCTCGAGTCAATTCCATTTTCTCAACGACTAAACAAGTTTGACGAAACCTTGTGACAAGACCGAGAATCTTTTTTTAAATAAATAAATGGTATTAGATTTTTAAAACCAAGGAGTTTTCAGTTAAAAAGATTTTAATATGACAGAAACCGTGGAAATATTCCATTCCCGATACTTTTAGTGCACCCCTCGTATTACAGTTACTACAGAGATTAGTGGGTAGGTAAGTGGGTTGGTACCTACAATTTTTTTTCGGCTTTTTTCAACCTATTTCACTAAGTATGAAACTTAGACGATTTTAAAAACCTGTTTTGAATTGTCGAAATCCATACCTTTGATTTGATATTACTCTCAATGAAATAGCCCCCATTGTATGAAAATTAGTTTTTTGACCATATTTCAAAAAGTATTATATTTACAGACTTCTCTATATTTTTCCTGTAAAATATAGATCTATATCTACAAACGCTTAGTACATTTTACATCAATCACTCTGCAATCTTCGGAGATAAGGGGGGGGAATGGTAAATTTTTTGACCTTTTTCAAAATATTTCAAAAAGTATAAAACTTATCGAAATTTCAAAAACTGTATTGAAATGTACAAACCAATACCTTTCATTTGATACCCAACTCGGTGGGGTAGTCACCCCTTTAGAAAATTTTCCCGCCCTTTTTTGACCTTATTTCAAAAAGTATTATATTTACAGACTTCTCTATATTTTTCCTGTAAAATATAGATCCATATCTACAAACACTTGGTACATATCACATCGATCGCTCTGCAATCTTCGGAGATAGGGGGGGGGGGGGGTACCGGTCAATTTTTCGACCTTTTTCAAAATATTTCGAAAAGTATAAAACTTATCGAAATTTCAAAAACTGTATTGGAATTTACAAGCCAATACCTTTCATTTGATACCCAACTCGGTGGGGTAGTCAGCCCTTCAGAAAATTTTCCCGCCCTTTTTTGACCATATTTCAAAAACTGTTATTTTTACAGACTTCTCTATATGTTTCCTGTAATATAGAGATCCATATCTACAAACACTTGGTACATATCACGTCGATCGCTCTGCAATCTTCGGAGATAGGGGGGGGGGGGGACGGTCATTTTTTTGACCTTTTTCAAAATATTTTAAAAAGTATAAAATCTACCAAAATTTCAAAAACTATTTTGAAATCTACAAACGAGTACCTTTCATTTGATACCACTTTCGACTTTGTAGGTCCCATTTAAAATTTCGATTTCAAAATTTGTATGGAAAATCTTCATTTTTATTTTTCATTTATTTTCATTTATTTTTCTATAAATATGTGCGGGCGCACAAAATGTATTATTATTTCAAATTTCAAGTCAATAGCTGCAGTAGTTTCTGAGATATTAAGGATTCAAAACACAAAACAGACCCAAAGCGATTTCATAAGGGTTTTGCAACCGATGTCAAAACTCTAAAAAGGATTGTTGCGCGTTCTTGTGAGATATTATTAAGGATCAGTGAACATGAAACGGTCCTCGAGCCAGCCACAAGCCTGAGCTTTATACATTTTACCTAACCGGATACCTTGCGAGTATGGTCGGTCGTATAAAGTAAAGCGTATAAAAATCCCAACTCATTTTTATGAAATACACGTAGAGTCCTGCTATAATATTCCTGTTTATCCATTGCTCAGGAAGGAATACCATTAGTCAATGTCCCCTTTGTCCGATCCTGGGTCATTCGCACAGCTCGCCCTCGCCAAATGTCTCTCATCGCCATCTGAAAATTACTCATATATGTATGTATATGCTCCCGAACGAAATTCGCTTTATTAGCTGTTTATTTGCATGATTTTGTTGCAGCTATCGAACTTTAGTGTGACGCTTTTCCCTCAATTATAAAGCTTCGTGTCACTGGTTAATATTCTGGTCACGATCTGACCGTTTCCATTATTTGATGTGAGTGCATATGCTAATATGACGGACGACTGCGGGCCGGTCTTGTCTGTTCAATAAGCTAAAGTCGATGATCCATCAATGTCATCTTTTTACCTCACTTCGGTAGTTAGAGGACATTCTTCATGATATGACGTTGAAAAACTCCGTGTCTATCAGTTATTGACAATAAATTGTACGATTGTGTTCAAGGTATGCGTTTGATGTTACGAGTAAGGCTAGTTTTAGTAAGTCGCATTATAAAGTCCTATGTTTAACTTGTCCCATAAAGCAGAAAATATATTCCGAGCATCGTGTAAATTTAATAATAAACACATTATCTAAATGTTTTGTCAAGCTACAAACACAGAAAAAACTATAACACTAAAATATAACATTAACATAACACTAAAAGCACTTTTACGCGTTTAAATTTGTCATCGTATATGACTTTTATTTATAATTTAACATAATTTATAAACATAAGTCCAAAAAGCAAGAATAAACAGATTCTGTATCCATTAGTCGCGACAGTAGCGCATACACAAGCACGGTAAATCAGAATTACCTGCATTTACCAATTTATGTTTCACTAACTTGTTCTCCGTATTGTTAGCAGAAAATATTCATACACTTTACGGCTATTTAACACATTACATTATCGTGAGTGAGACAGTGGTGCGGTGACGAAGTGCGCATTGTTTCTGGACATTGGTGCTGCTCTTGCTAATGCCCTGTTTACATTGATCTTGCTGGCTTATCGTTTTGGGCCTGAAAAGAATAATAAAATTTTAGATTATAGTTGCAACGTAAATAGGTTAATTATCAGCTTGTAGGTCCTCTTTCGGATACAAACAGATTAACAGCTGTCTTTTTGAGTAGAGGTATAGAGAATTCCATTCAAATTGCAAGGGTGCCCATTGTACTTGTCTGATGTTATGTCACTTTTTGTTTTGCTGTTGTACAATAAAGCATTTTTGCATTGAGCTAGACTAAAACGTAGTGAGCTAGCCAACACGCTAGCCGGTGTTAAACAAGTGTAAGTGTACTATAGTAATACCTGACGGTACTATGAAGCCCGAGGCCGGTGTACGCTTACATTCAGGGTCCTAGGAATGCGACCTGGATGTAGGATAAACTTGTATTGTACACTGGACAAGTTAAAATAACGGTTCTATAGTGAATGGACAATACCATCCATAAAAGACAATTTATGCTAAGGAGATGATAATAATACATAATAATAAATACTTTATTGCACACTTAACTTATGAGTAATTAACAAATTGAATAGTAAAATAAGCGACAATTGGCGGTCTTATCGCTCAAGAGCGATCTCTCCCAGACAACCTTGATAAGTCTTCTTCAAATAATCCTAATTAAAGTACTTAAGTAAACTACCTAATTCATAAGTTAGTCTTTAGTTTAGACTAACTTAAGAAATAGGTAGTTGATTTTTTTTTCCTGTCATTATTTTTGTGGTTCGTGGCACGTGAAAGTATATAGGACGGCCTTTGCCCGGGAGTGGGGAACCACTAGCTATTTATTTCGTTTGTTCTGGGTGTATTCTATGAATAAATAATAAAAAATATCTATGTTTAATGCTTAATGTAAGTTATCAATTACCATAGTAAATGGTAGTAAACCATAACGCTATCTCAGATTAGCGTATTGATTCACAGATAATAAAATAACAGTCTTTTTTTTGGAAATCACAGCACTTGAAACTAAAACTCGGTCGGTCACGGTCAAAATTAAAACTTTAACATTAAGGTGCGTCGATTTTTTTGTCAAGTGTTTATGCGATATAGATGATAGTGTGTTTAAAGTTTCGGGGATATGACATCCCCCTGCCTCACTCCTCTGCGCAGTTGGATTGGTTTAGTCTGCTGGTCCTGTACTCGGACACTCATCGTAGCGGCTTCGTAGAGACATCTCAGCACCTCGATATAACGATAGTCTACTTGGCATCGCTGTAAGGATTGTAGAACAGCCCAGGTTTCAACGGAGTCAAAAGCCTTCTCATAGTCCACAAAAGCCAGACACAGGGGCTGATTATACTCTTCGGACTTCTGTATAATCTGCCTCACTGTGTGAATGTGGTCTATGGTACCATATCCTCCGCGAAACCCAGCCTGCTCCGGTGGCTGAAACTCGTCGAGTCTCCTGGCGAGACGGTTCGATATAACTCGTGAGAAAAGCTTATAGACGTGACTTAGGAGCGAGATGGGTCTATAATTTTTAAGAAGGGTTTTATCTCCCTTCTTAAAAAAGAGCACCACCAAACTCCCACTCCACGCCTTTGGAGTTCTCCCACTGTGAAGGACGGCGTTGAAGAGGCTCTGTAACTCCTGTATAACAGGGTATCCTCCAGCTTTCAAAAGCTCTGATGTTATTCCGTCCTCACCGGGGGCTTTTCCATTTTTAAGCTGCCTCAGAGCTAACACGATCTCGTCTTGACTGATGTCTGGCAGTTCGTCGGTATACTGGCAGATGCTGGATGCGACAAGCCGAAGACAGGGCGCTATGGCGCTCATTAGGGGAGGCCTATGTCCAACAGTGGACTAACATAGGCTGATGATGTGTTTAAAATCTTAAAAAGGTTTGGTTCTTTATGGGCGTCCAAGAAGTTACTGTTGTAAGAACCTATTTTCTCTGTACTTTAAAGTGGAGGCAATATTTTCGTTACTGCCTCCCAAGCATGGACAGTGCGATGTTAACATCAACCCCTTCAAGGAGGCAATTATTTATTTACCGTTTTAATTTCACGATCCATATCTCCGTTTCTAGGTTTCGGATCGCTCGTAAGCTCGGAAACGGCTTTTATGGTTGCAGTGTTGCAGTTCAGTCGGGTCGGGTATTTTAGGGTTCCGTAACTAAAGGACGGCAACTGGATTCCATTGCTAATCCTGATTGTGCATCTTTCTGTCCATCTGTTATGCATATTATGTTTTGTTTTTTACCTCTTGTCGGATACTTATAATTTTTTTCCGAAAAAGGAATACTACTACGTATCTAAAGAATTTACAATGTAAGAAGAGCTACAAGGATCAGTTTGCTAGAGCCTATATCGAACTACCTTTGACGGTATAGGTTTAAATTGTTCGCGGAGCCTAGAGGTACCTCTAGGCTCCGCGAATTTTACTTCAATTTAAAACATGAAGTAAAAGCGAATACGCGGAACCTCGGAATTGGTTTGAATTGGTTTATTATGTTGATGATACGGAACATAGTAAAATAACTTAGAACCCTTAGTACTCAAGTCCAACTCTCGCTTACCGAGTTTTTTGTGGCCGTATTGTACGCCCGTCGGGAGTTTGGATGCACAGCTGCAGAGCATCCGGGCTTTGTATGTTTGTATGTATGTATGTATGTATGTATGTATGTATGTATGTGTAGATAGCAAACACAAGTGTCTTTATCTTTGCGCCAGCCTGCACACCGATGCCCTGGCTAGCGTGAACTGTAATTAAATTCATTTCAAGTTATTCCGCTCTGGGGTTAAATTTCGTCGTGGAGTAGGTTAAAAGAACAACGAAAAGGTTATTTGAGAGTCTCTTTTTTTTAAACTAAAACTGCAAGTTTGATGAAGTTTTTTACCATGGTGTGGGGTTCTTATGAGAATTATAGACCGTATAAATATAATACGTGTTTTGCGCGAAAAGCTTTGCCCGAAAAGTAAATTGAAAATAAATGCAAAGAAAACTTTTGAACAGCTTCTTCATCTTTTCTAATGAGTTTCCGCGTGGGATTTCTTCGGGCCTACATCGCCTACCGCTCGTTTTCTATCAGTTTCAGCACAAAACCCTGCAATAATAAGCTCCCAGCTCCAAATGCGTGGCCGGAATCCGATTAAACGACTACAAAACGTTAAAATCAAACAATATTGGATGTTCTGTCCATTAAAACTTCGTTACTCGTTTCAGTGCGCGTTCAAACGCGATTCTGTTGGCTGCAGGGGTCCAAACGAGCGGGGGCGTAGCCGACCCTCGTAAATAATTACCGCGCCGCGCCGTGTCGCGTATGGGGCACGGGGGCTTTCGGGGCGCAGTCCCTTTCAAGGGTGCTCCTGAGCGCCGAAAAACTTAACGACCGATGGCGTTACTCATCGGATAAATCCTTAGGGTAGCGAGATAAGCGATGAAATCTGCTTCCAGTTAGTATTGTGCTCCAAAGGTTTTGATACCATATCATAAAATGTTCTAAACAGAAACCATTCGAAACCAACATTGTTGAATGGAGGATTGTGTAGCAGACATAGTAATAAAATTATTTTGTAAGGCACATAAAATGCGCCGCAAAGCGTCGAGATAGCCTTATTATACAACGTGGTTACTGGTTAGTTTCTCCAATAATCATGAAAATAAATATCTTTATTACACACGGCCTCGTGTTTCCAGCCGTTGGTTGCTAGCTGTGTGGTCTCAGGTGCATAGTATTTGAAGCATTATCGTGCATCCCGTAATGTTATGGGTACCATGTTATAGCTTTGAACGTGAAACGCTCATTGTTGAGGTTCCACGATTCTTGTGGTTTTAACAAAGCTGAGCATAAAATAATCCACTGTCTGAAGTAAATAGATGCCGTGCTCAGAATTCTGAGACTCATCTTCATTATCAAAATGAAAGGGCACTCTCTGTACTTTGTGCAGAGAAACACTGTTCGCACGTTTCGCGTAGGAGTTAACACCGAAGCAATTTATATTATGAATAAACTTTGCAAAAAAACGAAATGAATAGTATCTCTCGAGCACAAATGGTCCGTACCTGATTCGAAATCTCACAGGACGGGAAACCGCGCTCCAAGGGTATCTCCAAGGGTATCAGCTACCTGCAACGAATTGAAATAGATTAAGCAACAGACCACAATCCTCTACGTGACTCAGAGACTGGTTATAACCGGAGCATAGAGGCTCTAGCTCATTCTCTACCGTAAAACAAAAAAACCTGATTCTAATTGATTGAAGCCTCTTGCCCTACGCGTTTCTTTAGCGACGCGGTGTTAACTGTTATATCGACTATTCGTTTTCCATATCTAGACGTAGAGTCATATTTTTGACACTACTCAAAACTATCTGTCTTCAAAGGAATGTATGATGCGGGCTGATGAAGATAATGTTCGTACTGAGTATAGCCCTTGTGATAGGATTGATGTATAACCCTTTCTGTGAACGTGTTACGAAAATACGCTGTCGTTTCTATCGGGTCTACGCATTTCCGTTCGAGAGATGAAAATTGAAAAATAAAACTGTCCCTTTTATCCAAGTTATATCGGATGAGATGACTACATATATGTGTAAATTGGAGAAGCATGGTGATATGGGGACTTTATGCGGCATTAACTGTGTCTCGGACTGCACCTGCTTTGGATTGGTGCAGGGTAGGGGAAGTAAGAACCCCAAACAATTGAGAGATTTGCTATGATGGGATGTAATGTCATGGACGTTATGTTCCCAAGAGATGACGTAAAATCCTTTCTACAAAAGTTGAGGCAAATGGAAGGTTTTGAGGACGTCCACTGAATTCAAAATGTTACCCCCAGGGTGTTCTTTTCTGTAAAGTGGTGTAGTTTCCGAGGACTCGTATTCCCATTCTATTAAATATCACCATGTGTTCACATAAGTATCGCAATGGATTATGAAGGTCTAACAAACAATATTTATCAGTGAAATATACCTAATTAAAGCTCGCTACATCGGTCAAGCAGCAGGCAGTATGACTGGGAACGCACATGGAATACGATACATCAGGAATGACAGAAATGATGACCGTTCTACAAATCGATATATGTAGGTATATAGAACTCTTTGCTAACCGTGGCAATAGTATGTATGGGAAATTCGTTGCCGGAGCCTGAATAAATGAATATGGAATACATCACACAAATACGAATAGTACAATCGCCCCTAATGGGTTCAACTTCTTTTTTAACGATGCTGCTTGCATTATGATCACGTCGTGTTTGACGTTGACGCCGGCAACCTCTGACAGCGACGGGCGGCGGTAACCCCGTCACTTGTCAGGGTTACAAAGTTCAAACTTGCCTCAAACGTATCAATTGACGGGTTAAATCTAATGTCCTGAGGTAAAGTTTGTGGGAAAATAATGTGTGTTTAAAATGGGTAAACTCCGCAACTATTGGCTCTATTCCTTTCATTCATTTTATTGTATTACCTACTATTAATTTACTCTCATTTGTAATATTAAGGATTGTTACTTAAACAAACGATGTATTCACTGAATGTTTCTTCACTCATTCATAATTATGATTGTTTATTTCTGGAAAGTGAGATATCTTTTCTTAAAGTCATAATCACCTCAAACAAGAAACCCTACATAAATAGTTTTGTATGGCATCTTCGAACATGACAGTTTACCTATATGTTTCTATCAGTACGAATGGGCCTTCCGTTCGTCATTTATTTTCTTTGATTATACACTTATAATCAAAGTTTATTTTATTATGCCAATAGTATATATGTATAAAGGTTGGTTCACGTCGAAAACTACTAAATCAACGTACTACCTCGCATAGTTCCATCCTATTGTTCTGTGTTTGTCAAATTATCACACCAGAGTGTCTCACGTTCGGTAATAAAATAAACAAACAAATAATGACTATAATCAATACATTATATTACATAGAAAGAGATTTTTTATTGACCATGACACCCGGTACAAGTTTCTACAGATCGTACAAAGATTTGTCCCAAGGCGGGAATCGAACTCGCACGCAACCATCTGTGTCGCAGGCGGGCCTTTCCACCGCGCCACTGGAGTTCGATCTCGACGAAAATCGAGTTATCTTCCATGCTTAGTCTAATACGTCCTCCAAATGGGCTCTGGTTTGCTAGTAGGTACCTACTAAACTTTGAAAGTTTCCAACTAATGTGGGCTTTGTTTGAGTGACCTATTCACCTTAAAACTTAAATGGTCATCTGTTAACCTTGAACCGTTACGTCAGGGGTTTATCATTTCAATTACTCTAAATTTCTCATAGATTCGCGCATTGATTTAAACACCGCCTTTGAACACATTTTATAAGTCTGCGAACAAAGAAAATAACAATTAATTAACCAAATTACAACTACATAGTATTTACAATTGAAACAGTTGTATGGTTGAAACAGTTGTATGGTTGAAACAGTTGTATGGTGATGCGCTGCACCAGATACTCACTAGATCTTGGGTAACGCGTCGCGTCGCTCGCTTCGACCAGACGTCAATTATGTATGCAACTTAATCTTAAGGCGCATACAGCACCTAAACTAGCGCCACCACCTACTTTATGTTATTATTCTGTTTAACAAAGGAATTTTCAAAAATCCATCGTCCAGTTTGTGATACCTATCATAAGCTTTTTTTAATGCCTCTGTAATAGTTTTATTCTATTTGGTTTAGGAAGAGATACGAAGTTGCTCTTGGTGGCCACCAAAATCTATTTTCGTATCTCTTGTGTGGTGCTGTATGCGCCTTAAGCACTCAGGGTTAATTATTACGACTCTATGGGACTATTAAGTGACATATTTTAGGCTCCGTAGTGCTAGATTACGATTAGAAAATGTGGGCTTGGAAATAGAGGTATTATGCGATTTATTAGACTTGATTTTCTATGGCGTGGGACCGAATTTTGCTAAACAATCGTAAAAAATAAAAATATTGGCTATTAATGGCAAGTGGACCTAACAAAAGATCTTTGTTATAGGTAGGTACGGAAACGTGTGATAAACTTTTGCTCGCAATATAACCCTGCAATGTTTAGTTCCTGCTGAGAAGATTTCTCTCGCATTCTTACCGTGGTGTAAGAGTCTTTGAAGCTGAAATTTGAACTGGAATAGCTTTTGACTGACACAAACATGAAGAAAATATCGAGTCATTGTGTATAGTTCAAAATCATATTTCGATGAAAAAAGGATTAGGAGTGGGGTCGCTCTCTTCAATAATTCTGTAAGGCCTGTAAGAGGGTGGTACACTTAGCTTTACTTATTTTTTAAATCCTAGTAATACCTATCCTGTATGTTTTGGTGTACTAGGCTTTCCTAATTGTAAAAATCAATAAATAAATAATTCTAGTTTCGACTCAGTCAAAAAGAGGCAAACCAGGTTTGCTATAAAAGGGCTCTACCGCGCTTTAAAAAATAATACGCAAACACGGCAAAGATAATGAAGTTCGTACAAATGTCCTGTAATTTGTATAATGGGCGGCGGGAGCGAACGCTGCCGATAGGATAGATAAGGCGGCCCTCCAGTCCTGTGCATAATATCGCCCT
This sequence comes from Eupithecia pulchellata, assembly GCA_963931895.1. Classification (NCBI taxonomy): domain Eukaryota; kingdom Metazoa; phylum Arthropoda; class Insecta; order Lepidoptera; family Geometridae; genus Eupithecia; species Eupithecia pulchellata. The sequence continues at coordinate 2,826,342 of OZ007527.1, read as the reverse complement.
GGGTATAGATACCGCCCGGGTATAGATACCGCCCGGGTATAGATACCGCCCGGGTATAGATACCGCCCAGGGTATCTTAGCCCTTGGTGGTTGTGTGAAAGTTGAAAACAACCTTCTACATAAAGCACATTGCTAATGTACTCTCGAAGTTTAAATTGCCTTGTTTGGGTTGCTATTCTAAAACTAAGCAGTTTATTTAATTCATTTTGGACCTTCAACTTAAGGAACTTAAACTACAAGTAGGTAAATGTTCCACAATACTTAGGCTTAGTGTTAAATTTCCGATAGACAAAAAACCGACAAAACCGACGTTGGATTCCAATCGGAACGAATTTATTCAGAGCTTTGAAAATATGCGACGTTGGGCTCCCAACAAAGGAGGCTTCCAAAAGTCCTAAATAGGCACGTTTTTTCAAAAAAAAATCCCATCTGAATGTTATCCCTAATCTTGGCGAGCCAGGCTTCCAGTTTCAGAGGCTGTGAAATACACTGTGCGTATTCGTATTACCGCCGCCCGCGCCCCCCGCCTGTCATGCCGCTTGAATCGATGCTTTTATTTTACGCCTCCAGCTAGCTTGTAGGCAATGTTGCCATTTATGAGGACATGACGGTTTAATTCCATATTTGTATTGAGTTTATTTTGTGGACCTTTTCCATTTAATTCTGATCGGGTTTTATAGGTTGTGTGATTTTAAAGATTAATGATTTTTTCGATCAAAGTAAAACGACAAAATTATTTGTTTTCACAAGAGCGAATAATAAAAGTACTACAATTCAAAAATGCACTAACTTTATCACAAAAAAAATATATTTTTGATACATAATCACAGCGATGCCCAAATCTTTCAAAAGCGATCCGTTGTATCCAAAAAGGTCGTATCTATACTACAGTCTCTTAAACCTCGAAATCCATTTTATATCCTCGATTGAAATGCAGTATGTCATGCATCATAGATACATGCAGCATTTAATCACATAAACTTGATCTTGCGCAAACCTAAACTACCAGTAAAACTAACATACGCTTCAGAGAGCATTAGCGGTTCCGTCGATGCTAGCAAACTTTGCGTATTACCTGAATTCCCTGTGAACAACGTTTCCTTAGCTATAAAACAGTTACGTCATCACTGAGCTGCTGCAGAGCGACCTCCACAAAATCATCGTGTCGCCGCAGCATCTCTCCGCGGATCACATCAAAGTCTTCCTCTACCAGATACTCAGGGGTAAGTGGTTTTTACTTTCTTAATCTAGTAAGATTTTTATAGAGATAGTTATAAGAATAAAGAAATCAAAGAACGTAGTCAGTAGATTGCATTCTTTTATTTATTTCTTTGTATGATAAAAAATATCTGTCATAAATTGTGTTTAAGTATATCAGTCATCTTGTACCCATAACTAAAGCTCTGCTTAGCTTGGAGCTAGATGAAGCTGTGTGGGTTGTTCAGTATTATTTATTAAAAGATATTGAATTTGGAATCATATTTTCTAATACACATGTAGGTATGTATAATCTGTACACCGTACTAACGTTACGGAAGAGCGGGGTTCTCTAACACAAGCATATCTATGCTTGAAAGAGAACCCCAACCCATGTCAATGTATACCCCTTATGTACATAAATAAACATTTTTAATTTTCATTGATGAGAAAACTGGTATAAAACAATTTTTTAATCAGAGAAGTCTTAAACAGTTGACGTTACGAAAGCTTCAAGACTATATTGATTCATGTTTTGAAACTTACGCGATCTGAACACATAATGATTAGTAATTAACGGGTATTTATCGCGTTTCTTCTTCCTCCTTTCTTCTTCTTCTTTTCTCGACGTTTCAACAGGTTTGCACTCTGTCGTGGTCACGTCAGTCATCTCGTGACCACGACAGAGTGCAAACCTGTTGAAACGTCGAGAAAAGAAGAAGAAGAAAGGAGGAAGAAGAAACGCGATAAATACCCGTTAATTACTAATCATTATATATTGATTCAGAGTATTACAGAGCTTCAATGATGCTTTCATGTTATTCATTAAAAATAAATCTTACTGGTAAAAAAAATGGAGATGAGGAAAGCTTTGGTTACTGCCCTAATTGAAATTAATAAGCCTCCGGCAACGTTATTGACTTAATAACGTTTGAAACCTCCTTGTAACACGAAACAGTAATAGATATCCTTGATATTTATATTTTAAAATTGTTCCCCGTTCATCAATATACTAACGACGACATTAACATGCAAATGGATATGACTGGAATTATACTAAACAAAAGATTATTTTAATTTATCTACTATATATATAACACAAATCTTCTCTAATCCCGGCCTGAGCTGTATACTTATCGATGTTTCGTGAACTGAATTCCGAGTAACAAACAGTTATTGTGGCACAATAATATTTTGGCAGCAGCTCGGAGGCTGACTCATAACTTATGTTAGGGCGCCCACGGACGAAGCGAATTCACGGCTCGTTGTTTAAAACCCTTTCGTGCAACCATTACTAAGAAACCAATTTTCTAGCTAAGCGGAATTCCATCTCATTTGCATACTGGGAACGGCCGCCCAACAACGGTTGCTTTTTGTGTCATTAAAAACGTATTGTTTTACGAGGTAATCAAAACTCTCTAGTGTTATCGGAAACCATTTTATTCAACTATTGAAAATGGCTCAGCCCGGCACAACACCCTATCTCCCGAAGTTCCGTGGAAGTCTCAACAAGTTAACTTTAATAATGTGAAGCTGATTTTATGAACGAAGTTAGAACACTAGGAGCAATAACGGGTCGTGATGCCGGTATAGGTAGCTAATGGAAATGCAAAACTTTTTTAATTACGTGTTAGTAATACCATAAAAGGCTGGATGCTCTAAGTTGCTCACTGTGCGAGTGCAAGTGTGAGTTCGCAAAGATTGCATTCACCTTGTTAGACATGAGCATTGAAAACAACTTGTTCTATTTGTTCATCGAGTTGGTAAACATGGGAAGTTGATTGCGGTCGCTCGGACCGAGTGCCGTCGATAAATTCAAGTTTAAAACAAACCCAGCTCCTCGGAAAGCGGAGACAACGCCGCGCCCGGTCTCCTTGCCTCGCTCGTGTTGCCTCGCCCGTTCCTCGCCCGCACACCCACTTCCAACCTGTCGTAAATCAATTAAAACTACCAAGTGCTTCCAACTTCCGTCCAACTCACCGGCCTCGGAAAAAAAACTAGTGCATTACCGACTAGATGCTTAAAACCCGGGCAACCCTCACTTTAATCAGCTTCGTAGCTGAGTAGCTTTGCTAATGTTGTCCACTCTCGCAAATGAAAAGAGTAGCCTCCTCCCAGCCGTCGTCCTGTCTCCCGATTTCGCATTATAAATTTGTGCAATTATTCGTACGGTGCCAAGAGATTTCCCGGGAGTGAAACTCGCGAAGGGAATCCAGAAAAATGTGGTCGTTAAGCCCCAAGCGCTCGCATTACTCGTTTAATTAAAAACTTAACTGTTGCACCGCCTTGATGGCCCTGGCTTAAATCAACTAGACAATGAAAACAAACTTATGCTTGTACGCTGATTATTCCAACGTAATCAAGAAACAGTGTTTACAATTCGATTCTGTTCTGCAGAATAGAATACACATGATAATTATGCCAGCGCCCGTGCGGCTGAATGTATTCTCTGCGATTACCAGAGGGGCGACACGCGGCAGCGACGCGGGATTCTTTTAATATTCTGCGTGCACTTTTGTATTATACAAAGCCGTCATCGCCTGTGCTACACTCAACATGCTTAACTCAGAAATTAGGGGACAGAATTGAAGCCCTTTTTATATTGCATTGTGCACAATGTGCTGTTGTAGCGTAATAGGTGATTGACCAGTATATTGAAATCACAATAGTATGCATATGCAATCGTTGCAGCATAAAAAGACATGGATCGCAGGGAATGCGACTCGATTGAACAGTTCAGCTGGTTTATGCGCATGTTTGGCGCGCCATTTACCTGACCGGTGGCTCGGCAAGGCCACTAGTTAATGATTCGATTTCTATTGTGTAGTAGCATATAAAATCTAATAAATAATGATTAATGTAATTTCCCCTAATGATGCCATCTATGGCGCTCATTAGGGGAGGTCTATGTCCAGCAGAGGACTATTATAGGCTGGTGATGATGAATGTAATTTCTAACCGGACATTATATCAGAAACTTTGGAGGAAAGCCCGACGGTTTACGCTCCACTGAACGCAGCCCACTATCAAAACAATGTTTGTTTGGACAGCTTACTGAGCCAAAAGCGTCACCGTGTCTAGTTGTTGGGCTTATGTAACCCCTGCCTTTAGCTGACCGGCCACGCCTGCCCGCTGTAGCCCAGGTATGCTAATAGCGCTGCCTGGGCTCGTCCAGCTATTCCCGATATTAATAATGTATGGATTGCGATGCGATGCAACGAAGCGCGTCCACACCCTGATAGGTACACCTGCTCCTGTTACACATACATAAGGCATTGCGACCATCTCTCACTGCCGCAGCTAACAACGCCAGAATAACTACCTGATTATGAACGGAAATGACCCGTTTGTCTATCCGTTTGCGCTCATTACCAAGCACCTGTCCATAAATATCCACATTAAAACGAGATTTTCTCTCGAAAACTTATTCTTACGTCCTTTTGATAAATGGAACTCCTTTGTCAGCCATGGACATAACTCAGAGAGACCGGTTTGATAAAGTGATATTTTACGAAATGATCAAAAAAGGCTCGTGAAAGGCTCTGATTAAGTACTCATCTAACCGACACTACTGGGCGTTTAATTAATGTAATTTATTTACTGAATCGTGTAGATAGCATCGAGTCGGCAAGCGGGGATGCGGCGACGGTAACGAGCAGAATTATGGAAATGCGCGTTCGCCCGCCTTGCCGTCACTGGCTATAATATTATTTATGCGCGAGCTTTTTCCACAAGGAAATCACCTTCACGCATTCGTAATGTAAGCTATTCTGGATTTTGTTCTGATAAAAGAAGACCTTTGGTTCTTTTCCTTGTGTAATATTAATAGATTGTGAAATGCCCTAAAAGGCAATAATCGAGAAACCTAAGTACTCGTATGTACTGAACATAGATTTTATATAATTAATCTCGTAGTATAGTCGAAGAGAGGCAGTCGAAATAACAGTCAGTGTGTTCCATCTCTATTTATTTTCCGTAATTTCTCGATGCAAGCTTTTTGAACCATTTGTTTCCGTGTTTACCGCGCGACAATGGAAGGAAGAAACAGGAAAATGTATTGACACAGCATAGCTTCGGCGCCGGTCGACGGAAAAACCACTAAGTGGAAAGGCCTGCTGGTGTCTGTCTCGCTCCGTAATGGAATTTACTTGGGCCGCTTCGGCAGAAATTTGTTCCCCTAGGTACTCTGTTTTATTTTATTTTTTCAATTATAAATAGTCTAATTAGAACCTCTCAGACCAATACGATTTTTCGTTTGTGGCTGTTAAAACAGCCCTTATAAAAAGTTTTAAAATTAATCAGCCCCTGTAATAAAAAATATCGCCTGTTCCACATATCCCTACTAATCTATCCCTACTGGTAGGGAAGAACGGAATTTTTTTCCACCTATTACTACTAGGGGGGATACTTTTCCACTTATATCCACTGTTATAATCATTCAGGAAATAGGTATCATCATATCGAAAATGTATAAGTGCATCATTAAGTGTTTTGTTTATTGTTAAACAACTTAAACTCCTTTACCATGAAAAGAAGAACCTCTTTCAACACGAAATCTATGAAATTGACATTTATTGTCATGTCGTTTTGAAATTATTACAATACTGAAAATAAAAAACGATTTTATTGAATCTTAATAAAAATGAGCGAAGAACTTATCTTTTTAACAAGAGGCCGAGGATCTGTTTTACTTAATGACGGCTATCAATATCATTTTAAAAAAAAATATGCTAACGGACAAAAGTATTGGAAGTGTGCTGAGACAAAAAAAAACAAGTGTGTTGGATCCCTCACAATCAAAGTAGGTACCTACCTAAGTAGAAAAATATGATTTACAAGTCTTAGGAGCTTTAGACTATGAGCCGAGTAATTCTTGCCCCTTCTGATCCATAAGAGTAGTTCTTGGACAAAAAGAGTAGTTCTACGACGACGACGACGTTGCGACGTTACCTCTGCTGCCTTTGGATAAAATACAACAAGGATGGTCATTCATTGAGAGTCAGATTTTAAACTCATTTAAAATGGAAGCATTTAAAAAATATTTTAAAAGAACTTGGCTGAAGAATGACAAGTTCCAGAAACAGTGGTGCGTGTTTGGAAAAAGGCACAGAACAAATAATTTCGCAGAATCATGGCATTTCAAAATCAATGATAAAAACAACAGGAAAACAAGTTTATACAAACTATTAAAATTATTATACTACCAGTCCGTGGTTCAAAGGAATCGTATTCAGTCTATCAGGAATGTGCTGAAACTGAATCAACCAAAACGGAGAGAGGAAGTGTTTATGATCCGTGATTACGTGATACAAAATGCACAAATGCAACTGATCAAAGGAGAGATCACTGTTGCACATTTTTTAGATATGTTAAGATAAAATGTTACATTCGTACTGATTTCTTGGAAGACTAATTATTAATTTCAAAACCTGTTCTTTTTTTAATTGTTCTTTCAAGCCCATCTTCTCTTCAATTTTTGCTAAAAGTATGATTTGAGTTGGTATCACAATCTCATTACACGTTACACCTCAATTTTTTTGCAATTTACAGGACTTAAAGAGTTTAAAACTGTTTACTTTAGAGATGTTTAAAATTGGGAACTTAGGGAATGTCTGAAAATAGGATGAGAGTTACTCCTGGACTTTTTATGATTTTTCTTCGTATTTGTACTTTATCATAGTAGAAATACATGGAAGTAAAACGACCAAGTTTCCCCCCTAGTAGTAATAGGTGGAAAAAAATTCCGTTCTTCCCTACCAGTAGGGATAGATTAGTAGGGATATGTGGAACAGGCGAAAAATATTTAAAATTTGTATTTATTGAAAACTTTTACATCTATTTTTACAGGATATGACATAATAATACAAAAGAGTAGTCCACATTATATAATAATAACAGGCAAAACAATTCAATAGTAAAATGTAATAATAAAAATAATATTTCAATAATCAAAATAGAAATAATAGCTACAATACAAATGTCAATAAGCTAATAAAAAATTAAACACAAAGCCTACTTTTAACCAAATTTTTTGATCACAAGCAAGGTTGAACCTTGCTGCGCATCCTCATGATGCGTTGGTGGACAGTGGATTCGAACATTGCAAAATTTGTATCCCTTCGAAAGTGCTAATCTCCAGTAAAGTTTTCTCGAGTCTATCTAACTTTCAGCAGCGCGAAAACCTTTTTCCCTGACCAAATTCAAACTTTCTGAGCGCTTCTGTATCATCACATCACGTTTCTAGTTACTGTGGTCAGCATGATCTTAATTCTAATTATACATAATAAGATACAAGTATCATGCAACATGAATCAAGATCGTAGTTCCCATATTAACAGGTAATACTTACTTGATCAGAATTCTGGTTTGTCAATGCAAATCAATATCAATTTGCACAAACTGGTCAAACAATCTACAACCTTGTTGCCAAACGTTACTTAAACTTACTAGTTCCTTGCTTACGCTAATTAAATCAGGGACAAAAATTGAGGCCTGGTCACCACCCATCCGGCATGTGTTTTGACAACACGTGGACTGTACCAGACAATCAAATTAAAAATTTACTTTGACAAAGCTCCATCCCATCCTGATAGCGCGCGAATCATAAGATATTGTAGCACTTCACTTTTAAGACCAGATATTTGCAGATATATTTGCTTTACTGCCCGAGCGAAACAGCCGCAGGTTGGTATCAGATAAACGATGGCAACAAGCTATTTGTTTATCGGACGAGCCTATGTCGTGATTTATTCCATTTATTCGATCATGGTCCCGGCATCGGCAGTGTTCCCGCAGTGCCTCTGGAACCGGCTTTATCTCACGAAGATAACCGCGCGCGACGCTTCCCGCTTGCGATACTCATTGAGAATACCTAACTGTTCTCTTGTAACTTACCGAAGTTATTCGGAGAATCCTAATCCTGTTATGCATATTTACGGTAATAGTCAGAAGTTATAGAATTACGTATTGATAGTTATTGCGAGCAAGATGTAAGAATTATTGAAGAGCTTACAGTTAGCTGCAAATAATGTCAACAAATTCAAACGAAAAACCGGGTAAAAACTCGCATGCTTGAAGTTTAGTGAAGTACTGCAAAAATATAACTTTTTAGACAGAGACATTTCTTTGGAGATGGTATAATTATGTTGAAAAGACACAGCTGTAGGTACCATACATATATGTTCTTCCTTTCGGAGGGATGAAGGTGCTGGTGTGGTATTCCTTAAATAATGTGAAAGCCTCACCACTGTATGCGATCGTGAGATGCTTGCGCACGCGTTTCGTTAGCCTGTTTGTTCTGCGGCCAGCCGTGAGCAAACAGCACGGTGTGAACCTTGCACAATGGTACTATTGAACCATTTTCCAAAAACGGCGGCTTCAAACGAGCGCAGATGGTAAAACCTTGCGCTTGTGTACGTTACGCATTTGTTAAATTAACATTGTCTTCAGAATCAGGAAGAGGAACAATCCCAGGCAGAAGACAAATACCGATTGAGTCGTAGCGTAATTGTAACAAAGTATAGAATCAAAAACTCCATCCGCTGGTGCGATTTGCGATGTGGAATCCGTGTGATTTATAACAAAGCTTTAACGCGTTAGAGCACGCACCTATCAGGAGTCATTCGAGGAATTTACTGAATCATGTAATCGCACCATGAAGATTGCAATTAGGTTGATGATCGTCGATCAGATGTCGACCACAGAGCATTGTCCTCGGCTAGGAGCGAGGACTGGCGAGCGTCGCGGTTGGATGCGCCTGAGCTTGTGCCAACGGACGACGACCTGCTACTCGCGTTAAGTAGCCACCTTTATAACGTGCCACTTCTCGAACCCTTCGTTTTATGTCGCATTACTTTTGATTTATATTTTACTTTTATGTCATTTCGACCACTGAGATGTCAAGCGTCTTCGGTGCTCCTGGCACCGTCGCGTCGGTTTTGTTTTGTAATCCAAATACGATTACATTTTATTTGCTATCTCAGAAAATATGCTTGTGAATAAAAAATCCCTGATACATTGTGTACGGAGTAAAATATATGAACATCCATTAAATAACTGGATTCTGTCAATGCTCAAATAAAAAATTCCACGATGTTTTCGGTTCAACCTTGAGTTGAGGAAGCTCGTTATTTTAACACGTTCGTTAGCAATGTTAGCATCCAGTAATCTACACGCCCGTTAAAAACACATGCGCTTCAGTCAAACTCTAAATTAGCAATTTGTTCCGCTATAATTGAAATGACGCTCTCAAACTTTGATAACTTTTAACCTTCAGGTGTGCGCATTAAGAGGTTAAATTGTGAAACATTGGGAGCTAGGTGTGGAAAACTGCGGTACCACCCTTTGGGAAATTAAACTCGCTACGTACCTTCTGTGTCGTTAATTTGTTTTGGCATTGCGGCTAGCGCCTGGGAGCTGGTTGCTTCTACAACACCTTAGTGAAAACAGCTAGACCAATTTCGTTGATATTCTAAACCCACGACACGAGTCAATAACGAGTTTCCAAAACCTTCTCAAATGTGTCTATAAATTCTTTCAAAGTTTTTTTAAAAGATCTAGTTAAATGGAAAAACATGGCGAGTTTTAGTTACTTACAGGATTCATTGTGAGTTAATTGCTGTAGCACGTATATCGTAAAATAATGACAGTAATAGCCCCACGCCACCCGTCACCCCACCCTGAGCAGGCGAGGCCTGACTCAAGAGTTTTGCGTGCCTTTGTGCGTCATCGCGCTCATCCTATATTTATGTGTAACGCGAAACAACATCCCTGACATGACAGGTACACTGTAGTCGCAGTGGCACCTTCCATTTCCTTTGTAAATATTTGTTCTTTTTCGGTTTTTACTTGTGTTTTCTGGGATATTCCCTTTATTAATTGTTTCATTTCATTTATACCTTAAACATTGTGTCGGAAATTTTCAACAAACGTTACAAACCTATCTATACTAATATTATAAAGAGGAGAGATTTGATTGTTTGTATGTTTGTTTGTTTGTTTGAATTGAATAGGCTCCGAAACTACTGGACCGAGTTAAAAAATTCTTTCACCATTAGAATCCTTAATTTTCCGTGATGAACATAGGCTATATAATATTTTCAAAAAAGTTAGGGATCCGCATGAAAAATTCAATAATTGAACCGTGGGCTGTATATTCAACCTCTTTTTCTATTATGGCGCGTCAGAATAGAAAAAGAGGTTGCACGGTGCTTGCTTTTTCTCTACGGCCAGTGTCAGTTTTGGAATGTCGAGTCAATGTCAAAAACCCCAATGCTGTTAAAAAAAGTAAAGATCCGTATGAAAACTGTGAAACCCATCGTTTTAGTGTGTATAATTTCTGAAATTTTTGTTAAATACCCGTGCGAAGGCGGGGCGGGCCGCTAGTATAGGTATAAATATCATTGAGTTCTGGTTGAAGGAGTCTTCCAGTTTGCTCGTGTGCTGAGAAACGTGGGGTACAACGTTTAAAGAACCAGTTGTCCTCAACCGAGCTATGCAAAGCCTGACGCCTCTCAAATTCCCAACGAAATAGCCGACTTCTAATGTGGCTCAGCCAACTGTTCGTGCTCACGAATTCTGCCAACGCAACGTAGACCTAGACAGAGACAACTTGTTATTACTGTGAGCGCAGTCTTGTTTAGGGCTCATTAGACTCCATGAACCCTGCTAATCGGTTTGGGGTAATGCCTGCTTGACTCATGCGCGCTATTATCGAATACGGGCAAATTATGCATTGCGTATAGTGTTTGAGCCGCTTGTTACAGGATTATAGTTTGGACTAAACGAAGTGCACAATGGATCAATTTGGGTGTTGTTTCGTTCAAAACCACTTCACTTCGGATTGGATAGTCATAAACTTTTACATTAATAAGGAAAACGTACGTGTAACGGAAAATAAATGAAGCGTTGTCGATTCGATAAGAGCGTTATGGTTCAAGTACATGATTGAATCCCACGGGATATTCGAGATCGTTAAAATGGAGTAGTCAACATCGAACTGGCCAGCGTATCTTTTATTTATAACGTTGAAACCTTCTTCAAACCGTCTCTACCCCCGGGAGTTTCAGAGATATGCGCTCTACATTGATCCTCGACGGCGCTTTTGATGAAAAGAAAAAGATTTTCTGTGGCATATGCGATCACAGTACCTTCGAACCTTTCATTGGTTCTTTCTCCGTTTCAAAAGATTTTATGAGTATCTTAATCTATTAAATAACAGCATTATCGCCTGATGAATGGTCCATAAATGAATTAACGGGTCTCATCAAATCTATTTTTGTGGTACCTACTGTGAAATAATTCCGATAAGCCTCATCACAGATAAATCAATTGTAATAAATATTGCTCTAATACCGTCAATAAAAATAATCACAAAATGTTTTTTTTTATTTTAAAATTTTGTATGGCATCCAACCACGAGTATTTAGTTGTTATGATGTCATATAAAATAACTTATGATATCTAAAACAAGTGGTGCCTAGCTCGATGAAGATCGAACCGCATTTGGTAGTGACAAAACGGTCTTAATAATTTACTACCTAGATCCCAACGAGGAGTAGTTCGAAGCGGTTTGTCTGATATCAATTTACTCCTAGATCTTAAATACTCACGTCAATACCAACCAATAATCAATTCGTTCATCATTAAGGCCCTGTATAAAGACAATATTTAGGTATTAAGTAGTATTATTTAGTAGTTCGTAGCGCTTGACAAATAAAGTTGAAAATGGTGATGCGTTTGATTTAGTTGAATCTCTTGTTCGACAATGTCAACATTATTTATCGGTTTTAATTAATTTTAAAACTAAATACACCAGTAAATTAAAACCTTTATACATATTTCTCTAGATGATAAAATTACCTTTCTTACAGTAACAAAATTATGAAATGATATCACTCAAAATATTGAGCATTTCGAGACGAAAAAGTATTTTCGTGTTCTTTCTTGCGATATTTTTTTCAAGTTCCTAGATGGTTTTTATGAAATATTTTTGTATAAGTCTTTTTTCCATACACTTGACTATACACTGTATTTTTTTTGGGCTTGTAATATGTCGCAGTAAGCCTAACTGTGCGACGAAAAATTGGTCGTTTTACGATGTCTGTCGTTGGGCAGAGCCTTAACGTCTCGTATCAATTTTCAATGATAAATAATTTGCGATGATGTTTAAATTACGCGTCGGGTTTATCTAATGATGATAATTGCTTACTAGTTCAGTTGAAGTGACATTAATGTTCAAATGGCTTCAAACAAACAATCCTAACTATAAGTTAATGATTAATTGATGGAAATGTTACCGGGAAAGAAGTTAATAAATTGGAAAGTTTATATTTAAGTTTTGTTCGAACTGGAGTTCGCGTTCTTGCGTAAAAATTTTCAAATCATCATTTCAAAATCATTTCATAGTCCAAGACTTATCCAATCGGAACTGTTTATTACTCAGTAGTAATAACAATAATAATAATAATAGTAGGTACTTACTCGGGGTAGCAGTGGTAGCAGTCTATGCTTACGTGTAAATAAACCTAATTAGTTTCAAACTTTAATGTTTAGTTTATATATTTAAATAAAATAAACAAAAGTAATTGTGCGGGTTATTGTAGACTTACCTAAACCTAATCTAAGTATAGTTTAGTTCGCAACTTTACTCAGTTAGCTAGTTAACACTTAGCTCAGTTTGCAAAGTATGCAGTCTGTATACATGTTGACACACAAAGCTTACTTTACTTTCGATATGCACTCTGGAAGTCAATTTCGCTTTTCTACAAACTTAATTTACGTTTATCTTCTTTCAGGTTTAAAATATCTGCACTCGGCACGCATCCTGCATCGAGACATCAAGCCCGGCAATCTCCTTGTGAACAGCAATTGTGTCCTCAAGATCTGTGACTTCGGCCTCGCGAGGGTCGAGGAGCCGGATGCGAGCAAGAATATGACGCAGGAAGTCGTCACGCAGTATTATAGGTAAAAGCCCCAATTAGTTTACTTATAGCGCCTGTATTGCTATGCATAAGAATATTATATACTAGCAATTCTTCCTTACTCCCTCAAGTCTTCGCACGGATATTTATTAAAATTAAATTTTCATGCGGATCCCTAACTTTTATGAAAATATTCTATAGCCTATGTTCATCATGTCAACTTTAGGATAATTATGGTGAAAGAATTATTCAAATCGGTCCAGTAGTTTCAGAGCCAGTTCAAACAAACAAATCTTTCTCTTTACAATATTTGTTTTATATATAAAGAAAAAACAAAGTAAATTGTTATCTATTAACAGACATACAGAGTTACATTTTTCACGCATTACCGATAGAACGGACCTTACTGAAATTTGGCAAGCAAACAGATGGTACCTATTCCGGAAAAGCCAGCTATTTATTATCCAGGTAAATGGTATGAGAAGCCGCGGGCAGAAGCTAATAGGTACATAATAAAGATATTTGTCATTATCATACCATCATTTTGTAGATATTTTATGATAAAATGCGTCTGCCAGATAAGGATACTCTATGTACATTATATCATTGTCATCCCGTCATATTATAGATATTTTATCGAAACGACAATTGACAATACATAGTAGAACTACCGGGAAAAATGACCGTGTAAAAGTACGGCCCTCATTAGTGTTACGAGACAGACGAATGCAGTAGTTAATTACTAAGGTCGTCTATTGTTAGCTTTTTCTTCTTGCTATGTCCTAAGAGCTTCTAGGAACGGGGCGTCTGTTGACAGATTAAATGAATTTATAGGTCTGTAATTTACATCTAAGTTGTTGGCTCTAAAATCTTAATTGTCCTGTTCTGTCCTTGTTTTATTTTGCTCACTAGAGAGTGAAATTCCTGCGCGGTTTTGGGAACGACATATGACATGAGGTCATCTACATGAGTTAGCTTGATGCAGTGTTAGTATAAAATACGGCATTGCAGTTTTTGGCGTTTGGTCGATATGTTTCCTACGATTTTTTTTATCGGTACGTCAAAAATATTGGAAGACCGCTAAGCTGTTTCCTCTAAAAATAAAATTGTTCCGTTTAGTTTGACCCTGGACTTATTAGTAAAGCGAGGGCAAATATCTCATGGTTATTCGTTAATGAGAAAATTAACTGTAAATAAAGTTTTTGTTAAAAATTGTCAGCACGGAGATATCTCATGAGACGTATTTCGTTAAATTTCGTGTCAAGTCAAGCTCATCGCTCCCCGCCCAAGTTTCTCCAGTTGCTTGTTAGTCGCGTTCTCGTGTTTCTTATTCTTAGCCATAATTATGTCTTGTAATTATTTCTTACGTCTAGTTCTTAACATCTGGACTCATTTAAAGCCAACGAAGCGAGCACGGGGGTTCCGCGTTTGTTGAATGGATAAAAACTGAATGAAAGAATGACCTCTGCGTAGACCACAGTTCTGAAAGTAGGCCACGTTTCGTTCTCCTCGCATTTGTTCTCAAAAACTAGTCTGAAACACCGAGCCCCATATACTCAGCGAAATATCTTTCGGGGCTCTTCGTGCATGACACAGGCGCTGCTCATTTTTCATTTACATCGTGAGCGGACCTCTTTTGTGAATTCCCTACGTTCCTCCTTCTTTAGCTTCTATTTTGGAGCACTGTCGGATCTTTCCCATTATTATTTGCCCTCTCTGAAATTTAAATCGAGTATTATGATTTGCGTTTACAGTGTCTCTTGCACCGAGTCCATGACCTTTTCAATCTTACAACCGCTGCTTTTATTTGCTTGGATTTAACTTATGTGCATACGGATTGCAGACAGATCCGGTCATTTCGTTCGTTTAGCGAATATTAAATCTCACCCATAAAATGGAATAGTTGTGTTTACCTGTTTCCTTTATGGCTTTTATAACAAGTTTGGTATTCATCCCCTTTGTCCACGTTTCTGTTTACCTAAGTTTTCCTGTTTATCGTTTCCATGGAGTCATTTATTTTGTCGACGACAATAGCTTTTAAGTTACTAACACATTTTTTCTTTGCGGCCTGCCTGCTATACGACTAGTACTGAATTCACATAACAAACACTTCACTGACCAAAAATACGTTTTCTAATGGATTAAAATATGGATTGTGTAATTTAAAATTCTCACCGTGTTTTGTAATTGAATAGAGAGGTAATGCATGTATTCAAACGTCATCTTGCGGAAATCCATATAAGGGAGCAAGTATGTCATTGAAATTTTTGTCGTCTTACCATAAATGTGGATAACACGACTGTGGTTATAGCTCACGGCAGCTGTAATATGCGAGCGTAAAATATTTATTATTGTTACTTGTTCCATGGGAAACAATCGTAGGCATAATGTAACAACAATGACTAGCTCTCTGTTAAGTACCTGGTAACAATAGGTACCTGCATTCTGGTTGTTTTCTCGTATGTGGGTTCCTAAAACTGTAAAAATATGCTATAAAATATTCATAGCTGCACAGAATACTTACTTGCTCACAAATAATAGCTGTTAGAAACTCGTAGATGCTATAAAAATGCAGTTTTAATGGCTATACGATACATTTGGATAGAATAAATTGCGGCTTTGTGCGAATTAAATGAAACAATTCAAATTGAGGTTGATTTCATTTCCCGGTTTGATTAATCCCGTATTCGCTAGTGAAATATCCCGACGCGAATACTCTCGTATACTCGTGCTACGTGTTTTTTTCAAAATCGTGTCAAATTTCGTTAATTAGGGCATCATGTAGTAAGTCTATCGATAAAATTAAATTAAGTTAAAAAAAAATTATAACAGTTATTGAATTAGCCCTCTATAGTAAGTTTGTAAATATGTTCATTTTGCTTGACGGATTGTTGTTTTTAACTGAGATACGAGTTTTGAATGAATGAATAATGGATAATAATGAATAATAAAGAATCCTGGAAAATATTTAACTGCTTCATAGCAGAGTTAAGGTTTAATGTGTTTCAAAATGAATAATGTTCACATTACGACCTGTCTGACGCGGTGGGCGAAGGTCCGCCTGCGACGGAGATTGCGGATTCGATTCCCGCCTCAAGACAAATGTTTGTACGATCTGCAGATATTTGTACGGCGTGTTTTCTAGTCGTTTTCTTTTTAAAATAAATCTATGTATGTAATCGCTCTGATTAGCTTGGGGCTAGATGATGCTGTGTGGATTGTCCACCATTGCTGATCGTTGATGTTACTCCTTAAGTTATTTGTTATCGTATTGCCTTTTATGTTTATTGACAGTTATTTTATGTTTATTGGTTTAGGTACTTCTCTTTCGTATTATTAGTTTAATTATTAATTTGATAGATAGGTAATTGTTTCAGTTGTTTATTAATATCTGAACTGTCTGTGTTTCATTTCATTTAATGGTTTAAACTTTACTGGTTTTATTGTTATTTATGTAGTTTTTGATTAGGTTTATTTTCCAAATAAAATAAAATAAATAAAATCAGAATTATTTCTTTATTTATTAACATATAAGTCCTTGTAAATTATTAAGTGTTTATACTAGCGTTCCCTTAATTCCAGAGCACCAGAGATCCTAATGGGCGCGAATCACTACACGGCTGCAGTGGACGTGTGGTCGGTCGGCTGTATATTTGGCGAGCTGCTGGGCAGGCGGATACTCTTCCAAGCGCAGAGTCCTGTACAACAGGTGAGGCACACATCTTATGTATAGGAAGAGAAGTAAATGATGCCCTTGTGGTACTCCTACTAAAACTTTAGTTGTATTGTTTGTCGATGATTGTAATTTTCATCTAGCCCAAAGCGAAGCACTGGTTGTGGTATAGGTACTAGATCACTTAATACATTCGTAGATATTTTTATTATACATAGAAAATTACCAGAACACCCGAATCAAATATCTGCCGATGGTCGAAACATTTGATCCGAGGCGAAAATCGAACCCGCAAACTCCTGCGCGAATATTTGTCAATAGTCGAATTCGTTATTTATGGACAAGAAGTTAAACCCAAAAATTGTACCTAAAGTAAACTAAGCCTGACTTGATCGGAAGCTTTCTAGAATCTGAAAAATGCATTTTATACAATCATGTTGATATGTACTAGTACCTATATATCTGAATTATAAATTTCCAGCTGGAGTTGATAACGGAACTGCTAGGCACTCCGTCGCTGGAGGACATGAGGCACGCGTGCGCCGGCGCACGCGCGCACATGTTGCGTCGCGCGCCGCGCCCGCCCGCGCTCGCCGCGCTCTACACGCTCTCCGTGCAGGCCACGCATGAGGCCGTGCATCTACTCGCACAGGTAAATAAAATAAAATCAAAAAAACACTAAAAATAAAATAAAATAAATTATTTATTCAAAATTTTAATTGCCGTGTGGTGGCGGCATAGCATTTCACCACCCCCACTCTTCTCGTGGGTGTTGTAAGAGGTGCAGAACAACTCCACCGAACTGCGATCCCCAACCCGCATGCTCAGCGTGGGGAGTATGGGTAATAACCCCCAAATGACGGATAATGCCCTCTAGGGGAGTTCTAGAGGTCCAGCAGTGGAAGGTATAGGCTGATGATGATATTGGAACAAAATTATTCAAGGGCCTTAGTTGTATGAAAAATTCTTTCACCATTAGAATACTAAATTTTCCCTGATGAACATAGACTATAGAATATTTACAAAAAAGTTAGGGATCCGCATGTTAACTTAAATTTTTGTTAAATACCCCTGCGAAGTCGGGGCGGACCGCATATATGTTTTCCGCACTCACACTTATGCATCTCTTTCTTTCCAGATGCTAGTATTCGACCCAGCAAAACGCATTTCAGTAGTAGACGCACTCGCACACCCGTACCTAGAAGAAGGTCGCCTCCGCTACCACTCTTGCATGTGCAAGTGTTGCTACAGCTCGCCGCCCGCCGCCCGCCACTACTCGCCCGATCTCGAGCCGCAAGCCACGCACCCCTTCCACGACGGTTGGGAGCGAAAGCTCACCTCTGTGCACCAAGTCAAAGGTAAGACTGACAACTGTGTAACAAGTCAAAGACTGACGGACTAGGGCTGACGTCTGTGTAATAAGACAAAGGTAAGAGCGCAAGCTCACTTCTGTACACCAAGTCAAGACACCTATGTAACAAGTCACAGGTAAGACTGACGACTGTGTAACAAGTCAAAGGTACGACTGACGCTGGTGTAAGAAGTCAAAAGTAAGACTGACTCCTGTGTGACAAGTCAAAGGTAAAACTGACGCCGGTGTAACAAGTCAAAGGTAAAACTGACGCCGGTGTAACAAGTCAAAGGTAAGACTGACGCCGGTGTTACAAGTCATAGGTAACAAATGAACAACAAATTGACGTAAATTATTTGATTGCATTCATCAAATGTCTATTAAATATCATTGTCAGAACAGTTCGGAAGGACAGTATTCAAAGTAGGAAAGGAATGCCAAAATTTTAAAAAATCTAACTCACCTAATTCAATTGTCGTCCTCCAAAATCATCAATCACCGTTAAACGAATTTAATTTTACTGTGCTTTATTAGGTGCAATTCGAGATATATACGTAACTAAAACAGATAAATTTCACAGCGAATTCTGACCTTCTAACACCTCCACTTCGCACATTCCAGAGGAGATCCACAAGTTCATAGCGGAGCAGCTGCAGACGTCGCGGGTGCCCCTCTGCATCAACCCCCAATCGGCTGCGTTCAAGAGCTTCGCAAGGTAAGGGGCCGCCTCTCCGCAACCAACCGACACTAGGTGATTTCTTTGCGATACGTTACCTAACACGCTTGCGACCGCTCGCACCCAACGGCCATCCCCCATACCAGAGGCTTGCAGGCAACGCTGCCTTTTCTATATATTATATTGATTTTATTTTAAGAATGAATAAAAAAAAATATTTGCACTAACAGGCAGTGGTCAGTTATAAATAAAAATTATATTTTGATTTTATTATAATCTGAAGAAGGTTATTGAACATAGTTTAGTTATAAAATGAGCGGGTGTTAGAAACTTAGATTTTATTGTAGTCGTTGAACGTTGTTGAACATAGTTAAGTTATAAAAAAGCGATCCCATAAGGGTTTTGAAACCGATGTCAAAACCCTAATAAGCGGGTTCTAGAAAAATCTCAATGTAGTGGAAGATTAACCCTGTTCGGCGATGTTGGTTGTAGAGTAAATCCTAGTCAGGATAAAATACTGCAGGCCTGCGATAAAGCTTACAAACGCCAAATACTTGAAGTAAATTAGAGGCCCTAGCCAATATATCGATATAGAATTTAGACATTCTTTAAAAAATGTGTCAACATTCGCCTCAATGGTTGTTACTTCGGATCTCGCCAATATTAAAGTAAACTAATTTTACAGTACTATAAATTACGCCATAATTTTAATTTCTATTGGTAAAAAGGACGGCTATATTTTTAGTCTGTCAGATTAGCTTTTTTTATCTGAATTGATACCGAGTTAGCCAAAATCATGGATAGATTGAATATTCAAAACAGCCGACATTAGTAAAAATAGGTTACTACCAACGATAAACGAAATTTAATACGTATGGAGAAATTAATTTACTACCTATATAAAATTCAGCCAGCAGTGTTGCCTGCAAGCCCGATGAGATAATAAAACAGACGAAGCAAACGGTCATCACAACTCGGTGTGGCACGGAGCGCTCTGTAAAGCAGTGTCACTGTTCTACGTAAAATACTCAACTTCCATTGTGGTAACTAATGGAAATGGATAACGTTTTATACTTAGTTCGTTAATTGGTGAACCTGGATTGGAAAAGCATCCGATTTTAGAGGGTTATTTCTGTTTCGCGTCAGATTTTTCTGACGTATAATTATGTATCAGTCTTCAGATATTTTAAGTTATTTAGCTTCTGAAAACATACATTTTTAAAATTTAGTTTTTCGGACCTATCTTCCACACCACAGATTAGTGATATCATTTAGAAACGTTATAACATTGTTGTGTTTTTTGCGTCCTAAAATTAATTAAAATCATTATAATAAAACTATGACGTTATCCATGCCCGCCCATTGGTTACTGTAATCCAAAAAATGTAAAGATAAACTCAACAAAAGTAGGGCTAGATCGTGGTCGCACAAGTAAAGAGCCTATGTCGCAATTACCTAACCTATCCTGCAATTTATCCCATATCACTATTTCGCATTTCGTCGAGCATCTTAAATTAATATTTATAAGTAGGAAGTCAAGGCTACTTTTTCAATAACAGATGGTTTTTGTTCATTAGTAAAAGTTGGTCTAGCAGATTTTTATTTTATCGTCATGGAATAGGACTGGAAATTGCGTTCAACGAAATGTGAAATAGCAGTTCCGGGCAATGTTTCACAATTTACAAGTGTCGTGTGAGGCCATGGCAGTGCATGGTGTTCTATTTGTAAACTGGATTTTGTAAACATGAAACAGATGCTCGATGGCGGATAGTTGACGTTATTAAATTCAAAGACTTCATAGACAAACACCTAAATTAATTTCTTCTTTGTCCGAGATGGTTTCCACTATACAATTCTAGATAATTACGCATAAAAACGATGCTGAATTCTCCACGAAAGTTTGACCAAAGCAGTCGATTTATGACTTGGGAGCTACTCTGTCATAAATCACATTTCACGAGATTTTAACCACCAATCTACTCTTGTTTGTCAAGTGTTTTTGAAGCCTCTACCAAAGTTTATTGAATCGTACAAATCAACTCTAAAATTAGGCTTCAAAACTTTTGAGAATGAAAAATAACAGTTTTTTTACGTTTTTCGTACGTAAACGTCAATCATTCGCCGCAACTCCGTCCCGCCCCGCCATTCGCCAGCCGTAGTCACCTCACACAGTACGGGTGGTTTCGCTCCCGGATTGTGCATGGGTTTTACTTTCCACGCTTGAAGCGATGTCCACGCTTCGGCATCAACCCTCTTGAGATGTGGTTCACGCTTGGCAGTAGCACAGAGAGTAGTTTAGATGGAGAGAGATGGTCTTGTTTTCTTTCGTATGTATGTGTGAGTTAGTGTCCGTATACCAAGTATACGGAGTATAGGCATCGACTTGAAAGCCTGGGTTAAAAATCAGGGAAGGCTGACATTACAATGACATGACAATAATGATAAAGAAGTAGATGAAGAGAAGAGAAAGAATAGTGATGAAGCTGAATACATTTCAGTTTGTAAATTTCTTTCGAATGGAACTTTTAGTCCGATCGTCAAGCGATCTGTAAATCTTAGTAATGGTTTTGATAGAAGTAATTATAGACCAGAATAAACAATTATCATAGTACAATTTTGTTCATAGTAGTGCGGCCGTGCGCCATGCTCGGTATATAATTCTTCAGAAAAGTTAGAGGTACGTTTCAGATTTTATCACCAATTAATTTCATCACCGTTAATAGCTAACTGAACACGTACAAGACGCTCGAAACAAGACAGTCACCTCTCGTACTATAGTAATAACCTGCTTTTTCTGTGTTTTTGCGACAGCTCTAGAACGGGTACGAAAACAAAAGTTTGTTCCCCTTTCAAGACGGCGGCAAAAATACTACTGCTATCGCCCGTGATATTTCTGTGCGCAGCGTAATACGCCCAGATCCCCAGTAAGCTCCAAGCACGCCTTATGCACTGTATTGTCCCGAACCCCGCTACAAATGTGCTTTTAAATGTTGTTTGATCGAGGGGAATCGATGCCGATAGTCACTATTGGCTTATGGCTATTGAATGCATGACTGGAAATTTGAAATTTAAATTCGTCGGATATCTACATATTTTCAGTAAATACAATAAGATAGACTCGATCTAAGCTTGGTTGGGTTTCAGAAAGAGGGCTATGATTATAAAGACCATTGAGGCATGCAATATTCTGATTCAAACAACTTTTAAAAGTAATTTTCCTTAATACGTGCGCGGACTGAGTGCGACAGGGCAACATTTCATGATTTGTTTTAGTTTTTAACTATAAACGTAAATATATAATGATATATATCTTAAGAAATTTATAAACACGTGATTGAAAAATACCGTCGACATGAATGAGTGAAAATAATCGTCAGATTGGTTAAAATTTTGAACTGTAAATAGTTGCCTTTTCGCACACAAGTCATTTCGTTGTTTCAAAAGGGTTGATCGTTATATTTAGTTCCGCTCCTTATTTCGGTTCGGTTGCAGTGCATGATAATATTCGTTTGTTTTGTCCTGCCTCTTATCTGAGTTATCAGTTAGCCAAATTATAAAATGGTAATCAAGTTAGTTAACACCCAGAGTCATTAATATAGTCAAAATCAAATGGAGATGAAAATGTTGTCTTGATAGGACTCGACTATAAAATTCTTATTCTATTCTCTTCAAATTCTATTCAAATTTATAATTTGTCAAAAAAACAAAATAATTGTGCATTGTGCGGCTAACTAAAACTCATTTAGGAGAGCAAACAAGTTTTCGAAGCAGAAAACTTTGTTATTTTGATCCGGATTCTAGAGGTTCCTGTCTCAGTTTAAATTGAACTCGATCTTTTATCTAAGGTTCATTTAAATCTGCGATGGTAGTGCATGTGTAGAAAGGAAAGCGCAAACGCAGTGCCATGCTCGAAGGTTGTGGTGATTCCGGTGTCCGTAGTGATTCTGTAGTTTGTGATGCAGTTTAGCTCAAAATCTCTTTTATTATCATCATTATTCAAATTCGAGTAAATGACAGACCAGTCGGTCGATTTTAAAATTTTTTGCATGTCTCTCTTTGGGCTCGGTGGATTTTGAATCTTAATTTTTAGTAGATACCTACCACAAATTTCGTGCCAAATACCTTTAATATGCAATTTTCGATCAGGTTATGAAGCTGTTCCAGCAAATACTGATCAGAATCCATCGAGGTAAAATGCCGTGGGTGTGGGCTTAATTATTGTCCGACGACTTGACTAACCTCGGACGACACTTGCGTTCTCTTGCAGCTCTACAGTCGCTCACCCGTCAGAACTGCCGCCATCGCCCCACCAGTGGGAATGACCCTCCTACCAGCGCGCCATCTGCAAGAACACAAGAGAGCAACCCTACCTTCCTGTTTGCACGGACTAGGCCCGTTGAATGGATAACGACGATTACCTATGAACTCTATTATTACGCAGCTTTGATTCCAAAGTCGTTTATAACACGTCGATAGGGTTCAAATTTCAATTGTCGGCGTAGTGGTAGCTCGTAAACGCTTTAGTGTTGTAATTACTTTATGGGATGTCCCATAATATAAATTGTAGATAGGTTCAGCTTATACGATTCATTTGAAAAACATCACAACAATTTGTCATTTTATAAACTCTAATGAATTAATCTTTAAAAATTTGGAATCTCTTGCAAATTCAGCGGCGTTCGATAATTTATCGAAATTTTCGCCTTGCGTCGTCGTGCTTAACCAAAAAGTAAATCATTTACGTCAGTGGTATTGTAAAGTAGGATGTATACATGTTTGTAGCAAAGTGTTGTGGACATAAAGTAAATTTGAATACATATTCATTTAAATATAGGCGAAAATATCGCTGGTGTATTCGTTACAACGAAATGTAATTAATTGGTTGCCCAAAGGATGGAGAAGAAGATAAAAGTACTCCTTACTCTTATAAAAAAGAGAAAAAGGCATGTAGGCATACAACTTTTCGTGTAGCCTAAAAATATAACGATTTACAATTTACATATGCGTGTATTATGTAGTATAGTTTATTTGTATTCAATTCCAATTTACAATGTATGCGTGTTTTGTTGTCAAAATACACAGATTAAAACATTAAAAAAATATAAACAGAAAAGTAAACATAATTCATATTATAATAAATATATAATAATGGAGCACTTACACAGATTGCCTTTAGACATCTATTAAAAACTTAATAGAAGCTAAAGCTTATAAACTTAATAGAATATTTAGACCAAAATGCTTAAGGCGAGGTATTCCTGCAGCTGTAGGCATTTTGTCCTGTCTAAAGTTGCGCGCGAAATACTTAGCGCAGATGCAGCGCCAACGACATAGTATAGAAATAAGCAGTAGCATAATATTATTTCACTTTAGAAACGCTGTTGCTATGATCAAACTTTGTTAATAGTTTTCAGTTAGAGTTTCGTAAATAAATGAAGTTGTTACAACTTCATCTCTATTTATGTTTCTTAATATAGATAATGAATGAATAATAAAGTAATTGATCCCAAGATAACCAACCAAACCAAGAACGCTGAAAAACGTCTGGACCAGACCAACAAAAGGCATAGTTAATTTCCGAACTTCGTTTTTTAAGTACCTACAAAATTTGAAATAAATACTCAAATAAAGAAGACAAAGAAGCAAATAGAGAACATTCGCTTCTATGATTTAAAATTTTGTTTGAAATAAATACAAAGAATAAAGGGTATCAAATAAAACAATTATAATAAAATATTATTATTTTCTCAAAATTCTCCAATATTCAATTCTAGCGTGCTTGTACCCGGTTAGTGGCTCAGGAGATGATAAGGCTATGGACATCACATAATTATTTTTTCCATTTGTGGTAAGGCTAGGAAGTCTATAATTTACATTTTCATCTTGAAATCACAACGATATTCGGATCGATGGGTTCGAACCTACAATTCTTTTTTCGACCTTTTTCAACGTATTTTACTTAGTATGAAACTTAGGCGATTTTCAAAACCTGTTTTGAATTGTCGAATTCCATACCTTTGATTTGAATTGCTCTCAATGAAAAAGTCTCATTGTATGAAAATTTGTTTTATGACCATATTTCAAAAAGTTTAATTTTTACAGACTTCTCTATATTTTTTCTGTAAATTATAAATCTATAATCTACAAACGCATAGTACATTTTACATCGATCACTCTGCAATCTTCGGAGATAGGGGGTTGGTGGGGGAATGGTTAATTTTTTGACCATTTATTACATTTCACATCGATCGCTCTGCAATCTTCGTCCCTTTTCAATATTCAATTTCAAAATTTGTACCTACTGAAAATCTTTATTTTGATTTTTCATTTTTTCATTTTTGCCGACCAGAGCGAGGTCGGCGCATTCTGCAGTGTTCGGGGAACTTCGGGAGGCTCGGCCGTCCGAGAAAGCCCGAACACTGCATCGATATGCTGCACACTTCGGGCTGCGTTTATTCAATAACTATTCTTACTCTTTATCTGTTTATATCAATTAGGTACCTTAGTAGTTTAAGACACAAAAATTTTGTTTTATCACTCACGTAATAAAAAACGTAAAGTATGTAACCAGAGGAATGTAACATTCGAGTCAAATCCTCAAGGGCTTAACGAATGTTAATATTTAATAACTAGAATAAGTTTTTCAAGAATAAATAAAATAAAAAATAAAAAAAATATTTTCATAATTCGCCGCCCCCACCGAATACATAATATGGTAACCGACTATTACTATAGAAGTGTTTTTATTTGAAATAATTGTTTCTGAGGTGCGATTACACCTTGTGAATTTTTTTCAGGCAAATCGTACGAGTAGTTCTTGAGATAGGCTTTTTGTAATGGGTTTTACTTTTTTATTAAACGAAAAATAAAAACAACTCTTTGATCCGAACAACATCGCAACAGGTTAATACTCACTCCTCGATATCTCGCTTTTTATTGTAAGATGTGATTGCGGTTTTATTCGGGAAAAAAAGATAAAACTTATTTTACGTAAAGTAGAAAACGCTCTTATTCATGTTTTAATTGCAGTTTTTTACTATATAATAATTTAAAAAATCTGAAAACAAGCAGCGGAGCCATAATAGAATAAGAATATAGG
The DNA here is from genome assembly GCA_963931895.1 of Eupithecia pulchellata. Lineage (NCBI taxonomy): Eukaryota > Metazoa > Arthropoda > Insecta > Lepidoptera > Geometridae > Eupithecia > Eupithecia pulchellata. The sequence continues at coordinate 2,800,425 of OZ007527.1, read as the reverse complement.
TATAGCGCACGGTTTAATTATTGAATTTTTCATCTGGGTCCCTAACTATGGTCATCACGGAAAATTTAGCATTTTAATGATAAAAAAAAAATTCAAATCGGTCCAGTAGTTTCGGAACAATTCAAACAAACAAACAATCAAATCTTTCCTCTTTATAATATTAGTATAGATAAAAGAAACCTATTAACATGTAATAAAATTATAGATTAAAAACTAGAGGTTAGCAGCTCGGGGGGAGTGCCTTGCCTTAGGCGGCCTTATCGCATTGGAGTTTTTACTTTTCATAACCTAAAACGTCTTTGATTTGATGGTAATCGATATCCATGTGTAAAATCTGCGATAGTAAACTTTCAGCCATCTTGGATTTGAAAATGGACATCTTTTTCGTAATCTACGTGTTTGATTTAGTCGAAAACGATACCCATATAAGTGGGTGTTAGGTCACACAGCACAGCTCGCTTCGCTCGCCGTGCTGTTCCTCTTTGTCGCATTGCAGCTCGCTTCGCTCGCCGCAGTGCTTCACCCGCTTGCTGGGAGAGGGGGGTCGTGGGGGTCACAGCACGTCTCGCTTCGCTCGCCGTGCTATTCTCCTTAGTCGCATTGCAGCTGGCTTCGCTCGCCGCAATGCTCCACCCGAAAAAAAAGGTCAAAATTTGGCCAATTTTCGGTTTTTTATAAAAAAAAGAGGGTCTGGGGGGTCATAGGGTTCAAACTTTTTTTGGAGTTCAAAATGATTTCTTCTCCTCTACATAACTGTGAAAAAATTTTTCTTCTAGGTCGATCCGTTTGGGAGATACAAAAAGGGGGGGTGAAAATGTGGGTGGAGGGGGGGTGATTTTTTTTTATTTTTCAACACTAGAAGAAACCTTCTATACGACTCCGCAATCCAAATTTTTCTATAACGACTATTTCCGGTAGCAACTTCAAAAGGGGGGGTCTGGGGGCAAAGGGAGGGGGGAATTTTTGCCTGCCTTTGAACTATTTGACCCCCTCTATACAACCCCACAAAAAATAACATTCAGTATGGCTCTGTTTGGGAGCCCCCCTAAAGGGGGGGGGGGGAGAAGGGGCAAAGGAAAAGTCGGAATTTTCCTTAGGTCCCCCCGATGCCCTCTATACGATTCCGTAAAAAAAACCATACCTATGATGGTGGAGGGGGCTCCACCATCAAGGAGAACAATTATGTCAATGCTTTATAGATATATAAAATGTTAATGTAGTTAACTAAATATTATTGGCTTCAATAAATCATTCCAGTAAGTAGATAATATATTTTTAAACTAGAACAATAACCTTTATTAATTTTCTGCCTTACATACCGATGATTTTATACTATGGCACTACGACCGTCACATATCATGTCAAAGGTTGAAGTAAAATTGAATCTAACGCCATTGTGTCAGAGACTAAAATTGCATAACAAATGAAACATTTACGTACTTCATAAATTAGCGGAAAAATTGACATAGGTCCGTCGTCTGTAAGCGCCAGAGCGCGACTGATCGTGTTTACCAAGCCACCACGCTTGTGAATTTTGTAGTTATTTCAAAATAGTGATTTTGAAAATCATTTTATCAGGACAAACTCTGCGAATTTGTCTAGAAATAGTTACTGTCTTTAATTGAGTACAGAAAAAAACTTAAAATATCACATAGTTTAGTCATAATATTGAAAAAACATTTCAAAAAGGGGTAACTTCGAGATTTTTTTTTCCCGAGCGAAGTTTATAAAATCTTGTATCTGAATGCGAATTTGACTAGACTAAATCCTTAACTATTACATATCTTTTTTACAGAATTTTTAATCAGTATTCCTACATCTCAGATGGTTTTGAAAACCACAAAAGTGCGGCCTCTGTTGGCCTACCTGGCCTTAATTTCAATTCTTTTGGGATATATATTACGATTCTTTTAAATTTTAATAATAATAATTATTATTGTTATCATAAAAAATAATAGTAATAATAATTAATACTTATGTAATTTGTGTTTTGTAACGTGTCCAAGGGTCCTGTAAGGAAATGAAGCACTATGATTTTGATTAAAAAAAATACACGTGCATATAATAACACTTCGGCCTTCAGGTGCTTGCAAAGCACGCACCCTTCCAAGTCGCATAGCCAAAGCCTGGTAGTGAAGGCGTTAATAGCTCAAAACGATAGTATAAATAAGCTAAATGCTTATTTTGTAAGAATGTGAAATCTGTTCTATAATTTTCAACCATAAACCTTGTGGGCTTTCAATTCTTATTGCTAAAGACTTTTACGGTTAGTAAAAGTTGAAAGAATTTTGCTTTGAAACTATTTTGTAGGTACTTTAATATTAGTTTAGTCTGTGTATTTTGATAATTTGTAAGTCGACGGCAGCCGCACGTCCTTTAGACGACGTGTTGTCAGCAATATGGCAAAATATTATCGTCGTTTATCATTTTATATTACCGACTATTATTTTAAGATTCGTGTTTATTTTAAGGTTGCGTACAGACTACCGCTTAGTACTTAAACGATCGGTTGTGTGCCAACTCGAATCTCCGAACGGGCGTGTGTACGCAGCTTTATCGTGTAAAATATAATAAGCTTTCCCTTAACACCATTTGTATTTAACATCGACTGAACATTTTTACGTAGATAGGTTAGAATAGAAATATTAATATGACATGGAAATGATAAGTAAAAATAAAAAAATATTTTACTCTTTACAGCGAATGGAGACCATAAACTGAATATGAGAATCTGTAAGTGATGGATTTTGTCGACGCGAAAATGTAATTTGTCGTACAGTTATTTAGTCTGTGGTCTTCAATCGCCTGATCATCGCGTAGTGAGGTGTATATCTATCAATGTGTTTATATATATGCAATGTGTAATTCGAGCATTTAATAGTTTTATTAGAAGTTTGATATAAATGTACCTATATGTGTTTGGTGTGCGTGATAATTTTAATAATGACATCGTAATATTGGCATTTTCATACTCATGGTTTACGAATTTGATGGTTTCATTTAAAACGCGGTTAACATTAGTATAGAAAGACTTGTGTGAGTGTCGAGCGACGTCGTAGCCTTAAAACTAGTTCAAAACTATAATAAATTAATAAAATGTAAATAAACAAAACGCATAGTATTAATGTTAGGCTCTAGTTAATGGAAGGGTAGCCGATGTATGTAGTTGCCCGCACAGAAAGGAAAGCATTCTTGAGGTTGTGTGATTTAAAAAAATCTTTCAACAATAACGTCGAAACTAGTAAAATACGCAGAAATCAATAACCGCCATTTCATGAGCTCCGAAAACAAAATGGCTGCCTCACGTTGAATGCTAAATCACACAACAGCGGAAGGCTTTGTTGGTACAAAGGAGGCTGGATTTGGGTGTTTTATATTTTCACAACACAATTTGTCAGAACTACTTTACCATAGCAGAAGATTTCTGCAAAGTTGTGTAAATTGAAAACCACCAAACTCAACCACGACAGACCCCACCTTGCCTTATCTCAGAAAACTGTCACTGTGATCCGTTAGGCGTAATAATTTGACTCTAACACAACCGAACACACCAATGTATAATAGTGTGTCTGTTTTGTAAATACTAGAGAGCTCAGTTTAGCCTCATTTTGAATAAGATAGCTTTGTTGTAACTGCTGTTAATAGCGCGCGTCCTGCGAACAATGTATATAGCATAAGTAGATAAAATAGAGTAGACAGGACTCGTGGTAGACGAAAAGGGTAGATACGTTTTGTGTGTTACGTAAAAGAGATAGGTATCTTTTTGTCTCTGTCGCTGCGGAGGATACGCGGTCTCGCGCTGAAGCTCGCTTCGAGTTGATACTTCGTAACTGGTACGTATTGCGCTTCCGAAGATCTCGTATAAATATTTTAAGTTTTAAGTACACGACTGTTCATTACGCAAGTGATTTTTAGTTTGTAGGTAACATCACGTTTTAAATTGTACGGCCAGTCAGCCATTGCTTTTCTTTAGTGTTAATTTTAGCACGTCACTGATGCTAATTTTCTTTCTATGATTTCTGATTGTAAATAGTTGTGATTGAGGTTATATTTAGGTCTCTTGTCAATAAGTTGTGTTCAATAAACTTCATTTATTTTATAATTTAATTACACTATTCAAAAATAACAAAAAAAAAATACAAAATGATAAAATAATTTGTACTCTTCATGTTATTAATAATTTTAGTGTTTACCAGTCGAAATGTAAATAGTAGGTATTTTGTGCACTGATAGTCTCTTTTAAGTTACTCTAATTAGGTGATAATATCAAATGGCTGTCATAATTTGTCATTGTATCGCCCAAAACAACGTACACAATAAGACTAAGTAGAGAATGATCGCCTCGTCGAACCCAGACTTACCCATTTCCTAATGTATAGATTATGATTTAGTCATCATTACTTTTGTACTGTCGTGTCATTTTTACAACTGTTTTGGCTCATATTGTACCGGTCAGAAGCTTTGTTTTGTAGAACAGCGCCTCTATCGGAAAAGTTGAGAAGTTAGTAAAACGAATATGGCGCCATGACAGCTGTCAAACCGATACTACGATAGGTTTATGATTTAAGTAGTATGATTTTCGGTTTAAACTAAGAAGGCGTTGTAAAATGTAAATATGAATAAATACGTGTTTCTGTCGTGTACTGAGTTACTTAGATGCATTTTACCTTATTGTTGCGAACTGCCAAAACTATTGTAATAATTTTTGTAGCGATACGAAAGCGGCCATCCACATAAACAATTCTGTTACAGGCATTTCATATAATACTCAAGGGAAAATACATTCCATGAAAAAAAAATACAATTTGCCGAACAGAATCTCAGTTAGCGGTGAAGTTCTGTTTCCTCATCGAATGTACAGCTAAGTGTAAAAGTGTAAATAGATAGATTGTTTGTGTGTGGCCGCCAGAACGTAGTGCGGGACTCGGCGTAGTTGAGTCGACCTCGCGACACTGTAACAATAAATTACTGCATAATTAGCCCCACTCTTTCATTTCATAAACCCATTCCCATACTCATAGCCATAGCTCTAGTTTAGTTAGATAGTGGAGTCAGTTCAGATGGAACAAGAACTAAACTAATCGATAGATAAAATGGCATCGTTTTACTAATACCTAAATTATCGCCTTCCCTTTCAGAAGAAAGGGCAAATTAGTTAATTTATTTTTTTGCGATATTTGTTTGGATATTGGGTGTCAATTTCAAATAGAACTTTTTCATTGCCAATGAAGTACATTGACGTGTTCGACTGCGCAGCGCAGTGAATGCGTTAACAGCACTCAAATGATGCTAAGAAAGGGACCATTTGATGTTAAGTGCTGTCGTAACATTAGTAAGTTCAGTTTTGTGTTGGCACCATTGAGAGTATAGAACCACATTCCCTATTATTAAAGAAGTTTTGCTAAGGAACCATAGTACGAGTATAAGTTAGATTGGTGTCAATTCTGTTGTTACATTATTAGACTAAACAAATTTTACTCGTTCGATCGAGACGTGTGTACGAACATGACATGAATTAAGTATGAACCTAAGCCCAAGGCTAACCGTCTCGTTTCGGCGCTAGATATTTTTTTTTTGTTTTTAGATTTTTCTACGTGTGGCAAGGTTTGACGGAAAAGTATTTTTCCGCAAATCTTGGACCATTTTCTATGGGTCCATGGTAGATGTTACCATGTGTTCTTTGCATCTTGGGAGAATAAAATTTCTCTCAATTTGTCAGTTAGTTTTCTGATAAGATAATAGAAAATTGTTTACATTTTGGGGAAATTTACTTTTACTCTATATTCCATGTACTCGCAGAATAAATTCAAATCGCATAATTTCGCGGTAACACGAAACGAACAACCTTAACGAGAAGTTTTAAAGTTTATTACTGTCTCGATAAGAAGGAAGATATACCTAATATATATAGATAGAAGGGACCCACTTAATACAGGGCAAATAGGTAATTGCACTGCATTTTATCTCAAAACTGCAATAAATAACAGTTATCGCTAGTCAGGGTCTAGTCGACTTTGATAACTGTATATTTACTTAATAGTTATATTATTTACTTTATAATTACATTATTGTGACCCAGGAACGGTAGTGCATTGCTATGGAAGTGAACGCGGTATTCATTTTGACGCTTTTCTGTAAGTACTACCATTTGTAATGATTTATCACCATATCTTTAGTCGTTACCTCGACCTCGACTAAATTCTACTCAACCAAAAACAATTTACCTATCAAGGTACCTCGCGATCTATTGACTGCTCAAAATTGTTTTGTTTTCCCTGGATTTGGCTGATGCCAAAGTTTTTAGTGAAGTATTTTTTAAACTAAATTCTTCTTAAATTCAGAATGTTTTATTTGTAGGTCTACAAGTTTTATGTGACTTAATGTTAAGTTTATTTGGTTAGCTTTTCCTATCGGTAGGTATACCTAGACTTGGATTCGTTTGGCCATCTCTAGACTGTTTGCAATATTATTTTTTGTACCAATTTGTTATAAAAGAATTTATTTGTAAGTAGGTATCAAAGAAACTTACAATTTACTAAAGAAATCAAAACGTTTTACTATAAAAACTATCGTAATTTGATGAATTCATTATGAATGAAGCGGGTTAACTACGAACCTATTATATGAAGCATTGAGGCGGTACGGATGAAGTCCCTCGTTAAGGAATGAAACGTTGGTCTTACAACATATAATAGGTTCGTAGTTAACCCGCTTACATTCATAATGAAATCAAAGCGTATTTACAAATGAAACAATGAGCTAAATGCAGATTGTTGCAAACAAACTACTGGTAGTTCAACTGATCCATACAATACCAGTCAGAAGTGTCCCCGAGATGCTGACCGCATTGCCTCGCTTTATGGCAATGCTGATGCGCTGCGCCAGATATTGACCAGCTCTTGTGTCACACGTGACCTTGACCAGACTCTTAGTAATTGTGGCCTGAAATTAACATTTTACAGTTTCCGTCTCTGCCTTGCGTCCTCACAGCGAGGTCTATAGAAAAGACTACGAGTACAATCAGAACACAAATGCCTTCTATAAGCTACATACTGAACCCAGGCGGAACTCTAAAGCTGTTGAAGTTTGTGCGATTGAAGGTAATTTACCATTGACCTTGCAGTCTTGCAGTTTACGATAAGTATAGGTTCTCATATAAGTGAACTATTGTGTTTTCTTTGAGAAATAAAGAATCTATAAACCGATAGGTACGGATATGGGTAGAGGTAATGAAAAGGTTGTGATAATAGAATTTTACATCGCCATTTTACAAGTCATAGCCTATCCATCTAATTAAGTGTATTTGTTATTTGTGTAACTATTGACAATAAAATGATCTTATCTTATCTTATCATCTTCAGTATTGTGAATGTGTCCTCAATAGAATCCACGAGTACAGGTTAAAACAAAAAAAGAAAATGCCTTTAAGAATAGCTCCACCTCTGAGTTCTTTGCATTGCTGGCTCTAGACGTACAACATCCTATGTAGAGTTGATTTGAGATCGTATAAATATCCCTTACTGGCACTGATTAAAGGGGCGCAGCTCATGAGAGTAGAGTCCCCAGAAGATTTGAGACAAGCGCACGGCATGTTCAAGAGATACCCTGATCTGACCCCGTTTGCCTGGGTCGCAAGAGACGGCCTATCACACGAGCCCGCTGATGAGCGACCACTCATACAACGTAAGTAAAGGAGTATTATAGTCTACTGAAGATTTGAGTGATTATTGTGTAAAAATACATATCTCTTTCATAATTCACACACTTGAGCGGGGTTGGGACAGAAGGCTATCGCTATTTCCATTCGCTTCTAACAGTCATCCTTACTTGCTCACGTCATCTTTCACACAGTCCATCCATCACATAGTTCTTTATGAGAATAAATTCCTTAAACCGATTCCAGTTTCCGATGACGTGGAGGTACCATCAGCTTTAGATTGCGATGTTGTGACGCGTTCAGGTGAAATGCAAACCAGTTGGTGCTATGGCTGGCAGCCTTTCTTCTGCAAGGTGAAGGCGGCTGACGCGCCTCTCAACTCTAGGTGTGGTGTTTATGGCATTAGTGAGTATATTCACCGGTCTCTGTTATACATAATTTAAAAGTACTCGACGCACGAAATGCGACTAAACGTTATGGTATTTTATCGCCATCAGAAAACGCACGATCGCACGCTGCGACTTATTTGCTTGTTTACTCCAAAATGACGACGCACGAAATGCTACTAATCCAATAAATGATGGTTTAACATTGATTCTTAAGGTAAGTAAAGAATAAGGTTTTAGCACGCAGCTGTATTGTTGCAAGAAGGTTGCAAGCATATCAATTCGGAAACTGAACGACGACGTCACTTCTTTTGTTTTTATAATATGGCGAGAAAACAAAACATGCGATACCCTGAAAATTATGATTCGATAGGCTGAGCCAAAGAAGTAAGAACTAAAGGTTGTGAGAGAGTGTGACAGAGTGCGTTCTGTACGGAGTTTCATAAAAAGAATATTGAACGGAGGTTATGATAAGGTAGGTATTGTGTGATACTGATAATGTTTATTTAAATTCCAGACTATGTTTACGTGGAGTCAGTCGGTAGCTGCTACAAGATCCCCTTATATGCCTACAACTGGAACGAGGCCTACGCCGAGTGCAGAGCAGAGGGCGCCCACCTTCTGGTCCTCAATTCGGAGGCCGAGAGCCGTGCGGTAGGTACTAACGATATTTTGAACCCTCGAAACAAGGAAGAGCTTGTTTAGCTGTATTTAATTTATGTTTGCTTATCACACCGTCTTTTGTGGAGCGGTTATGATCTTTGCTATTTTAAGAAAATGATTCCAGTTTTATTACTAGGGGATCTGACACAAAACTTATGCGCAGTGTAAATGTTAAGGGATTCAGAAGTCTGTTTGCAGTTGTTTTAAATAATCATAATATACAATACCTTTGTACTTCTGTTTGCCAAAGAGCTCAGCTAAATCCCAGCCATGACACTTATACGTGTTAACCTATACCCAAGGGTACCTTTAACAATAATAATTTAGCGGTGGATGAGCGGAAGCTATTGGTGTTGAACGAATAAAGAACCTGGGTCGCGAACACTCTTTAACTGTTATAATTTATTTTTTAGGTCCAAAACCTGACGCATGGTACAATGGTCAGCTCATCGTATACGCCCTGGTTCTACTTCGCAGGCTACCGGGCGCATAGGCCCGAAGGAAGCGAACCCGTGGTGTTCAAGACTATATTCAGTAAGTCAATTACAACTTTCGAAAGTTCTTACTGGCCTTGAGACTTACAAATACAAACAAAAAGCTTTTTTGTACACCAGAAATTTAACACGACAAAAGACATTACATAAGACAAGTACAATGGCCGGCCTTATGGCTTAAAAGCTATCTCTTTCAGGCAACCTTTGGATGGAAAGAATTATTTGCATTTAAGAGACTTGATGACTTGACCCGCATGCCCAGCGTGGGGATTATGGGCAATAACCCCCAAGTAATGATGCCATCTATGGCGCTCATTAGGGGAGGCCTATGTCCAGCAGTGGACTATTATAGGCTGGTGATGATGATGATGAAGAGACTTGTGTTGCTCGACTTCGATAAAACGAAGTTTAGATAACAAATCTGATCAACTGTCCGTGCCACAGTGGGCTGTAATGGTGAGGATCAGCGCCAGTTACGCTCGCCTTTGGAAATATTACAGGTGTTTGATGATATCTGTCACTGCTTGCTCGACACATCTCCGTGTTAGTCAGTGACCTGACTCTGGAGGTAGTCTAGGCAACCAACGTTAAATTAGAAGCTAGAATAAGGTACCTATATCTTACATCTTCCTTTCGTTTGTCCTATGTAACCAAATATTTGAATGATCTTCTGATTTTTTCCGCGGTGTAAAGGTAGTGTAGGGCCCTATATTTTTCAGTTATTAAAGCCCTGAGTCTGGTTGCCGATGCGTTGACGATAATATCCAGACGTCATTGTGCAAATGCAATTAGGGGAGGCCTATGTCCAACAGTGGACTAACATAGGCTGATGATGATGATGATGATGATTGTGCAAATGGCGTACAACATTTTAGTGATATATGATATATTGATGCAGACATAGACATAGACAATCATGTATTTGCTGCTCACACAATACAAACAGCGACCACGCATCACGTGGCATCTCATTTTTGTACGCGTTCATCACGTCTTTATAGGTACTACCATGGAGATGCTGTGTGAACCATCATCCATCCATCACCAGCCTATAATAGTCCACTGCTGGACATAGGCCTCCCCTAATGAGCGCCATAGATGGCATCATTATGTGGGGGTTATTGCCCATAATCTCCACGCTGGGCATGCGGGTTGGGGATCGCAGTTCGGTGTAGTTGCTCTGCAGAAGGCGCTGCTGCCCGCCCCCCGGTGTGTTTCCCTTAGTCGCCTCTTACGACACCCACGGGAAGAGTTGGGGTGGTGAAATTCTATGCCGGCACCACACGGCATTCTATGCCGGCACCACACGGCCTGTGTGAACCGTCACGCGTTATTTATCTTTCAGACCAGACCCTGCAAGAAGCGGGCTTCAGCGAGTGGTCGCCCAACGAGCCGAACAATTCCCACGGAAACGAATACTGCGGCTGTTTCTTCAACAACAACGGCAAGCTCAATGACGTTGACTGCAACAACGAGTTGGGGTTCATCTGTGAGAAGGAAGTGCAGAAATAAATATAAGATTGTTATAAGCGATTGTTTGTCATACGATTTTTCAGAAATAAAGATCTAAGGCCTAATGAAAGAGAAAATAACGACATTAATTTATAACCTTTTACCATTAAAGGTCCACCTACTATTAGACCTACTAAAGATCATGATGTCAAACTACAAGATCTATGCAGGGTTTCTATCATTCTAATTTGAGGGGCCCATTCAAGCGCCATCATCGTTTCAGTCTGTTCAAACTGTTTTTGGACAATAAGAAAAGTCCTTACTGTTTCGTTCCCTTTCGATGGATAAACTTGTTCACTTCGTATTTTATTACTTTATTTTGACAGATTATATGTAATTGCAACAAAATGGCTCTGATGGAGACCAGCGCTCTCTAGGGACATATGCTGAGGCAGAAGCCAGTTTTTTATTTTCGTGCTTCCATTTATTAGTATATTTAAGTTCTTTAACTGTAGTGCCATTGTAAGTCTGTGCAAATAAATTTATCATATAAATTATTTGATTCTTACTTCTTCAGCCGGAATTACGGAACAGGATTGAGTCGAAACGTTGCATAGGCGTAGCTTATAATCAGATAAGTACTGATATTTGTTCCAGGTACTCTGGTCCTTTTCTATGAACGATAAAAATATGTACAGTGCGCGTCAGAATTAAGTACCTTGTCTAAAAAATATTTTCTAAAACTAATTCCCTTGCAACTTGTCACAAATTTTCACAAACAAAAATTTATCACGCCGCCGCTCAGGATCGAACCACCACCCCATAATACTCAAAGTCTGAAATTCCCAACAATAACAACTATTGTGTCCCACATAGATTGAGATAGGGGGGTACTTATATGTGACGCGCACTGTACCTATAATACACTGATTAATATTACTTATGAATATCAGTCATCTAGTACCCATAACAGGTAGAGCTTGTGTTATGGGTATTTTTTATTTTGATTGTTAAAACAATATCTTTAATCTAACATTGGATTGTTGTTAGTATTATCAGCATTATTGTTAGTGATATCTGGAAACAAACATACATAGGATTTTTATCTCAAAAATCAGTTCACATGGAGTAAAAGGGTTTGTTGTATTATATTGTATCATGTATTATATTCTATCTACTTACATATGCATAGAAAGTTACAATACTTAAAAGATTAAAACAATTACAAGTAGTATTTACACTTATTATCTATTTCCTAAAAATCTATGCCGTCACCAGAAGGCAGAGTGCCCAGAATGCTGGCAGTGTGCCCCGAATGCTTGCGGCATTTCCACGTTAGATGGCGATGCTAATTCGTATACCGAAATAAAAGGCAGCATTTCGATCACCTGTGAACTCTAGGAGTAGATTTGTAAGTCTGTGCAAATAAATAAACGATTCGATTCAGATTAAGTGAGTTGATTTTTCAATAAATAATTTTGACTCAGTACAGTAGGTTCACAAAAGCGAACAAACAGGAAAACCTGTACAATTCATACTAAATAAAATATTGCGATAAATTATACAATACCCAAGGGTATTAATTATGTTATCTGTGCCCATGGGTTTTCCTACTATTAATGGCTACAGAAGTCGATATACACCTAACATAATGTATTTATGAATTCGGACAATACACAATACCTACCTTATAAAACATTATTTATTTATATGTATAAAGGTTAAAAAATTATTAAGAAGCCCTCCTAGCCGAATATCAACCACGCTGGCCAGGCTCAACGAAGACTAACCAGGTGCGCACTGGACATCATATAGTGCACAAGTGTGCGCGCAACAAAATTACACTCTGTTTTTACTCTCATAATCTGATAAGACGGCGCGGCGGCACACCCACATGACCGCGGAGATGTTAGGTGCAGCACCAACAGTTTGACGTGAGGTTTTTTTGTTACCTACTAGAAAAAACTCAAAATCACGAATCTTGGCCTAACTCGGGATTTGAAACCGGGACCTCATTATCAAATACGAGTAATTCAATCAAATTACTGTAGGTATGACTATTTTGATATATTTAATATTATTTATCATCAGATTATTTTAAACATTCACGGGCATTTATTGCGATGGCATTATTTACCACTACCCTCACTTAGTCTTCAACTTTTTAATTTGAAAAAAATATTTGTCATCAGTACCGGAAAATTAGTAAGGTAACAGTTCTCCGTATTATTAAAAACTTAGTCGTAGAGACGGCATTCTAAACGATAGCTTGTCTTCTTGTGCCCTAGAAGTCATTGATGATGACCCTTCGATCCTTCTTCTTCTTGTCACTTTCGTGGCTCGCCTCAGCTTCCCTGACCAACTCCTCCTGATCCGAGCTTGGCGGACGGCCAACCATTGATTTCCTCTGTAAGGAAGTTTTACACATTTAAAATTCATTTATGTAGGTATATCAGTCATCTAATACCCATAATACAAGCTCTGCTATTTTCCTCCACCTTCATCATTCGCACTGCATAGGAAGTGAGAATGGCAGCTCTTGAAAATAAAGTATTGCAGGTTATCTTTTACTATCACTCAGTTTTTTGGCTGGTTATGACGACTCTAAATAAATGACTCTTCATAGGTCAATAAACTAGACTGGTATCAAGATTATTAGCCCATATTAGTCCAATGCAAGACATAGGCCTCCCCTAATAGGCGCCATAGCCCTATCTTTAGCTTGCCGCATCTGCCTGCAGTCTCTTTAAGGTAGTCATCCCACTTGGATGGACCTGGATGTTACACGACGTTTGCCGAGTCGCGGTTGTCGGAAGCTTACCATCATTGTTTGTCTGCGGACGCTCATCCTGGCTTTCTTCAACTGTTCTTTGTTCTTCCTCTTCAAGCAGCCGCACTGTTCATAAGATTAATGTTAGGTATATTTCGAAGAGGTTGGTTAAGTTTTTTTTTTTCAAATACATAGTTGACTTTTTTACACTGCTAGAAGACTTTAACCCATTAGCTGTCGCTGTGACCTGACTACAACTGATTGTATTTTTTAACTAGAACAGTTATTTTTTTCTAGTAAAATAGGATCGATTGGCAACAAAAATGTTTTTATGTAAATAACCCACTCTTTATGTAATTTGACGTAATGTAATTTTCTCTAAAAATATAGAGACTCCTAAGACTATTTTTCTCTGCTACAATGGATAAGGTACCCAGCTAGCTGTCAAAAAATCCTTAGTTATTATGCTACATTTGTATGTTTCTTACCTCTCTTAGAATAAAGAATATTATGACCAGAATGATTAGGGCCAAAATACTCGCCATAATTATGATCCAAATTGGGATGACACCTTCGACTAGCTTTAATTCGCTTATGACCCTGAAAATTAAAGTAACATATTATTATAATACATCTTGGAATAAATTTTATTAATTTATTTTATTTTATTTATCTAATGACTAAAACAAAATTGTAAAATAAATGCAAAGTTTACCAACTTGGTGCACCAAAATATTCAAGGTTTGAGAAGTAAATTATTAGAATTAGAATTATACATGAACTCATTTGATATTGACATCATCTGCTTAACAGAACACTGGCTGAAAAGCTATGAGATCATGTTTAACTTTAGTAACCATCAGGTTGGTAGTTCTTTTTGCAGATCACATGCTATTCGTGGAGGCTCTTTAATATTACTAAATAAACTTATAAAATTTAAAGAACGTAAAGACATAGTTTGTTTATCGATTGAAAGCCACATTGAAGTAGCATGTGTTGAGTTGGAGCAAACTATTGTAGTAAGCGTATACACCCCACCATCAGCCTCTTTTGAAATATTTGAAAAAATTATGGATGACATCTTATTTAAAATATCAAAATCAAACAAAAATCTCATAGTATGTGGAGACTTTAATATTAATCTTTTAGAAGTGTACTCCTTAAGTAGTAGATTAATTAACTTATTTAACTCTTATAATCTAAAGCCACTATTTTTGGAACCCACTAGAATAACTGAAACTTCAGCAAAATGTATAGATAATATGTTTGTTTGCTTAAATGATAAAATTGTTAGTAAAAATATAATAAGTAACTTAAAATCAGACCACTTAGGTCAAATAATCAAATTACAAATTAAAGTTAAAAATAATAATGTAAAAAAAAAAAATAACATACATACCTGTGACCACCAGTCGATTTGAGCGGTTGAAATTGGATTGGGATTCTAAACCACCACCTTGTTACTCATATAACAACCCTAATGAGTCATATTGCAGTTTTTTTAACAAATTCACCACTGCATTCAATTCAATATTCACACCCAAGTCGATTGTGGTCTCAGAAAAACTCAACTTTAGTGAGTGGGCAACAGTAGGTATACATAAGAGTAGGCAAACTTTGTATGAACTGTATAATGAAAAACAATACAATTTTAGTCTTGAGTTCAAAGAAAAAGTAAAAAACTACTCAAAAATGTTCAGAAAAGTTTGTCAAATGGCAAAATCTAATTATATAAGCTCGAAAATCAGAAATAGTGAAAATGTAATAAAATCGACATGGAAAATAATAAATAGTGAGACTGGAAAGGTCAGTACTTACGATAATGATTATAACTTAAAGATTAATGATTGCTCAGTCCAAAATGACGTTGACGTAGCCCAAGCATTTGAAAACTTTTTTACTGACATTCCAATTTCTACTACAAAGTGCTTAAACTCATCTCAAGTTATCGCTGAGTCTTTGCTTATAGAAAATGTACCCAAATGCAAAAATAAATTTAATTTCAATCATGTCAATGAAACTGATATTAAAAAAGCTTTTAATCTATTGAATGTAAAAAAAACTGCAGATCTCTGGGGCGTTTCTGTTAGACTTATTAAACCATTGATTGATACACTTGCACCAGATCTAGCTTTTATATTCAATGAATCTATTGACTGTGGTGTATTTCCTGATCTAATGAAGCATAGTAAAATAATTCCATTGTTTAAATCAGGTAGTAGGTCTGACCCCACTAACTTTAGACCAATATCAGTTTTGCCAACGTTCAGCAAAGTTTTTGAAAAACTTATTTTACATCAATTGCTAAGGCATTTCGATGGCAATGACCTGCTTCACTGTAAGCAATTTGGGTTTACTCGCGGCAGGTCTACCACTGATGCTGGTGTAGAGTTGGTATCGCATATTTTTGATGCTTGGGAGAAGTCGCAAGATGCTTTAGGCGTTTTTTGCGACTTGTCAAAAGCATTTGATTGTGTACACCATGTAACATTAATCAGGAAACTACATCATTATGGAATAAAAGACAACTCTTTGGATCTTCTTACTTCATACTTGTGTGACAGGATACAAAGAGTTGACATTAATGGGGAACGTTCTTCGGGATCTGTAGTTACAATGGGTGTACCGCAGGGGTCTATCCTCGGTCCTTTCCTATTTCTTGTTTATATTAACGACCTCCCTCATCTCGTTAAGAATAATCACGAGATTGTATTGTTTGCTGATGATACTTCACTAATTTTTAAAATGAAACGTCATAACACAAATTTCGACGATGTGAATAATGCAATCTCAAAAGTAGTCAATTGGTTTAGTGTCAATAATCTTCTGCTTAATGAAACCAAAACGAAATGTATTAGATTTATTCTACCCAATGTAAAACAAGTTAAGGCCGATGTAAAGGTAAAAGAGGAATCTTTAGAAATAGTAGAAAGTACTGTATTTTTAGGAATAACTTTAGATAGTAAACTTCAATGGGGCTCACACATAGATAAGCTATCGAAGAGACTTAGTTCTGCAGCGTATGCAGTCAAAAAAATCCGTCATCTTACAGACGTTGATACTTCTAGACTAGTCTATTTCAGCTACTTCCATAGTATTATGTCTTATGGCATACTGCTGTGGGGGAACGCTGCAGATGTTAACACCATATTTGTGCTGCAGAAGAGGGCTATTCGTGCAATCTATAATATGGGTCCCAGAGAATCCTTGCGTGAAAAATTCAAAGAAATAAACATAATGACAGTAACATGTCAATATATTTATGAAAATTTGCTGTACACTCATAAAAATATCAATAAGTTCATTAAAAATAGCGATATACATAATTTAAATACTAGAAATAAGAACAAACTGGCTGTGCCCACTACTAGGCTACGTAAGATTAATGTATCCTTTAAAGGGCAATGTATACGCTTCTACAACAAAATTCCAAGTGAGTTGCAAAAATTATCTATAAATAAATTCAAACGGATTGTCAAAAATATACTTTGTAAAAAAGCTTACTATAAAATATCAGATTATCTAGACGACAAAAAAGTTTGGGACGAGTTATGCTCCAACTCTAAAACTAACAATCTAACAAGGTAAAGGTTTCTTGTTCGCTTCTTTACTTTACCTAAAAAAGATTGAAGTGAACAATTAATCAAAGTGATCACTTTATTTCCCATTTTTATTTCTTATTTAACTTGTATTTTGTGACGTGTCCAAGAGTCCTGTAAGGTCTAAAGGAAATAAAGCACTTTGATTTTGATTTTGATTTTGATTTTGATTATATACCTAACCAGAACTTTAAATATGTGTATGTATGGTAGTATTTGCATTCGAGTGGTTAAGGTGTTTTTGAGAAATGAAAATATTCCTGACTCTTGAACAGTCTTTGACCTGTTCTAGAGTCAGGTAACTTAAAACACTGTTATTTTGACTATTACGAATAAGAGGACTTAAAGATCCACAGTTTCTGTGGTTAGGTCGTCGTCGTCGCAGGTTGATACTCCGTCATACACATTTTCAATATATGCCACACTTCTTCGTTGCGTTGTCGGATCGACGCAAAGACGAAGCAGGGAGAGGTGATGCGGTGAGTCGTCGGAGCGGCAACGCAAGTTTTGAACTGACAGAGAGTCGTCGCGTCGCATCGCTTTGCTTCGACACATACATTTCAATATAATATGCCACACTTCTTCGTTGCATTGACGGATGCATTGCATCGAAAGAGTTGGTGCGTCGTCGAAGCGGCAACGCAAGTTTTAAACTGAGTCGTCGCGTTATATCGCTTTGCGTCGACGACGTAGCTTCCGGTGTTGCATGCAGTGCGAACAACGCAACGCAATATAGCATTGTAACACTTACTCAGTAGATTCTTCGATTCCGTTGAGTATCACGTTTATTTTCGACTGCACCATTATGTCCTCCCGTCCGATTTTAACATCTGAAATCAGAATTAACGTCATGAACGGGACGGCTTTCAATTTAAAGATTCATACTCAAAAAAGAACAAACAAGTCCACTTAGAATGAGTATACATTGGTATCTAAAAATAAGTATGTATTACTTTTGTAAAGTTACGGTAGATCTACGGCGGCGTTTAACAATCTAGGAAACAAAAGCTCCCAAACATATAGGCAACAATTAAGTGACCCCAAAAAGGTAGGTACGTAATTAGAATTAAAATAAGTGGGTAGTAAGATAGGAAACAGTGTGCTTTTACATTCACAAAGAAATGCTAAGTAAAGTAGTAGGCATTACATAACAACACAACACAATATCATAACTGAAAAAGTTTCGTTGAGTTACCACCGCTGCCGCTTCAAAGTTGTGAAAACTGTACTGGTAAAATACTACCGAAAGCAGAGCATACCTCTTTGATAAAATACAGCAAATCACACAAAATAATTTTAAATAATGATGAAATTATTGGATCCCGCCGTACACCGCTAAGTAACATCATATCGAAAGACCAAGAAACTTTTTTAGTTAACAAAACCATCCTAAAGAAAATTGAAAAGAAATTATGTGAAGTAGTAAAATCAATAATTATTTGACGGCCTCTGTGGCGATTTCCGTCTCAGGTCAATATTTACGATCTGCAGATATTCGTTCAGGGTGTTCTGGTCGTTTTCTATGTATATTTGTTATACATAGAATATACAGTACATACATATTGTATTAAGTATATCAGTGATCTAGTAGCCATAACACAAGCTCTGCTTAACTTATGGTTTGATGATGTTGTGTGGATTGTCCAGCATTATTTATGTATTATTAATAGGACGTTCATCGCAGGACATAGCATTCCCTAGATACGAGGTGGACCGGAATTATCATGAAATTAACATTTTTTAATGTATAAGGTCCCTCCTTATACATTAAAAACTGTTAATTTTTGTTAGTATGCCTAGAGTCTAGAAATTGAAGTTGAAAGGTTAGAGAGGTAAATTAAATAGTAAGAAAGCCTTTATTAACAAAGAGAATTACAATTATCTAAATAAATAAGAGCTAGTATTTATAATTGAAACAATTGAGCTAACTGCAGACTGTTGCAAATAAACTACAGGTAGCTCAACTGATCCATATCAATACCAGTTGGAAGCTTAAACAAGATGTTAAAATAAATAATAAAGAGGTTCATAAAACTTACAGAGTGTACCCGGCACAACTGTGAATATGATGTCGACTTGAATCGCAGTTCCTCTCGCGATTGATTCCGCTTTGCAAGAGAACATGTCTATGTCTCCTGAAGATGCATGCTTTTTGCATTTTTCGTTCGCCAGCTGTAAGAAATAATTTGGGTACGCTGTAGTTTGGTACAGCGATTAGATGTAGGCATCTCCTAGTGGTTTCTTTTTAACTTCTTGTCGTTTTGAGAGATTCATTGAGAAAATCAATAAAAACTTATTTCATAAAAAAAATAAAAATGTAATGCTCGTGCCATTTTGTGTTCAAAGAACACCAACGTTTCATTCCTTAAAGAGTCGATCTTCGAACACAAACAAGGTTCGTAGTTAACCCGCTGCGGAGCCCTGTTAAGGTACACCGTAACTTAAGATTCCGGCGACGAATCTTCCCATACAAACGTAATACAAAATTATTTGTAATTTGAGAATATTTTCACCGTTCTTTTCTACCACAAGCTATTTTGAAAATACTTATCTACAGAAATACTAAGAAAAGATCTTCTTTAATGTAAAAATGCGATTAGGTTTTATTACATTTAACCAAGTATTTTTTAAAAAATAAATTGTGTCAAGAAGGTTAAATAATATTTTGATGCAAATAATAGCAGATCATGGTGAAAATATTCTCAAATTACAAACAGTTTTGGTATTACGTTTGTATGGGAATCTTAAAAATCTTTGATACTACGTTTGTATGGGAAATTCATCTGTCGCCGGAGCCTTAAGCTACAGTGTAATGTTAGAGCAACCATGCTATGCCGTGCAGCGGTAACATAGTAATGTATTTAAAAAATGCTGGGTAAAACTCACGTAAACAGCCGCTGTGGCGATGTCCAATTTTGGCACAGATAGATTTAAGGGCACGTTCACCCAGTTCGTCGGACCGCTGTTGCCAATCTGTGGAACACAATAATTACTTAAAAAAATATACATATATATATCATCACACTAGGGCCTCTGTGTTGGCTTCAGGACGCAGGTCTCCCAAAGGACTGGGTCACTTTTTGGCTCGAGAGATGGTAATATTGAGATTCAGGTTAAGTAGCTACATATTTTGTGGAAATCTATTCTGCGATTTTGTTGAATGTCATGGAAAGAGTTACGTGGAATTAATTGTTTGTAACAAAAAATATATTTATACGGTTTTTGTAAAATCCTAATGAGTATTAGTTTAATCTAGTTAAATGAGTATTAGTTTAATTTTAATCTAATTAAACTAATACTCATTAAACCTGCAGTTGTAATTATTAGACCATCTCTTAAAGTCATTGAGTTGTTATGGTCAAACTGTAGAAACATAAACAAGGTAGATATTAACCGGTGTTACAAGGCGATATGAACATTTGCAGCGAGTATGATACGATACTTTACGCCGTAGGCTAGAATTCATTTCGCTGCTCGTTGCGAACGGCATCTTTCCCCATACTGACTGCACGAACGATCGCAGTGGACCATGTTACATTACGAACCGTGCTCGCTGCGAAAAGTACCTACATAACGCCTTGTAACACACACTATTTTCAGAATTAAGGCAATTTTTATACAGTATTAGTCGTCTTTAAACTTAGAAACATCTAGAAACAAAGATGGATACCGTATAAACATGGTGGAATTGCTTTTGTGTGGCTATATCTCCCCTTGTCAAGTTCACCATGTTGTCCACACCTTCGTCTGTGCGTCTGAAAATTGATTAATTATTTATTTAGTTACGGGCCGACATAGCTTTGAATGAAGTACTAAATACTACATATACAATACATTAGGCACTACTTGAATTAAGTAAAATTATATTCTGGAAAAATTTAGGATTCTAAAGGTAAAAGATTTTTTATTAAATCGGTCTAGTAGTTTCGGAGTCTATTCAATTCGAACAAATTTCAAATATTTCCTCTTATTATTATTAGTATAGATATATTTCAACTTTCATATTGATATTCATAAACACTTATATTTGATTGCATACCCTTGAATATAAATAGAATCTGCATCAGCCTCCAGTGTAAATTTCTTCTCGTCTGTAACAATACTCGAAGCATTTCCACACTCATTAAAAAGTGTCACAGTTACTGAAATCATTGAGTTCTCATTGGTAAGGGAGGCTGTATCGATGCTTATGGCCTTATTCTGTAACATAAGAAACAATGGTAACGATTCGGTAGTATTAAAATAAAATGAAAATACGAAATTCAAAGGATTCAAAAATATAATTTTAGTGTAAGAACTTATTCGTTTTCCGGTGTTAGGTGTAACTACCTATGAATATGTATGACAACAATAAAAAAGTAAGATCAAAGTTTTTAGAAATGTTAAATTATTTAATGTACCCACTGTGCATGATCATAAGTACTTATTAGATAGAAACTCATTTAATGAGAATTGGACATACATTTTAGGTCCGAAAAAGTACTCATATTTACCTATATTATGTAAACAACGCTCGAACTAGAGCTTTGGCCACTTCAGAAGAGTATTTATGTACCTACTCGTTTGTTACATAGAAAGTCCGTATCTACTAGTTTTCCGTCGCTACTAGATATGACCGCGGAATGACCCGCACAGCTTCATCAAGGATCAGTATTTTAATGCGGTTGCGTGAGAGAATTATCTCATTACACTACACTATAATATATATACGCAATCGCAGAATAAGGCCGTTTGTCCACCGCCGCCGTCACCGGACCGTCAACGAGAACGAGATTATTTCGGGCCGAGTTTAAGATGACGTGACGACTTGCGGTAAAGACTAAAGCCGTATAGATAAATCGGACCGCTGTGTAGGTATTTTGTCGGGCGATATTTTACTTCGGAATTCCGTCATGTGTGTGAACTCGTTCATAAAACTACATCCGCCATTGCCGAATAAAAACGTATAGTACGATAAAACGGACCTGTTGTTCCCCAGGGCTAAATTAATTTTTAGATGGGAATAATTCTGAAAAACGGTCTTCTATGTGACGTACCCTTAAGCTGTTTAATTAGTTATTGTGTGTGATTCTTGTTTCGTGATGTCTAGATCTCTACTTTTTTTTTTTATCTCTAAGACCGGTCAAGCATGTTATTCTCAATTAGGTATATTACTTGTTACTTTCGTAGACACATATTTTTGTCAAATATTATGGATGGGAGTTATTGAGTATTTTGGCCAGCGGTTATTAGTTGGGTATTTTGTTTCAATAACGCTAGACCCAACTGATACCCAATAACGTTACCCCCCCCCCGGAATTTCAATAAAAATTTTAGATAAATTATCTTTCATTCTATGAATAATATGAGTACATAATTTTTTTTTGTCTTGTTTTGTTTTGGATAGCGGTTAGGTCAACTAAATAAAATGAACGCGATCTACCGTTT
Organism: Eupithecia pulchellata; assembly: GCA_963931895.1. NCBI lineage: Eukaryota > Metazoa > Arthropoda > Insecta > Lepidoptera > Geometridae > Eupithecia > Eupithecia pulchellata. Next base: position 2,777,977 of record OZ007527.1, on the reverse strand, counting down.
TATCGAAAGTCAAACTTAGGTCCAAGGGTATATATGTTCCTTGGGTCCATTTATACAAGGCCCGAGGCAAATTTCACGCCACCTGTAAAAAACTTTCGTACTAAAGTGTTTGAACGCAGTGTTGCGATGGAAAATTGCCAAAGATAGAAATACCCAAAAGTATAGGGTACCTATCTCGCGCCACAGAGGTCATCCATCACTTATGCTTCTGTCTGTATCTAAGGCTAGTCAATCCATACAGCATCTTTTCACCCCAGATCTTCTGTTATTATTAGGTAGGTACCTAAATAGATAACTGATGTAGCTAGGTACCTAATGCTATAAATATAATATATTATTCTTTACTATACTTATAAATCATTCAGATTCCGAACAATAGCAATTCATAATATTTAAAGCGCTACCTATCTATATATATATATGCTCGTGAACGAAGTTGTATAAGAAATATCGATAGACAGTGCTTATAATTTGTATGTGTAATTTACTAAACAAGTGGTCTTTATTAGTGGTCTGATTAAGCACTAGATGGCGCTGACAGAAATAATTATCAATTTTATCATTCTAAAGATTATAACAAAGTATTTTATCGAGTACTTTTTTTAATTTTCCCCTACGTTCGCATTGCGAATGTTTAACAAGTTTATCACTCTGGTAAATAATAATGTGATAGTAGATAGGTAAGTACTTTCCCTGTTTTATTTCCCATTATATTCATATTCTTTACATATTGTTGTTTTAGTTGTTGACATAGATGGCAGCACATGGTGTGCGAAAAAGAAATTCCAGAATTACAAGAGCAATTCAAATTGCTAAAAGAGAATTTCTGATAATATTGTATGACGTAATAAAAATAATAAGAAAAAATAGAGGCGGCGGTAGGAAGGTATTCACTGCCAATTTAAATTAAAAGGTGGTAGGATAGGAAGGAAACTATGTCCGCGCCACCAGTAAAAAAATCTCGTACTAAAATGGTTGTGTTGTGTGTACTGTTGTCTGTTGAACGCAGTATGGAAAATAACCTAACTATCTCTTTTACTCGGATCAGAATTCTGGTGTTAGACAGGGATGCCCACAATTATTGGGTATTTAAATTAGCTACCTATCTCGTTTACTCGCAATAAAATCCTAGTGTTAAACAGGGATGCCAACAAGTATTTGGTTATTTCTAACTGATTTGGTTAGAAATACCATGTTAGGTATTCCTAACTTGTTTGGTTGGAAATACCAATTGCTATTTCTAACGGATTTGGTTAGAAATACCATGTTAGGTATTCCTAACTTGTTTGGTTGGAAATACCAATTGCTATTTCTAACGGATTTGGTTAGAAATACCAAGTTAGGTATTTCTAACTTGTTTGGTTGGAAATACCAATTGCTATTTCTAACGGATTTGGTTAGAAATACTTGTTGCAGCTACATAACTTTACGGGTGAGCGGTACTCTAGTATGCGTAGATGATAGTTAGGTTAGGTTAGGTTAGGTTATGGCTCACGGTCGGTTATGCGTGATGGAATTGATGATCGCTTTGCACAGTTATTCCGTAGCGGTAGGCGGACTTTCCAATAACGTTCGATATTTTAGGATCATGCTAATAGTTACTGAGTTAGTTATTTAATACCGGACTCATCTCTATCAAATATCTTCCTTATTGGATCCTATTTAAGGTAAAGCATTGTTTATTGCGTGAAATACGTGTGTAGGTACAGGGGTGTTTAAGTATAAAATGTGATTCAATGTATTTCTACTGTTAAGTGTGCAATGTCTGATTTACAAAGTCATGATGATTAAAATTAAAATTGGGGTACAAAAGATTATGGCCTTTTACTATAAAACTATCGTTGTTTGACGAATTCATTCATGAAACGTAGTGTTCTTCCAACGCAAAATAGGTTCGTAGTTAACCCGCTTACAGTCATAATGACGTGATATGGTCAGATAAAATAGATATTGATAATAATAAAACTTAAAAATAACGAATGTCAAGATGTAAAATCTTTATATTTTCATAAATTTACCCAATTTGGTCCTTTGTACACGGGTTGCCGCGGCTTACATTCCAAAATGGCCGACGCCAGCGTATGACAGTTGTTAGGAAGCTTCGTGATTTCTGCGCCTGATACGTTGATGAGCATGCAGGCGTCGTACGCTACGTCGCCGCTGTTCACCACTGATATCATAGTGTCTATGGATGACGTTGATCCTATCAGGTATGGGCTCCTGTGGATGATAAGAAATATCAATACAATATGACGACCTCTGTAGCGCGGTGGACGACGGTCCGCCTGCGACGCTAGGTTGCGGGTTTGATTTCCACCTCAGGGCATATATTTGTACGATCTGCAAATATTTTTTCAGGGTGTTCTGGTCGTTTTCTATGTACCTACAGTAAAAAATATCTATTTATGTAATAAATTGTATTACGTACATCGGTCAAATAGCACCCATAACACAAGATTTGATCGGTTAGATGATACTCTGTGGATTGTCCAGCTTTATTTATATTTATATGTATAGTCACTTACTCTTGGGTATATGCTGTTGTCATCTCCAGTTGAGGCAAACAAGTGTTGTTCCCGCACTCCCGAGCCCAAATCAAACCTGCTACAGAGAGCTCGCTTTTTACACTCAGATTCACATTTTCTGGTCTAAAATCCTTGTCCTTTGGTTTCATCTGAGTGCCCTTCATTTCGTACAATATTTCGTAGTTGTATTTACCAGTCTGGAATACCAAATATTGATTACCATTTACCGTCTATCTATACTAATATTATAAAGAGGAAAGATTTGATTGTTTGTTTGAATTGATAGGCTCCGAAACTAATGGACCGATTTGAAAAAATCTGTCACCATTAGAATCCTACATTTTCCGTGATGAACATAGGCTATATAATATTTCAAAAAGTTAAGGATCCGCATGAAAAAATTCAATAATTAAACCGTGCGCTATATCATCAACCTCTTTTTCTACTATGACGCGAAGCCATAATAGAAAAAGAGGTTGAATATATAGCGCACGGTGCTTGCTTTTTCTCTACGGCCAGTGTCAGTTATGGAGTGTCGAGTCAATGTTAAAAACCCCAATGCTGGTAAAAAAAGTAAGCGATCCGTATGAAAACTGTGAAAAACATCGTGTATAATTTCTGAAATTTTTGATTTTAATTGTTTAATACCCGTGTGAAGCCGGGGCGGACCGCTAGGTATAATTATAAGATAATAGCTTTTACCCGCGCTTTATTCCGCGTTTCCATATCTTTATCATTATTATCCCGCGGGAAAATGACACCGGGATAAAAAGTATCCTATGTTCGTCTTCTGGTTCTAAGCTACCTCACACCCAATTTTCAGCCAAATTAGTACAGCCGTTCTTGAGTTATAAATGGTGTAACTAACACGACTATCTTTTATTTATGTAGATTTTGATAATTTATCGCGTATAATTTTTGTGTTGTATAGATAACAATTACAACTTAAATTAACTAAGTTATAATCTTAAATTTCTAAAAGCGTAACCATTATCCGCAAGTTGACGGCGCGGTTCTCAGATACGCGGTAAATTCTCGAAATTACCGTAATTTAAGTATTTCCTTCTATAAGTTACGTATTTAATTTATTTTTAAATCAACAACTGCCCTATTCCTATAGGAACGCGGATGCGAAATATTAGGCAGATATATGTATTTAAAGCTATTTAAAGTTCTTACCCCGTTCAAAAATAGCTCGATTTTTTGGCATAGAAGGGTCTCATTTTTCCGATCAATCTTGAAATCGAGACGGCCATTTGCTGGTGCTCGAAGACTGGCACCATCGTGCCGGATAGCTATCTCCACCGTGATTTCTAGAACATTCCAATTAAAATATGAAGCCTTAAAGTAATTTACTATCTTTCAACTTATACAAAGCACTTAGACTTATGCATCAATACATAGGTAGGACTTATTGAAAAGAACAGTAATTCAAAGTTTGAAGAACACTTTATATACGATTTTTAGGGATCCGAACTTGAAGGGTGAAAATAGAACCCTATTACTAAGTCTCTATCCGTACGTCTAATCTGTCAGAGGGCTCTTTCTAATAAATTGTGAAATATTTACAGTTGAAACTTAATAAACTTTCACAGAATGTGTTATTTCCTTTCCGCCATATCAACAAATTATATGAATAATGAGTAAAGCGACACATGAAAGACAAATCGGTTATAATCTTCGACTCAAAGCTTCTCTGGAGTCTCTGAGGTGTCTTTTCTAGTATAAAGTTCGCGGTGATCGCAAACTTTTCGTCAATCATGCGTTTATACTCTACTTTTAACCGACTTCGAAAAGAGGAGATCTGTGTTTTCCTTTCCACGGTTACTAAGGGGAAGTCTTAAAGCGTGAGTTCTCGAAAATTGATGTTACGTGCTCGATTTGACAAAGAACATTTTCAGATTTTCTGGAAAAGTGAGTTTTTGACAGAAAATCAATTATTAATTTTTTTTAAGTTCGTGAGAGTGAGAGCTTTTAGAAAACTCAGCCTGTATTATTATCGTCGATTTCTCCCATAAAATTATTTTACTATTGCTTAGTCAATCAAATATCAATTAGCAAGTAAATCTTATTCCCATTAATTAATTTATTCCCGAGGGATGAGTATTTATCCCGCAAAACTTAAAAACAGTTTGAAACGAAGGAATTACTTTTTAGTGTTTTCTAAATAAATATATTAATTATATCCTTACCAGCGTTCACCTTTTCTGGTTTGACCGGGAACTTTACTTCCAAACACACATCAATGAATTTGGATTCATCACCTTTACTCTAAAACATAAAACAAACTGATTTACAACTGAACTCATTTACCAGACGTTCTGTTCAATGTATGTACATTACACTTCAATGTACAGTAGGTACACTGGATTTCCCTCAGGTTACATTTTTTATTCTCTTGTTAATGTATGCCAATATATAATTTATTTTATAGCTAGGTATACAAAACAAGATAATTGAATCGTGACAAGTAGTAGTAAATTACAATTCAAATAACAACATTAGATCTTGTAAAAGTTGTATGTAAGAAGTTCAATGTTATGCTATAAATATGTATAGCTATATAATATTGACATTTATTTAAATCGAATTAAACTAAGATTTAGATAGGCAAAACAAACACGTAGTAGACACATAAGTGATATGAATGTACAAGTGGTTTCTTTTTCACTTCTCCATAAGTCAAGAAAAAAAGTGATGTGGAGATAAAACCAATGACACATTATTTATTTTTTAATATGATTTACTGTATAAAATGTCACTTTTCTGAGTACGTATTTTGTAAGCTAAAAGAAAAAAGTTATTGAAAAAGAATACAAGAAAGAAGTGGGCGAAGCGGTCAGGATATAAGGATGCTTATTATCATAGTTATAATTTTACCTTTGTTATGGCATTCGGTAATTTAAGGAGTTTAACGGTAATAACCGCTATGCAGTTCAATACCGTAACCTCGTTGCTTTCTGGAGCGCCAATGGCCAGTTCTATAAAGAAATTAGTATTATTATTGCATCTCATCTCCACGATCACGGGCCATATAGTGACCTATTGTCGTAATCGGCTTCAGTTTGGCATTTTAAACCTAGCCTGGACTTCGATTGTCACTTTCGTATCGTATAAATAGCTGAAACTGAAGACCAGTTGAATACCTTAGACAATACCGACAACATTCTGACGGAGTCTACTAATTTGTATATTATTCTATTAGTCTGGTAATCAGTTTGAAGCTCTCTGGTAATTTGGCATTCAAGTTAGACAATAAGGCTGCCGGTCCTTTGTTAGGCATGCGTGGGGTTGTAGCAAACAGCACAGGCCCTTAATTTTTAAAGGCGAGTATCACCCTCGTTTGCACCATATGATACACCTGAATATGATATCCACCAGGTTTAGAGACTGTTGAAAAGAAAAATGGGAAAGAAATACCAGATTATTGAGATAGATGGTTAGATGGACTGGGTTTTTGGCTATGCAGGAGAGTACCGATGCCTCCATAGTCTCATATAACTGTTAAAAGCGGCAGACAGTGACTTGCCGAATGCAAGATGGATTCCTTGAAATACAGGCATAAATGCCATTATTATTAGTATTATTATTGCATCTCATTTCCATGATCTCAAGCCAAAAAGTGACACTGTCCTTTGATTGGCATGCGTGGGACTCTAACCAAAAGCACACAGGACCTTTTTAGGTCACAATATAAGATATGATCCTCGTTTGCACAATATTATTATTGTATCACATTTCCATGATCTCATCGGTACATAAATTAATAAATAATGTAACAATACACCCAGCGTCGGGGCGGATATCCCAAATTATCTCCAAAAGTCTTGATTTTGAAACGGTTTTCAAAGATATTAATTATAAACCTTAAATTGCTTAGGTATAAGAATGTGTTATATATATGCTGTTGGTGTTCTTTACTGTATAAATAAATAAATGTTCTTACCATCACAACCATTGTCATCATAATCCTTCACCAACCCCAAGCTGTATCCGAAAGTCCTGGTGCCCGGGGAAGAAGGGAAGATCTTCTGAATAGGTTCAGGCTTGTTCCCATCCATCGCGAGGTGGGCCCCGGAGTATATGTACACGCAGCCGGTGTTCTGGTAGTACGGGGCTGCTACGGCGATGTCTGTTGAGTTGGATTTACTTAGCTTTATTATATAATACTAAATGTTGTAAATCTAGCAGAATAATAATTTTCAAAGCAATTGCTTTTATATATTGCATATTCATGATATCGTAGAAACCTGCGCTGTATGGACATCAATCCTTTATATGAATTTCAGTTTGGAACCTTTTCATCGTTCTATCATAAAATAGGTCAGAAGAAATAATATCAGTTCCACTAAATCGTTTCACCATAACGTTTCAAAATGTATTTTTTTTTCGCAACAATGCGAACAAAAATGTAGGTAAATTTATGATTTATTTACCGTCTTTTTGATCCTCGTTGAGATCTCCAACATTCAGGATTGCGCTACCGAAGAATGAATTCGGAGCTTCTCCAGCAAACATTGTGATGGGATTTGGCTGCAACAATGGTTCATTAGTGTTTTGATTATTGTACATTGTAGGATTATCGCAGAAGACATTCTATCTACGTTTCTTCTTATACGATATTCTAAATCATTGTCACAGTATCAGTAACAGCAATAATCAAATCGTTAATAGGACAAACTAAATAAGAAAGAAAGAAAGCATACCATACCATACCGTACCGTACCATCGTAGGATTGTGGACAAACGAAAGTTTAGTTACGTTAAAAAAATATCATCACCCGGGCTTTATCAACTGCATATAACTAAAAAATAAAACTGATGTGATATGTGACATATTAGTGTCGTTTACTCAATACATAATTAACCTATCATTTTACTAAAACTAATAAGGCTTAGTGTATATCAGATCCGATGCCGTAGCAGGCTCGTGTACCCTCCCAACAGCACACTTTGTCCAGTGCTGAATTTGCCTCCCAAACACCCTGCGTTTGCAGAGGCATGAGTCATTTGTGACATAATCACCACACTTAAAAGGCGAATATCAGTGACCACAGTAGAGCTGATAAAAATAAACGGAAGCAAGCCCTTCCTTCGATTGTTTCTCTTATTTTCTTAGACACACGAGTTGAGTCGGACCGTTTCTTACTGACTGGTATGATCGTCAATTGTTTACTATGTTTTACAGTATGTCCTGTTTGTCACTGCCGCACCTTTGTTTCCTTTTATAAAATGTAAATGTTATGTATGTATGTATCTATATAAGTATATTTAAAGATACATTTATCCAGCTCCACAAGAACAGTACGGCCATAAATTAAAATAGACTATGTAGGTTTACAATACGAAGTACAATATGAAAGAATTATAGATAATCGATTTATTTATGTAGGTATTAAGTTAAGTATTTTGGATGTAAAGTATTAGAATTTTATTAAAAGTATAAGCTATATAGTAATGGACACAGATACCCCGGTTAAGCCTAACAATTCTACCCATCCACGGGTAGGTCTGATCTTTTGAGCTAAGCTAAGCTTTTGACCGCCATATATCATAATTCTTAAAATTTCATTTTGGTTTTTTTAGCGCAATAAATCATTTCCTATAATATATATATATTTATAAGTTGTAAGTAGTATTATGACATCTGTGTTGCAATTCCAAAGAAAAATAAAGTACAAACCAGAAATCCCTCCCTCTTCGCGACGGTATAGACGTATACAGCCCCGGTGTTGTATCCATCGTAATCCGCGAAGGCCGGCGCTCCGACCAGCAAGGCGCTCCTCTTGCCATCATTGTTGAAGGATGCCGTGCAGAGAGCAGCCCCATACATGGATCCTACGGTGGGACCCACCAGCTCATTCGTACTTCTCATTGATATGTCGGTGAAAGGCCGGAAAATTACCTGTAAGATTTGATAGTGTTCAGAGGGACTATTATTGGGTCCGGTCTAGTATGACTGAATGTGGAAATGTATATATTCCAGAAAGAACAATTCTTAAAACGTTATTTCCACATAAAATCTTAAATCCAAAAAGACGGATTTATGTAATATCTAAAATTCGACTCGTTCGATTCGTTGATGACTTATGAATTTGGTATTATAGTTCAAACACAAAAGTAGGTATGCTAAGTTTATATAGGTACTGCTTTGCTTTTACTCAGTAAATAAATTACAAAATTGATTAGTCGACCCGGAATTTACACTCAAACTCAAAATTATTTGATACCTATACATTATTTCTTGCTATCATTACAATATCGTATAAATACTTCTTTTGTAAAATATTAATCAATCAAATTCCTACCTTTCCACGTCCGTCTCTCCCATAGGTTGAGCCAACTGCAACTTGCATCCTCGACTCAAGTTTCTTCCCTATTGGTTTAAACTCTCCGGTTGTAACGCTGTAACCTACAAAAAAACATTAAAGGCAATAAGCGGTCTCATCGTATCGAAGATATAATCTTGAAGTCTACAATATCATATATGATAAGTACAGGGCTTTTATTGATGGAAGTGTATGGTCAAATCTCCAACCGTGATAAAAGACTCATGGGCTCATCATTGAATCCTATTACAACAAGTTTATATAAGGATCGTGGGTAGTGGCGATTTACTGATTACTACCCGTTTTAAAAAGTAGGATTATTCGACTACATTCATTAATTAGATCCGGAAATACACCACAATCAATAAATTCATTAAATATTAAAGCTGAATCTGGTGCAATGGTATCAATAAATGGTTTCATAATTCTAACGGAACCCCCCCAGAGATGTTCGATTTGCGATCGCTCTTCAGCGATTCTAAAGTTATGCTTCTTTTGCGACTATTGCGCTAAACAACTAAATCAACTCCATTTATCAAGATGCCGCTGAAATCTTCTTTCGTTTCCCTGGCTCCTTTCAATTAACTTCATAATTGTTTTGTGTTTATATATTTCTTTAGATTAAAATCTTTATTTAAGTAAATTACAAGTAGATAACTACATTAGAATTAGTAACCAATTCATAACATTGAGCAAACTGCAGACGGTTACAAAAAATCTACAGGTAGCAATTGATCCATATCAATACCAGTCGGAAGCGTCCCCAAGATGCGATAAATTGCTTTCATTGAATGATTTAAATTCTTGCGACTATATTATATTACTATACTATTATATATTATCTCTATTTTATACAAATAATGAAGTAGGTACTTACCGAAATTGTATGAAACGCTGAATTTAGAATGGTCTCCGTAAGCATAACCAGTGTTATCCACTTTGTTTGATTTGATCCTTATAAGACGACCTAAAATGAACCACAACTGATTAGATTGTTAATATTTATGACATGCCTAACTGAATCAGTTAACTTCGTACCACCTACAATTCAACAGTTAGTCAGGGAAAATTAATTTTCTCTCGTGTTGAATGATTTCCTTGCAATTTTTGCATATTTTCTTACCTTCTTAACCTTTTCTGCACTTCCACTAATATTTAAAGATCAAAACTAACCGTATTGGTCCAGCCGTTCTTGAGTTTTAACGAGACAAACCAACAGCAAATCATATTAAGATATATAGATAAAGATAGATTACGTAATAGCAAATTGTTACCAAATCGTGTCTTCGTATGTAATGAAGACCTGCTGTTAGCAAGAACCTTTTCTGATTAGTTAAGCTTATGTACAACAGCGGCATAAAAATTAACCCCTTCAACGCCGCCCGTAGATATAGCATGACCAGAAATAGCCAGCTCCTTCTGTGTTTTATTCAACACCTCAACCAATCCGCCTGCCAAGCGTGGTGTTCATGTCAAAACTTCGTTTGTTGTTTTGATGATAACTAGCTAAAATAATTAAATTGAAAGATTGTTCCATCAATGGTGCTGTACCTGATCCCATGCCTGGTCCTCCAACATATATAGAGTCATCAGTGTCGATATTTAAGCTCCATCCAAAAGTTTGCATTGTAGTTTCTAAAAAATAAACGTAATATTAAAATTAATTAATTGTCTGACATGCAAAAAAAATGCATTGATAATGCCGATCTGCGGCACAAAATGGGCTTTGGCATTGGCAAATCAAAACACGCGCATGAAATAGACTCCCTCGTAGGTTCACATATTTAGGGTCGGACCACAAGGTTCCATAAACACGCGTTAACTAAGCGCGCTTCAATACACCTAACGCCTACTCAAAATGTCTATATTTCAATTTGATTAAACGAACGAAGTAGATGGATGACGTCGGAACGCACATAATCTGTCAACTTTGCTCGTTTTTCAAAGCTGTTTGTGTGCGGGGCTAGAGGGGTATTGTCTTGCGTTGTATTGAGCGATACCAAAAACATACCAAAAATTCAGTTATGCTGTGCATAAAGTCAGTTTCATGGAATGAGTTCATATAAAGCGTGACATTTCTGGTCAAGCTTTAGAGGATGGACTGTGAATATAAAGCAGTAGATAGGATGTACTTACCTACGCGTGTGCTGATGGCTGGCACTCTGTTTTTACGGACTTACCAAATGGGTCTGTCGTCTCTAGCAAGTACCGCGGAACAGAATCCAACAGGACGGGGTTTGCACTTAGATCGTTGTAGGAATAACATCGTCCAAATATACCCACGCTTCTTGCATAAACTGAATAAGCAGAAAATATTAATTAAGTAATTTGTAATAATTTATTATTCATGAAAAGTAAGCGGCCGATGGTCTCAAGAACATGGTACGAGAATCCTCTCTAACATAGCCCGTGGAGGTCGTACCACTGCCTTAACAAACACTTGTTCAAATTGGCGCTATGCAACACAGTATCTTGCTGATTGTGGAGGCGGAAGAAACGCCGCTCTATCGGCTAGTAGAGTGCAACAAAAATTAAGTGACGAGAGAGATTTTTTTCTATAATAAATAAAGAATCTTTTGTAACAAAGATGATACAATTAATTACAATTGAAACAATTGAGCTAACTGCAGACTGTTGCAAATAAAGTATAGGAGAAAATCAATAATACCTTATTTCTTTATTATAATAATTAAAATTTAACTTGTTTAAGATTTCGTAAGCCTAAATAATTAAAGTTTTCACAGTAAATATATTCATCATATACAAATTCAAAAGAAAAAGCCATTTTATACACATTGTTAAACTTACTAGTGCTCTTGGCGACGTATCGTGGTGCACAAGCCTGTAAAAAGGGTCTGTTTATAATTTACACTGAAACCTTTTTCATAAATTGTGATACGGGCCAAGTGTCAATCGCACTCTCCCAATAAGGGTTCCGTACGTAGACTGAAACCGTTTACTGCTAGAACCACCAAACAGCTAATGCAATTTAATAATTAAAGTTCTTTATTGTCGACCTAAAAAGTAGTACGTAGGTATGCCAGAGGAGGCAATAATTTTAACCCCCTAGGGATACCCTTCGATTTTAACCCCCTAGATTTTGCACGTTATTTTATCTTCACTGTTTGCATATTATATTAAATGAATTATTATTATTCTATGTTGTCGTATATTATTATGTATATCAGTCATCTAGTACCCATAACACAAGCTCTGCTTAGTTTGGGGCTAGATAATGCTGTATTGACTGTCCAGCATTATTTAATTATTATATCTATTAGGTACCTACTATTATAAACTACGTACTTTGAATTAATAATCCTTTAGGGTCTAGAAGATTGACTCATAACTCTATTATTGCACTCGTTTATAGATGCTACATTGAAATAGATTTTATATATCTTACCACGAAAAAATCTTTAGAACCCGACACTGTAGCTCCAAACCAAAAGCTCTGGTTTTTATAACGGTAATCTTCGTTATCTGTAGAACAGAAAAAGAGGCTTCAAGTAAGTACACCGAAAAAAAAAAGAAATTAAACCTAGTATTTAAAATTGAAACAATTGAGATAACTGCAGACTGTTGCATATAATCAACACCTCAACTGAATCTAACAGCTCAACTGAACCTTATCAATACCAGTTGGAAGCGTCCCCAAGACGCTAACTGCATTGCCTCGCCGTATAGCAATGCTGATGCGCTGCGCGAAATAGATAGTCTCCAGTTCTCGGGTCACACGTCACTTCGACCAGATGCTCAAATACTTTTTTCAAACACCGTATTTTTTAGTTAATAATTGTTTCAATCTAGTCCTAAAAATAACCACTCCGACCTTTGTTCGTATTATCTCTTAATTATAAGGTGGATAACATGCGGGAACAGGATGTTTATACCTGGCAATCTTGAATGGCATGGCAAATATATATTTAAAAACTCACTTCTATTGATGACTTTTCTGCTTACAGGCAAACAAACTTGTGTAGTTGGATCGCAAGCGTACACTCCCCCAATATCATCCTGTTTGGGCGCTCCGACTATCAATTTTGACCTGAAAACGAAGTTTTATTTTATTATTAGTATTCTTAAAAATGTACAACGCAAATAACAATCAAATAACACAATCTATAGCATCATCTAGAGCAAAGATAAACAGAGCTTGTGTTATGGGTACTAGATGACTGATACACAAAATAGTACCTATAGAATTTATTTGTATTCGTCGTCATCGGGAGAATTTTCTTATGTAAGGAAAAAAACGTAAAAATATCCTACCTACTCCTATGGAACGCGCGTAACACCGCATGCCACAGCTAGTTATAAATAAATAAATAAAATAACTTACTTTTTGCCTGTCGCCATCGAGGCTACGCTGAACCCGAAAAGAGCGTCGTCATTTAGCCCGGAGAATTTGTATGTCTTCCTATAAAGTACATCAGTGTGGTAGACTGCAAGGCCAGGGCTAACAGATATAGCCAGAACCAAAAAGCAGGACCCTGAAAAAAAAAGTGTACAAGTGTATTGAGCAGCATGCCCAGCGTGGGGATTATGGGCATTAACCCCCAAATGACAATGCCATCTATGGCGCTCATTAGGGGGGCCTATGTCCAGCGGTGGACTGTTATAGGCTGGTGATGATTGAGCAGCACGCGCTTCTGTGTGGGGTCTAGGGGTTAAGTTACGTCACGAATGTAAAATGAAATGAAATGATAAATATTATGTATTTAATGTGTTGTGTGCAGTTCTCTAAGACATTTCTTAAGGTTCTTAAGGTTCTTAAGGTAAAAAAAATGTTTATAAAATATTAGGTACCTATTTACTAGCTAAATATTAGTATTTTATAATTAGGTATGATGAACTATTTAGTATTCTAAATACTTACAAAACATGGCGGACAGTTACCAACGGAATCAAAAACTGAATAACTACAAAATCCATAATACTTCAAGTTATCATAAGAAGGAAAACTCTGTAAATAATTCTACAGTCCAGGAAAAAATATTATTATGACGTGTTCACATTTGGTATAAAAGTAAATAAACATATTTTTTTCCTTTTTTAAACTAAATTTATATTCCTATGTCAGTCCGCAGGTTATCATTTTTGTAGCCAAATTTAATTAAGATTTGTTGTGTGGATAGTTTCAAATTAATATAATAATATTACTGGCGGTCCGCCCAGGCTTCGCACGGGTATTTAATAAAATTTGAATATATCATGCCTAACTTTTTTGAAAATATAGAATATTAGCCTATGTTCATCAGGGAACATTTAGGATTCTAATGACGAAAAAGCTTTTCAAATCGGTCCAGTAGTTTCGGAGCCAGTTCAATTCAAACAAACAATCAAATCTTTCCTCTTTATAATATTAGTCTTTATTTAATGTATGAATGTTTAATTTGACTCTGACTGTACCGCACTAAAATAATAATACAAACATGGTTTACCAAATGGGAATAAATGTATGAAGTAACAAATTGTTTACCAAACGCAACTTTTTAACAGGTAAAGTTTGAGGTTTACCAAATGGGAAGCTTACCAAATGGGAAGTAGCCAAACAAACGAACGTTACCTGGAGGGTAGGTAACCGAAATATTCGGTGGCCCCTTCTGTGGTCTTTAGGAAATAAATATTTAAGTACCTACCTATGTATACCTAGTTGTAATTGTTTTATATTGTTAAGTATTACTGTAATTTGCTTCAATAATAAATCCTTCATATTATTACTTTGGTACTTAGCAGATTTTTCTATTTATTTATGAAGTTGGTAATTCATTATTTTGAAAAGTTATGATAATATGGATTGTAAAATCCATTTATTCCAAAAAGTCGTTATTTTTCTTTAATTCCTAAAAGGAAGACTTAATTCTAACTGTAATTTGTTGTTATATAGATCAAGCTTTAGGCTTAAGTTTTTACTAGTCACTAGAAATCTAAGGTTTTAGGTCATTTTAACTCACATTTTTATTTGTTTGACTGTTTTTATCCTATAGTATATTCATACATTGTGCGACGTAATTTAAAAAAAAATAGGGAAAGCAGACATAAATCTTGCAAACATCTTCAACCCTCTTTCAGAATAGATTTGATTGATTAGTTTATCAGTGTAATTACAACTGCCCGACTATTTTGTGAAATGTATATTATCTAAAAAATAAAAGATGATGTACATTTTACCTATGCAAAAATACAGGGTGTATTATTTTAGATTTTTTTTAGAAAAAAAGAAAAATTGCACTTAAGAAGGTATATTAGTGGTAGGTATATTACGTGCAATTTTTCTTTATTAATAATTATGCTAGAGTTTCAACTTGCAGATATTTGATCGAAAAGTTTGTTCAGTAAGAGGAAATAACTAAATTATAACAGCATTTACCTCTATCACATCAATTGTAGGTATAATGATCCTATATTTATAGTCATGGCTTAAATAAGAACTGACGCTCTTATTTATAAACGGCTCTCAATTTCACTAAGAATGTAAGCAGTTAACTGAAACACCGTTTGGTCAGGTTGTTAGTTGTTTTTTAAAGTCGGTTGGTATTCTAACAAGAATACGAACCTATTTTCATATAATTTATTCATATATTTTACTAATTAAATATTCTTTGCTAGACAATCTATACAGCATCATCTAACCACGTGCTTAGCAGAGCTTGTGTTATGGTCTAGATAACTGATATACTTAATATTTATTAGATGTATTTTTTATCATACATAAAAAACGACCAGAAAGCCTGGATCACATATCTGCAGATTGTAAATACATTTGTCCTGAGGCGGGAACCGAACCCGCAACCTCCTACATCACAGGCGAACTTTCGATCAAATCGCCACAGATTTTGGTTTTTCTTGAAAGAGATCAAAGTGAACGGATAAATTATGAAAAAGTGAATCTTACTGCAACCTATGGCGATCAACCATTCATTGTGATCATCATTATGATCATCATGCCAAGCTATCAATCTATGTTTAGTAATATTTATCTGATTTGTATAAAATTTAAATTTAATAGTAACCTTGGTCACTACGCAAACATTCTTTCATATTGCTAACGTCTTTCATCTTTATTATTCTAATAATTGTTAATAATTTCGCATTCGAAATATAAATAATAAATGAGGATTATAATACTGACTGCTCATTTAAAACGTCAAACTGTATAGCTACAGCGTTGTTTATTAATAACGAACGGCAGAATGTCGTTAAAATCAGAAGCAAAATAAATGTGCCTGTGTTACTGAGCGAGTTTGATGTGTTGACGAATATTATCATTACGATGGCCGGTAAGTCACTAATTTGTTAACAATAATAAATTTGATTTAAATTTGATTTAGAATTTCGGTCAATATGTCTAGTTTTAATTTGGTTTTCACATATTCTGTTACAAAGGCCATAATTTGACTGAAACATACCTCTGCGTCACATAAGTCGACAATTTAGCACTATGATCATAATTTGACTTTTGTGGCGCAGAGAGCACAGCACAACGACACAGGAGGTTATGAGTTCGTTTCTCGTCTATTACAAATGTTTTTACGTTCTGCAAATATTATTTTTATTGGTCTTAAGGGTGTATACTACCTCAAACTGCTAATTTTCAACTCCGCCGGATGTCCATATCGATCGTCTAAACTAATGAATAATATAACTTTGAAATTGATATATGGTAAAGTTCAGGACTTAATCTATCGATCATATGTTTCGAAAACACGATTCCATAAAATTTTCTCGATAGGAAAAAATCGCAAAGTTACCTCTAAATTTTTACTTAAACCTAAATTTCTCAATAAATACAGAAGTTCAGATCTTGACAATAAGCGTGGTACCTAATAGAATTAAGTATAATAAAAATGTTATATGTTTCGGTTTTTTCAAATAATGTCCTAATTAATAGATAATAAGCTAAAACTTGATTTTTGGTGATTTTTGGACTTGCGTTGCAATGCCCTGTCCCTCTCTTATGAACGCAAAATCATATGTCTAGCCTTTTCGCACAGAGTTGAGGTTGTATGCGCCCTTAAGTTGGTGAAATAAAAATAAATAAATAGGATATTAAGTGAAAACGTTATTTGCTACATACAAGCTCTGCTTAGCTCGGGCTGGGTTTGTTTGTACTAGACAATATTGTGCTATTAGGCGCTTTGGTAATTGTTCATTTATGTCCCATCAAGTCCGCTTTTACTAATAATTACCATATCACAAGTTCGACACATCCGTACTCAATCTTACCAATAATTACCATAGCACTTATAACTTCCAGGAATGGAGATGTTTCTTCTATGCGGAGTGCTTGGCTCCATATCAGGGCAGTTCTTCCACGAATCCTCCGGAGTCACGCTGAAGCCCTCTGGAAGCCTGGCGACCTCTGCTTTCGGTTTCTCTATAGCATACCAGAAACATAAGCTGTTACCAGCTAGATTAGGTATGTTTAGGATGTATTTTTGAATTTAGAACAATCTTTATCGTAGAATAGAATATAATATTTCTTTATTGCACGATCAATACAATTTTACCTTACCTACATTGGGCCTGAGGTTACCTGTCAATTGTAGGGGTCGCGACTCGTGGTCCCACTAATTTGACCCACGGGTGGGACAGTGTGTCGATTTAATGGGCTCGTGGTCCCACTGTTTGGTGGGACCATCAGTCAACGTAATGCAGTCGCTCGTGGTCCCACTGATTTGGTCATAAGGGCTATAACACAAATAATTTGGTGTAGTCTCAGTAGTCCAGTTACAGTTAAGTCAACCGGACTTCTGAGTCGCTCGACGACTCAGTAGTCCTGTTGCCTAATTCAACCGGACTTTTGAGCCTTTTTTCGCAATAGTTTCATCGGTGTATATGATACATTGCCGGCTTTTTATTCTTAACGAAATAATTTCTTTTGATCCATTGTCCGCCGATTTATAATGTCAGCAAATGTCAAATGTTACAGAAATTGTCAATACCCACACATTTCTAAATATACAGAAAATTGACGGCAATTGTCGAAAGTGACAGCGAATGTCAAAAGTGACAGCGAATGCCAAAAACATTGAGTGTCCAGAATTACAGTAAGTAAAGAAAATGTCCAGACAGCTAATTATTTAATTTCTTAATCAGCAAATGTCAAAAATGGAAACAGACATATCTCCGAAACTTCTTGTGCTAGACTTTCAGCTCATGGCTCAGATGAAAGGTCAGATGGAAATCTACATTTTCGATGACAGCTGTCAAACTTCAAACTGTCATATCTCGCGAACTAACCATCCTAGAGCATCAGTTTCTGGAGGCAAATTGTAGAACTCGTCGAGATCTACATTTTCGATGACAGATGTCAAACTTCAAACTGTCATATCGAAAAAAAAAATCATTATAAACTTGATGCAATGGGGCCACGAACCTACGATTTTAACTATGACTGGTAGTCCCACTAAGCAGTGGAACCACGAACCCATGATTTCAGGGATAGTGGGACCACGAGTAATAGTGGTACAATCCCAGTGGGACCACGAGTCGCGACCCAATTGTAGGTACCTACCATTTTATTATAGGCGTGCTAAGTTAAACTGACTCCACTGTTGAAGACTAGCATCCCCCTAACAACGATACGTATGGCCTTGAGACCATTAATTGTCTAAAAAACGTAATCGATTGTTCCTTTCCTTGTTTGGGCAAATTGGTTGCTAATACAAATTGGTTGCTAATACAAAGTAGTAATTCGGTGTAAGTATAAGAGTACAAAAATTTCTCGAAACGAAACGCGAAATTTCGCTCGGAGAATTAAAATGGGAACCATGATCCGTCAATAGATTACGGTAAAACAACCAATCCTATATTATTTTGACATGAAGTAAAATTTTAATCAAATCTATTTGTTTTGACTGGAACTGATAACATCCATCCATCCGGATAAATGGATGGATTTTTGTTACTGTTTTTTGTTGTTTGAACTTTCGGATTTATTGTTCTTGGTATATGATTCACTTTTCAGTGGTCGGTGCACCGAGGGAGGATTATGTAGGGAAAGTGTACAGTTGCCCCTTGTCCGATCTGTCCACCATAAACTGTTCTGTGATCGACATGACGTCATTACAAATCGAAAAGAAAACGGCAGCGGCAAGAAGTAAGTTGACAAATCTCTTTTGTTTTAAGATTTCGGCCTGAATTCAGCGTTCGAAATAAGCGTGAGTTAAATTTAGTTTAGCGCTTTGGGACAAAACCCCGATTTTCGGTTTTTTACCTCAAGTACTATATAATTTCTTAACAATAATGGAAATTATAAACAAAGCATAGAAATTAGTACTACTGAGTACTATTAACATTTGAGCTAACTGGAGTCTAAATAAACAGGAAACTAATTAATTTGAGTTCGGTCAAAGCGACGCGTAACCAGAGAGCTGGTGAGTATCTAGCGCCGCGCATCAGTATTACCATACAGCGAGGCAATGCAGCCAGCAGCGTCTTGGGGACGCTTCCGAGGTATTAATATGGATCAGCTACCTGTAGATTGTTTGCAACAGTCTGCTCAACCGATTTAAATATAAATACTAGTTTTAATTTGGTTAAAATTCTTTGTTAATAAAGATTTTATCATCTAATTAGCGTATTTGTTAATAGTTTAAATTTTACCGACAATATGTGATGTTAGGTTATATATAAAACTTGGATGCAGTTTTGTTTCTTTTCAAGTAACAACATTTTTCACAAAAACCTGACCTTGACCGTAAAAAATTAATAAGTAACCACGTGTAATTTTTTTCAGGATTAAAAAATCCCGACTCAAATTATTTTCTTGGTTCTTCAATAGCAGCTACTCCAGACTATTTTTTTGTAAGTACATTAGCTCATCAAATCATTTTACTGTCTTATTCTTACTATTTTATAAGTATGAAACAGCCTGCATAATCGGGCATGATTTTATTTGTCAATTGCAATAAAATAAATACAATTAGTTTATAAACTTCTTTTTACTATAAAGTTATCTTTTTATTACTTGTTATTGTCCGTAATTTCGTATTCGTTGTTTCTATTGTACACACCAACTGCATGAACATAAATCATGGGAACTGATTTACGGAAGAAGTAGTAGCCTATGTTTTAATCCAAGTCAAAACCTATAATTATGCAAAGTTCCAGCACGATCTGTCTCGGCGTGAAGACAACATAACTACAGCTTTAATACCTTGTACGTTTGTTTTTACCTGAAGAGTTAAAAACATCCAATCAACTAAACAAACTTTCGCATTTATAATAGGTATAAATTGTGATTAAACCAGAGAAATCAGTTTACGATCTTTATTTTTCTCATTTACAAGAAACGTGTTAATTACATGAGAAACTTAAGCTAAGTAATAATATTATGTTATTTTTCGTCTTTATAATTTAGTCTATTAATGTTACATCTTTGGATATATCTGTGCAATTTAGTTTTATAAACGCCACCTGCTTTCAAATATGATGATGATGCAAATTAACATGCTATTATGCCATTATTCAATGATTCAATATTATTTTAATTACAGGGACTTCTTAGAGGACTTTGAATATGTTCATTGAATTAATTTAAGATTATTCTGAATTTTATTATTATATCTATTCGTCCATTATTTTTTATTTGAAACTTAAATATACAAAATTTTATATTGTTTATTGTAAAATAAACATTTGCATGCCTATGTAAGGTAGAATACATTAGGATAAATTTAAGAACTATACCTACTGTAACATATATTCTGGTAAATAAATATATTTATCTATATCTTTTAACAATATTTTCAGACGTGTGCCCCGATGCTAATAAAGACCATATTACTTTATATAAAACAACAAGGATATTTGAAGTTCTCGGAAACTTTCGGCGGATGCTACGTCAGCAATTACCACAATGCCACAGAGTGGATTGACAGTGCTGTCAGGTTCGAAGATAACAATAATGGAAAGAAAAAACGAAAATACCCTTTTCCAATATCAATAACGTCAGTAGGTTAGTAATAATAATAATAATATTCATTTATTTTGCTTAGTAATATTCACTTCTAGTGTGTAAACCATTTTGGTACCAATTCTAAAAGGGGGACGAACGGGAAGTTTACTTCCCACTCGTCCCCACGTATATGAATGGGGACGAGCGGGAATAACCCACATTAGTCTAGTACAAGATGGAAAATATTTAAAAACTAAGGTCCATACAAAATAATGTATAGTAACTGGTTCAGACACACACACCCACTGTATTAGCTCTAAGGTGGCAATGATCCGATTTGGATGCCAGTCTGGTGACTATTATGTATGGATACTCAAAGATTTTAATGTTTATGGCCACTGAAAAAACTCACTACCTTACTACGTTGACCTCTGTGGCGCGGTGGGCGAAGGTCCGCTGTGACGCTGGTGGGTTCGATTCCCTCCTTGATAAATGTTTCTACAATCTGCAGATATTTTTTTGTTGTAAGAGGGTGTTCTAGACGTTTTTACTCAACCTAGTCTATAAAAATGTATGTAGCAAAATTTAAATATGCATTTCCATAACCAACTTGCGCTAACCTAGTAATTATGTATTAGACCCATGATGTGATTATAATCTTATTTCTTATCTATATCTATACTAATATTATAAAGAGGAAAGATTTGATTGTTTGTTTGTTTGTATGTTTGTTTGTTTGTTTGTTTGTTTGTTTGAATTGAATAGGCTCCGAAACTACTGGACCGAGTTAAAAAATTCTTTCACCATTAGAATCCTTAATTTTACGTGATGAACATAGGCTATATAATATTTTCAAAAAGTTAGGGATCCGCATGAAAAATTCAATAATTGAACCGTGGGCTGTATATTCAACCTCTTTTTCTATTATGGCGCGTCAGAATAGAAAAAGAGGTTGTATAGCGCACGGTGCTTGCTTTTTCTCTACGGCCAGTGTCAGTTTTGGAATGTCGAGTCAATGTGAAAAACCACAATGCTGTTAAAAAAAGTAAAGATCCGTATGAAAACTGTGAAACCCATCGTTTTAGTGTATATAATTTCTGAAATTTTTGTTTAATACCCGTGCGAAGCCGGGGCGGACCGCTAGTGTTATAATAATTTACTTTATGAAATTTGATTTGTCTAAGTGGTAATTTGTAAGCCTACAGAAATATAGTTATTGAAATCTGTAAATCTGTAAATCTGAATCTACTTCCTTTCAGTTCCAATAATGGGGGGTGGCCTGGGGTGGAGCACCTTGGTCGACGACAGTTTCCTCATAGCAGCCAAGTCCGGGTTTAAGACCGACGTCATGTATACAAATGTCGAGAATCCGAGGTCGACGTCGAAATCACTTCTCGAGGACGAAATGGATGAACATCCTGATGATTTCAAAAAGTTTTATAACTTGGGTAATTACTAAATTAGTGCCTTTACTTACTTGTTACGATTGCTTAGGGTACCAGCGGTTGTGTTACGAGTTACAATGTGAGTTTTGGAGGAGTACGCGGAAAAAACCGCTCGCAACAAGCAACGAAACGGATTTTAACAGTTGCTCGCAATACGTGCGCTCTACGCTAGTGTCACATCGCGGAATGCCTTATATAAACAATTACCATTCTCCCCCCCTATCGCTTTACGTTACAGAAAAAATATAGAGAAGACAGTTAATAGAAAACTAATTGAAAAATAATCGAATCTAATTTTCGAGGATCTACGTGCTAGTACTTTGACATTTCGATACAGTTTTTGGAAATTGTTTATTCCATACTTTTTGAAATACATTGAAAGGAGTCGAAAAACTTACAAGTACCTACTTACTCCCTAATTTGCGAACCACCCGGTACCTATAGTTTTCGCTTACATAATCGACGAAAGTTCGAAACCCTCGGCGCACGAGTTACACTCGTCAGTGGAGCCGCCATCAGAAACTAGTATAAATACATAAACTAATCTCACAAGAATATTTTTATACTCACAGGTTACGGCCTAGCAGCAGGAACCTTCTTCAATGAGTCAGAGAAATTGTACGCTGTGAGTGTAAAAAAAGGTGATACGAATGGAACGGTGAGTAAAATTACCATTAGTTAGGTAAGTACAGATGTTTTATAATGAAGAATGTTTTTAAACTAACGCGATCTTACATAATGATAAGTCACTAACTGGTATTTATCGCGTTTTTTCTTATTTTTTTTCTCGACTTTTCAACAGGTTTGCACTCTGTCATGGTCACGAGATGACTGATAAATTTTAATGAAGAAGAGAAAAATATATTTGAATCTAGAATACGCCATTATCTTCAGAACAGAACAAAAAATAAATATAGGAACAATCATAATAAAAAAACGCTAACTTTATTTCTTTATGTTTACTACATTAACAATGTCATGTTTTGTTCCTTTTATACGTTTGGGTTCCGTATGAAATATTATTATTAATAAGTTAGTAATGTAACCCAACGTGATAAACATTATAATTTTTGAAAGTTTTATAACGCCCGCATTCACCCGTATTCAAGGCTACTCTAATGAAATCATAAAATACGTTCCCAGATATTTTTCTTACAAAAGAAGTTTGACGAATTCAGAGGCTTTTATCTTGATATGATGGAGGATTCCAACATGAAGCTGATCACACTAGAGACTCAGGCACTTAGCTCTATGTTCGGATACGCAATGGCAGCGGCAGATATGAACAGCGACGGATTATCGGAGCTGATGGTGGGTGCGCCCGCGCAGGACGAGTGGGGGCGGGAGGTGGGGGCTTTGCATATATATGTTGGGGGAGACTTGGTAAGTGTTTAAATTACTTTACTTTGTCTAAGCGTTTATTTTCTTTGACTGATTGAAAAAAAGGGAAAATATCAGAGTGTTTTTCTATTTAAAAGTACTTTGAATATCGACTCGAAACATTTTGGGAATAACGAGAGCTTTGATATTTATTTATTAAGCTGACTGATTCAAGTATTTTTCCATGCACTCGTAGAAAATGAACGAATGGACTAAGTGACTAAGAGCGAGTGACAATGCGGAGCATTTTGATCTTGAGCTTAGTCGCTACCATATTATGTTTATACCGTATGTCTGCAACAGTCTGCAGTTAACTCAATTGTTTCAATTATAATACTAGTTCTATTGAAAGAGATATCTGCTGACTGTTGCAAACAATCTATGTGTTGCTCAACTGACACATGTCAAGACCAGTCGGAAGCATCTCCTAGACGCTGGCTGCATAGATAGACATATTTTTTTTAAATCGAAAATGACCATCTGTTTTCTATTTTGATTTATTTATTTATTGTGATAAGATTACAAAGCAGGTAACAATCATATTTATGTATGTATACATTTTTTTAAAATAAAGTTACAGTAGTATGAATTAACATATTTCGTTCTATTCTTCAAAAAAAGTGGTACTTACATGTTGTTATTAATAATTATTAATTTGTCGTTCTACAGCTTTCACGTAACGACGAAAAAAGGATACGAACCCTGCTAGCAGATAAAGTGAATGGTAGATTTGGATCGACCATCGCCACCAGCGATATCGACGGTGACAGCATACCGGGTGAGCATTTACAGGTGGTCGCTCTCATATCAACCCGGGATCGCCTCGCGTTCAGCATACATATCAACTCGGGATCGCCTAGCGGTCAGCATAATAAAAAAACAAACGAGGATAGAAGTTACCGTCTATGTTCCCTGCAGACGGAGTTCCTTTTTAGGGTTTTCATGTCATAACACTTATGGTCTCGCTTTTTTTTCTGTCTTGTTTTTGTCTTTAATATCTCAACAAATACTGCAGCTATTTAAATAATAATACAGTACTGTACAGATTTAAAGACAATAAACGAAAAATCAAAATAAATATTTCAGCTTTAATTTTTTTTTAATTGACATCATTTATCTATTATGTGCATCTGTAATGCCTCTCAGATGCGACATAACTGCGTGTATATGAGGTAGTTTAAATAAATATGGAATTAGAGTACATTTGAAAATAGATTGTCATTTGTTATTCACTATTGATTTTTTTACATATCATTTCATATTTGTATCACGGTAGAAATGGCTTATCAAGAACAATTAGATTTAATGGAAGCTTATTTTTAAATAACAAAGATGTGAATATAGCTTGCGGTGGTATGGAGAGAGATATCGAAACCGACAGGCACCAAATCGGTTCCTATTGAAAATAATATAAAAAATAAGGGCTTGCCACGTCCTATACGAGTCATCACATAGTTGTGGTTATCGCAGTTCCGAGCTATGTCTGTTTGTCAGCTAAAATCTTATATTTTTGTGATGAAGAAACAAACTATAATGACGAAGATAAATTTGGATAGATTTAATCTCGAATTCTTGTATAATGGATATGCAGTGTAATTTGGCAGTGTATCAAAGTGTCATGCATTGCAAATGTAAGTTATTAGATAAATTCAAAAACTATGTTGAGTTAGAGGATTAACTGTACCTACTAACTAGTATGTGCAATTATTTTTCTAAAAATCTAAGCTCTGCAAAGAAGGCGGAGTAACCGGAATGGCAGTATCGTCACATTGGATGCCGATGTTAATTCGTTGACCGAAATACAAGCCAGCATTCCTGGACTCTATGATTAGCCTCAAAAACTTGTTTAACATCACAAACTTCCAGAAATATTCGTGAGCGCACCATACGAAGACTCTGGTGTAGTGTACGCGTTATCCGGGTACGAGCTGAAGCAGGTGTTCTTCAGAGAGGATGGCTTCCAGCTGGCCAGGCTGTCTGAGCTGAAGCTGACGCAGGCGCTGCGCGGGGACGGGGGACTCAGACTCTTCGGATTCAGTCTTCAAGTGGTGAAGGATGTCGACGAGAATGGATGTGATGGTACGTAGACTTTCATAGCCAAGTTTTAACCATACTTTTTTCTGGTCGACAACATTTCCACGGCCATCAGCGCCTTCTGACCGAGTTTATCAATGTACTGCGATTGCCAACCCGCATACCCAGCATGCAGATGACGAGCATTACTCCTATACTATGATGTTTTATGTTATCTGTGGTATGTGTATCTATATAAACACTGTGATGATGATTATATAGTCGGTGCGCGTTGAAGTCTTTTGTATTGACGACCACTGTGGCGCGGTGGGCGAAGGTCCGCCTGCGACGCAGGAGGTTGATAATATTATTGTTGTTAATATTATTTATTTATATTTATTATTTATGCTACGCAGGTCCATCATAGTACCGTAGCATGTGCTGCGCGGATCTTTGATAAAATAAAGATCCTCGTAGAGGTTTATGACAATCCATGACGTTGTTTTTTTTAACTGGGTGCGCTTTTTGTTTATGTTACGAACATGCGATCTAGACAGCACCATTGCCGCATAGCACAAAAATTTGCGTATATTATGCATTTTGTCACAAATTAATAAATGAACTTCAACTTGTAACAAATTGATAAAATATCGGACAAAGCGCGGCCTATTCGCTAATCATCATCATCATCACCAGCCTATAATAGTCCACTGCTGGACATAGGCCTCCCCTAATGAGCGCCATAGATGGCATCATTATTTGGGGGTTATTGCCCATAATCCCCACGCTGGGCATGCGGGTTGGGGATCGCAGTTCGGTATAGTTATTCTGCACAAGGCGCTGCTGCCCGCCCCCCGCTGTGTTTCCCTTAGTCGCCTCTTACGACACCCACGGGAAGAGTTGGGGTGGTGAAATTCTATGCCGGCACCACACGGCTATTCGCTTAAAGCTTTCGTTATGCAATTATATCACTGAAAAATTGGACACCTAAATATACGACCATTTCTTAAAACTTAAGCGTATATAATTATATTCTTTATTGATTGACAGAACTGGCTATTGGCGCTCCGGACAGCAGCTCAGTGAAACTGGTGCGATGTTTACCAGCCGTCAACACTTCGCTCTCACTTGAACTGATCGGAGATTCGGTTAGTACCTATCTTTTCAACTTTAGACAACGTGTCTCGTTAAAATCGACCTCTGCCCTTGAATATTTTGAACAATTTATCAATATTTAGAATTCAATCAACAATTTATTTAAAAATCAATTTATTTAGAAATCAATTAAAAATTTACTCCATTTAGAAGTCAAAAATTAATCTTTGTGAGTTAAAAAGCATACTAATTATAGATAATTTCAGGGCTTACGCACACTATGCGAACAGGAAAATGAGACGTATTTGTCGCATTTCAGGGATACACATTGATTGTGTTTTGTCATTATGTACCTTCTTTTTTAAGATTTTAATGTTTCTCGAAAACGTGTATCAAGGTATGCGCTAAGCCCTTATGCTTCGGCTACATTAGCGGGCTATGGCGAATATTCTTGTTAACGCGATAAATGTGGCCGGGTTCATCGTGTCATCGCGTAGTATTCGGGCGAAGACGATGTAGTAGCGGGGAGCTGTCGGTAAACTGGCGCGAATCAAAGGGATTTGTCGCGCCAATATTCGCTTAGGTGGCTACATCTACGTCATTTCAGTGTCGTCCAGACTTTGAAGCAAGACGGACGTGCATTTAATTTTTTACATTTATCTTCGCCCGCCTTAATGTAGACAAGAACATCGCCTATACCCGAACACGATGTTTTTGTCTCGCCAACACGATACGAATCTTCGCTCGCTAATGTAGCCGAAGCATTACTGAGGCCCCTGATGAGGAATGCTCTAATATGTTTCAGATTGTAGCGGTCGATGCCAAATCGTTTACAATACAAGTGTGCCTCAACGTCACTATTCTTAAGAAATGCCGATCTGTTTCTGGATGTGAGTTGTATTACCTATATTCAATTGTTTTTGTTACCAGCTGTTACTCGTGCATGCTGCATATATCCTTATATATATATATAATAAGGCTATATATTATATATAAGGCTTTAATTTCGTTCTCAAATTTTGAGAACGAAATTAAAGCCTTTATTTCCTAGGATTGGTTCTGTTTCGCCAAATGTAAATAAACAGTAAATTAACTTGATTTACACGAAACTATTACTGAAACTAGTTATAATTCAAGTATTTTATCTATATTTTGGTAGACTCGGCCAAAACATGGTGGCAATGAAGAATATAGTCAATCAAGGTAACTTAGAGAGCTCAAATAAAAAAAATTCTATAGTACTAGCGGTCCGCATCGGCTTCGCACGGGTATTTAACAAAAATTTTACGGTACCCTAAGTTTTTTGAAAATATTCTATAGCCTATGTTCATCACCGAAAATTTAGGGTTCTAATGGAGAAAGAGTTTGTAAAATCGGTCCAGTAGTTTCGGATTCAATTCAAGCAATCAAATCTTTCCTCGTTATAATATTAGTATAGAAGTATAAATATAGATTAGCGGCATTGGGTTTCTGTAGTTATTATTATTAACATCATTCGTAAATAAAGACTGCACTTTAGTGTTTTTAGATCAGTACCCAAATATTGAAATAGTTTTACAATGCGTACAACATTATTTTATATTTTCATCAGATATTTCAGTTGAGAGTGTCGCAACTGGACGCACCAAAATATTATCCCCGAAGTTCACACACAACATAACGGTGGACTCAGCTCTACCACACTGCGAGAAAGTTATAGTCAATTTTGTAAGTGAAAACGTGCAAGTATACGAATTGATTTATTTTATTTTTATGTAAGTCATTTCCTTAATCATGGGCCGTAAAGTGACCTGGTCCTGTGGGAGACTACGACCTTTATGATACCTAGTTATTCTAAAGACGAGGGCGACACATAGCGTATCATCATCATCACCAGCCTATAATAGTCCACTGCTGGACATAGGCCATACATAGCGTATAGGTATTATTAATACTGTTTCAAGTAGGTATGTTTAAATAAACCTTCGTACTGATCCCAGGTTAAATATTCAACCATAGCGGTTCAATATTTACCAATTTTATATAATGTTTAATTTTATCCTGATATTTCATACATTTCAGACCATTGATGCCGAACAAACTGATTATACATTCACAACAAAACTCAGTATTAATAGGGACGATCCAAATCCTGGGGGTAAGTTCCTTTCCAAACTGTTTCCAAAGATATAATAAAAGGTACATCATACAATTTTGACAACACTGACTTGAGCAAATTCGTTCGGAACAATTTTTGATTTTGACAGCTTTTACTAATAATTTTATTTGTCTCTAGTCCGTTTTTTTAAATGGAATTTAAACCTTTCTCAATACTTGTGAAATAGTGATAATTATGTAAAAGTTTTTGCTTCAAGTGATACTTTGTGTTTTCCTGTAGTTGTTCCGATGGAAACGATTTGAAACACTAAGGTGGGTAGAGTGAAAGAAGCCTAGGATCATCATCACAGATTTGATAACATTATTTTTTATGAACAACTTATATTTTAACTAGTTTTAATCGGCTAAGATTCTCCAAAAAACTAGGAATAAATTAACTGAAACATCCCGCATCGCCCATTGTGAATCGCTTAGCATTTCTCAGCTAAATTAATTTAGATATGTAGGTATATTTTAGTCCTTGGTTCAAAAATCTAAATCAAAGTGCTTTAGACTTCAGGACTTTTGGACACGTAACAAAATCATTAGCTTGCTAGATATTAGTTTTCGAGTTGGAGCAAAACTCGTCCCTAACCTTGTTGCTTGCGAGAACAACCACACAAAATTTTTTTGGAGTCTTGAACCAAAACTGTGTAATGCATTTACATCGTATTTTTCTACGTTGTGAATAAATAACTAACCTTCTTGAAGTAGAAATATGTTAAAACCTTTTTTTTACCCAACAGCTTACAACTCCTGGGCAGTTTTCAGTGCCTACAGTGAAAAAGAGAAGAGTATACAAGTGCGTAGATACTGTACTGGGGCACATTGCAAGCCTGTACTGTCGTACAAAACGTTTTGGTCTGGAAGTGATACCATTGACTTTTCAAAATCCGAAGTTATGAACGAAACGCTCACTTTTGTGGTAAGTGATCACCTTTTTAACGCAGGCATACATTCCAAAGTTAAATAATTATCACCGAAACAGCTTTTCCGTGATGAGCTGAACTTAGTTTAACAAATGGCGAAATTGGTCCTACGACATTGTCAATACAGTTGTCAGATGCCAAAATTAAACTAAGTAATTTGAGCACTAAAAAGGTAACGGTCGTTTTCATAACGACCGTTACCTTTTCCGTTACAGGTCGAAATAAAATTGATGGTATTGCAGTTTTGTTTGACATTGTTAGTTTAGTTTTCCACATCTGAATCGATAATAATTATTCCCTCTGTGGCGCAGCGGACGAAGGTCCGCCTTCGATGCAGGAGGTTGCGTTGTGTTGATTCCGCGGGACAAATGTTTGCAGGTTCTGCAGACATTTGTTCAGGGTTGTTTTCTATGTATGATAAAAAAATATCTACCAACGTAGTATAATGTATTCAGTTTACAAGTCAACTACTATAGTGGAATTTTAACCTTTCTCAGTAGGTACCTAAGGTATTTGTGACATAGTGTTCTGTTAAAGTTTTTGCTTCAAGTGATACTTTGTTGTTTTAATGTATTAAGTATACCAGTCAACTAGTACCCATAACACAAGCTCTGCTTAGCTTGGGACTAGACGATGCTTTGTGAATTATCCGGCATTATTTATTTATTTATTCTAGCTGAATAACACAAATTACGACGCCCATTACGTCGTCCTGGAATTGTTGGTAAGAGGTGCGGTGGTGCGCTCCGGAGAGTGCGCCATCAACAAGAACATCATCAACGTCAATAATGATGTCATGGCGTACACTTGCGCTCTCGTGACAATGCTCAAAAAGGATGTAAGTATATATTTAACTCTTATTTTTAGTAGTTCCTGCTATTCAGATTTTTTGTATCCGATTCCGTCTCTAAAACGAAAGGCAATGGACCCATGCAGAATGCATGGGTCCATTGCCCTGTCTTAACCTAATGGGCAACTTCAGAAGTACAACATGCAGGGTTTGCCAGCGAGTACAGCATTAATGGTGTCTGACTAACGGCCAGAACCCGAAACACCTAATTGCGAACTCAGATGCAAATCGCTGACATATCTTAGAAAGCCGCAAAGCAGAAGTGAGATAAGGCTGGTCACGTCTGCCGCATACCAGGAGACGTGTGGGCAAGGGTTGCTACCGATTGGAGACTTTTTTTTTCTTTTACGGCGATGAAATTCTTTTACGAATAAACTGGTTTGGGGGGGACCAGAATTATGTGGGACTCGACGTCCTAAGAAGGACGTAATACCCACTAAAACCTCTCCGGTGACCCTCTCTCGCCATTTTTGGCCGAACCACGGGAACATAATAAACCTTCCGCGGCCCGACTGGCGTCCCCTCTTCCTCACATATTCATGGCCGGCAAGCCCACCGTTCCACACGCTCGCGACCCCATCTATTCATCACCTTTCCTCCCCCCGATTAGGACACAGACAGGACAGGCACAGTTGAAACCGTGTCTCTCCACCACTGTATCCAGATGGGCGACAGAAATCCGTCGCCCCATACTACTTCCACCGATTGGAGACCTGACTCGGCAAGAATGCCAAATGCCTGACTAATTGGACAGATGTGGCTTAAATCTTCGTTGGAGGGAATGAGGGAAGTCCTTTGCCAGCTGTGTGAAATGACCAGGGCTTACAAAAAATATTTATTTTTTAAAATCCGTTGAATAAGATTATTAAACTAGTTTTAAACCTCACGTCTCTTTCCAGGAGTCGTATAACCTGACGGTCCCAATATATCTAGCTGATCCGACCAACAGCCCGAGTCTGGACATATCTGCTAAGTTGTACGATGCTGTGTTCCCAGACGAGCCTTACCAGGACAAACCCCTGGTCGTACCATACAAGCTCGAGGCCAGTGACGTCACCGTGAACGGGTAATATTTCATCATCATCATCATTAGCCTATATTATTATTATTAGTCCACAGCTGGGAGCATCCCTTACCCAAAATCATTTCGTCGTCCTCTTGCAGCCTTGGATCAGCAATCGTTTATTCATAATTTGTTTTGTTTTGAAATTTTTAGGGTAAAAACTAGCGAAGCTATTGTAAAATTGTTAAATCCATATCGTGCCGCCGCACGTATTAAACTGAATGTCCACCGGATAGGAATCTGCATGGAGGATTTGATTTGGTTTTGTTTGATTATCATCAGAAGGAAGAAAGTTTAGTCCTTATTTTTTTACACCTGTAGATTGTATTACAAAAAATAAATTCGTTTCCAGGTCAAGCAATAGCCTCAATGTGACTGATAAAGACTTGAAGGATGGTATTATATTCGCTGAGTCCAGTGGTATAAATCAAGAGTTTATCGTAAGTACCTACTTGATTATCAATGAGGCGTTTTACAAACGAAAAAAATTCTATTGACCTCAAAACTAGCGCAGGTCACAGGGATGTTTCGCGGAAGAAAAGAAGGGTACAGTATCATTTCAACTTGTGCAGGATTAGAATTGTATTATATTATCTGTGGCACCTCCGCATAGACCCATGCATATTTTAGTGAGGACTTTTCAATCTTTAAAACAAAGTGGTTGATAAAAGGCGCTGTATGAAACTCAAGTGTCAAAAATTCGGCCAAAAAAAGAGCAGGAAATTATTTAGTTGTTTATTTTATGACAATTGATGATTGAGAGTCAAAATAAAAAGTTTTTTTTAAGATGAAAAGTCCTTTATTCAAACGAATAGCGCCATCTTTTCAGTTTAGTTTGACTTGATACAACATTAAATAAAAAGAATGCATTTAATTATTCCATCATAATTTTGTGACTTAGGACACTTCATAACTGATATTTGCAGAGTGGTAGCAAAAAGCAAGTGGCGCCAAAAAAAAGAAGTTGATGTTGATTTTTGTTAAACCGTATCAAGTGTGCTTTTTACGATTTAAAAAAAATTGTTATGTTTTGTAGGTAAAGGTTTAAGGTCTGTGTAAAGTACTCACTAAAATTACTGTTAACTTCTTGCAGATATCTAACAACGGTCCTGTAACTTGGTATGGTTTGCTTGCGGTTCTACAGATCGAAAACGAGTACATTCAGCGTGTTACGGTAAATTTATAAATTATACTGCAATGAAATAGCTTATAATATAACTAAGCTTATAATAAACTTCAACATTATGTTATCTCAATAACCAAAAGCCTAGGATAAAAATCTTTAAGGATGGAGGCGGAGATTTATTTGATCAAGTCAAGTACTTAGAGTTTTATTTGGCGATTTTTGTACTTGTGGACTAGACTTTACAGAAAATAGTTTACCTATAAAGCGTAAATTATATGTACATATTGCAGTTGAAGGAATGAATTTTAATGATTCTAAGAGTTTGATGACGCTTCGATGTCATTTACATAATGTACAATATATTCTTACTGGTATTTGCGAAAGACAAATGCGCGAGACACATTCACGATGGACATTATCGCGAGGGCCAATTCGCAAAAAAAAAAATCCACCTTTCTTTAACTGACACAATTTTTTTCAGGTTGTGACACGATCAGAAAATGAAAAATGGGATCTGCAAAAGGACTATGATACCAGTAAAATTGTTTACCACAGCCGAATGACAGTAAAGCCTAAAACAAAAAAGATCATTGAAGTAAGCGTGAGGTTATCTAAGGATAAATTAGGTAAGTTACTAGGCTATATTGAAACAGGGTAGAAATAACCCTAATTTGTGCATACAAGCTCTGTTTGTTTTGGGACTAGATAACCGTTATGGGTTGGTTTCATATATAAATAATGGGATGTTGATTTTTGAACTCTGCCCATGTTACCGTAAAATTTATAAAAGAGGTCTTGAAGGGGGAAAGCTGGAATCGAAATAAATATTTTCCCCCTTAAGGAGGAGTTTTCAGGGAGTACTTACACTGAAAAACTGGAGAACCTAAAATGATTCGATCTTGTGTTTGTGATCATCTTCTATTGTTATTTGTTTGTTATCAATATGCAACCAATGATAAAATAGTACGAATCATATTATTTTGCCGATCAATGGTAAAAATCATAATTAAATAATCTAATTAAAATTAGTATTTTCTTATTTATATGATTGATTACAGAAAGTGACGTGAGCAAAGGGAATTTGAGAATCATATCAGAGCTGTCGTTCGTTTTAGATCCCCTATCTGAAACACTGGAAGCCAAGTAAGTTCTTCAGATTTCAATTAGGGATGAGTCGTCGACTTATTTTCAGTCGACGAAACGAGACTGTTTATCGTTCACGATAAACTAGTTTATAAAACAGTCTAATGTTCGACTAGTTTATGCCGTTCTTCGTTTAGGACATGATCGATCGTTGAACGTTGATTCACTGATAGAATGGTAAACGACGACTAGAATAAACTGTTTAGGATATTAAAACTAATGTAAGCGCTTGGCGCCATTGCCATTCAACGGACGCCGACGGATGAACTGTTTTAAACCCCCGACCGAACAAAATGAGGGGAGTTAATATTATAGACATTATCTGTGTAGGTATTTCCCGATGACCAGATGATGATTGGTCATGATCAGCTCCGAACTTCAAATTTGCCGTAGACGACTTATTACTTAAAACCTCCTTACATGTCCCTTTCAAAGTATTATTGTCCTTTGCAAAATGGTGCCATCACACTACTGTTTTTACGGGTCGAGGCTGACATAAATAATGTTTACACTATTTGTCCACTTTATCTAAATATACTATAACCTACTCTACAAACTATTATTTACACTTTTATAACTTGTTTTTCAGTAAACTTTGACCTGCGCAAAGCGCATCTCAAACTACACTAATAAGTAATAATTAAATAGTAATGTAAACAAACAACATTCGAAAACCTGCTTGCCTACTAATACAATAATACATTGTCATGCATTATACATAGAGTTTATTTTTACACCGCACCCGAGCACCGGCATTATAACTCTGCTGAAGTTGAATGCATGGCAAAAGAGAGATAGTCATATTAGCGTAACAAGCAAGTGTGAAGAGAACGGAATGCTTGATAGACAATAGCGAGCTGGCTAGAGAGAGAAACAGTTTCGGCAACGCTCGACCATGAACTGCGCGATGCAAATGTAGTTCACGAGTGAACTAGTTTATCTGTGAACTGTAAACCGGTTTATCAGTCGACGGCAAATAAACAGTCTAAAAAAACTGTTCGTTCATTCAACGACCACTCCTAATTTCAATAAATTTGCTACAATATACCGTTTGGCACCATGTTATATAACTTACTGTGACCTTACTACTACATTACTCATTTACTAGAAAATGTTCGTAGTTTGACGAATACGTCATTATGAATGTGGCAATAATGCCGGCATGGTATTTCGTTGACTGAAATAAAAGCCAGCATTAAGATCACCTGTGGATTCTTAGTGAATAATGTTACTATTATTGCAGATCATCCACGGAAATAATCTACAACCAAATTCTTTCGGTGGGCAACAACAAATGGTTGATAATTCTGATTGTAGTCATTTTGGCTGTTTTGTTATTGTTGATACTGATGTTTGTTTTGTATAAGGTGAGTTCACTGATATTTTGGATTACTTAATCTTATCCAAAATATATTATTTACTATGTCATCAATCCTGACTAAATATAATACAGTACCTTTGCTATAAAAAAGAGCCAAAGGCTTGTGTTCTAAAATAGAAAATATCTAAGTATCCAGATCAAATAAATATTATATTAATCAGTCATCTAGTGCCCACAAGCTCTGCTTGCTAAATGATGTTTCTTCTATTGTCCAGCATTATGTATTTATCGTAGTTTTTTTTAAAACAATCATTATTATCAGAACAAAAGAAAACAGTATTCACCATTGAAACATGATTTTGATAGGTTACCTGCAAGTACATATGTATTATGTTAGCTGTGCCTGCAGACTGTTGCAAACAGTCAAGAGGTAGTTTATTTATTATCCATATCACTATAAATCGGAAGCGTTCCCAAGACGCTTGCAGCTTTGCACCGCTTTAAGACAATTTAATGCGACAGCTCTCGGGTCACACACTTATATCTCTTTATTATATATT
Organism: Eupithecia pulchellata; assembly: GCA_963931895.1. Lineage (NCBI taxonomy): Eukaryota > Metazoa > Arthropoda > Insecta > Lepidoptera > Geometridae > Eupithecia > Eupithecia pulchellata. The sequence continues at coordinate 2,742,157 of OZ007527.1, read as the reverse complement.
CCAGAACGGCTTCTTCAAAAGAGCTGAAAAGAAAAAGTTAAACGTTCTTCGTGAAAGCATCAGAAAGCGTAGCGTGGTAAGTTGCTATTAAATTTGCATTAGTATTTTAAAATTAAGGTTATATCTGAATGGCTGTCCCCGACTGCTCAACCCTCGACCTAAAACGGCAATTCAAAAAATTGCAATCAAGTTTTGAATGTCTAAAAGAAGTACATATTTTAAAGTAAAGCCAAATTATAACCAAATCAAGGAACTATTGAAAAAAACGAAACTACAGTTACACTACACTAAAGAATAAGCACATCATAGGAGAACAAAAAACTGTGAGCCTAGACAAAGGCATTCGATTGGGTCTGGCACCAATGTCTTTTAACAAAGATGCCGTCATAAGGACTGCCTGAGGGCTTGTGCCAGGTGTTTGTCCGGCAGAAGCATAAGAGTACATATACATATATTCATTAGTATATATATATATATAAGGATAGCATGAGTAGCTCAGATAGCATGGACATCATTGCTGGCGTCCCGCAAGGCTATAGTTCCAACACTATTTCTACTGCATATCTATGATAAGCTGTTTCTCAACCATGTTCATTGTTATGTAGATGACACCTTTCATACAGGTCGAGCTAACATCCATCAATCGGTTGCGAAGGAGAGCAGAAGAGAACTTGTGTCTGTTGTTGAGGATAACCTAACTAGAGTTTCAGACTGGAGTAATCAGAACTACTAATAAAATTTAACTCGAAAATTCGATTGTGTGTGATATGGTTCTCATTGAATGATGTTTACCTATGCCAATGAAAAGCGTTACTCAAGAATATATGTATGGATTACCGAGCTAGCTTGAACGATACAAGCCTAAGTCTATATTGTATTGTTTATAACCTATTTATAAGTTTTGGTTATTGTTGCAGAGATTGGCTTCTGAAAACAGTAGGGGTGCAAGGCCCTCAGTTGCGGATGGTAATCATGTAAGTTTTTCAAACGCAAATTTCGTAATTTTTCGTCCTTTATAACCCTTTCTCTCCCTCTATTTCCTTTTTCTCCCTACTATTTATAGTACTAACGTAGTAGAATAGAATTTACGTCACTATTAAATCAGCACCCTTAAGCCACAATAACCTTGAGCCACAAGGGCTTGATGCTGTGTAGATCGTCAAGCATTATGTATTTATTAAGTTATTTACTTTATTTTTAGTGCGATATCGAAGTGGTCGATGACTGTGCATTCCAAGAGGTGGACCTCGCACCTACTTCGACTAGAAGTGACCTCTCCCTCATCGAGACTTCTTCAAAAGAACAGCCCTCGTAGTGATTGATGTCCTACTCGCCGAATTTTCGGTATCGGCACCGCGCGGCGGCGCGGCGGCCTTAACCGTGAATAAACATTTGCGCAGGACTTTTATAGTGTATAAGTGTGTGCGAATAATAAATTATTGCGGGACCTTGATAAACTTATCAATGAATACCGGATTGATACGTCCAGTGGTTTTTTTATTAAACTTCTTCCACTAGTGAATAAAAAAATTAAGTGAAGTGAAAATCCATAACATTTTTTTCTTATTTGATAATAAATTACCATTTCAGCTAATTAAAATATAAAAATCAGTACTAATTTTGTAAGAAATTTATTGAAATATCCAATCTGAAAATCAAAATCGTTCTGCAAAAAAGTCAGAAATTCAAACATTGCAATGAAGTTTTGTTACAATGAAGTTTTGTTACAGTTAAGATTAAAGTTTTGTTGTTATTCTAAAACGCTTCATAAGTAATCATACATATTGGCCTGTCAGCGCCGACGGTCAGCGTGACTCTGTTACGTTATTTAATAAACTGTTTTTTCTTGTATATAAAGGAATTTTTTGTTTCATGCTATAGTCACTCGCTGTGGCCATCCCTAGTATAACAAGAATGACGTATCAGTAACGGTTTCTTGTTCGCTTCTTTACCGTTATTAGTTTGAAGTAAACAAAAAAATCTAAGTGATCTTTTTATTTCCCAGTATTACAAATTTATGTTATTTGTAACAAAAGTAATAACTTTTCTTACAAATAACATACATTTGTAGCGTGTTCCAGAGCCCTGTACGGTCTAAACGACATAAATCATTTTGATTATTGAGTTCTGTCAATAAACAACCAAAAACAAATGAAAAAGAAAATGGATTATCGTCTGTTTATTCGACTGATGTTATGGAACCTAGAAGTTTTCTTTTGTTTCCTGAGGCAGACGGGACAAGTTGCCTTTTCTTCCGTGTTTTTATACATTTTGTTCATGTCCATACATGTGTTACATTTTATTAGATATAATCTACATGAACCCTGTAAGGGTGTTGCAATATTCTAAGTTCTTGTTTTTGGGTAGGTCCAGTCTGCGTCACATATAAGTACCCCCCTATCTCAATGTATGTGGGAAACAATAGTTGTTATTGTTGGGAGTTTCAGATTGAGTATTATGGGTGGGTGGTTCGATATAACCCCATCCACCCCATTAACCTGCCCATCCATGGGGTGGTTGGGAAAAAAAGCTCCCATCCGCCCCGTCATTCAATTCAATGGGGTGGATGGGAATTTTTGCCCCGTTGTCTTTTTAATACTATAAATATTCGATTCTGAGCGGCAGCGTGATAAATTTTTGCATGTGAAAATTTGTAGAATAAGTACTTAGTCGATTTTTTTTTTAGAAAAGGGGGTTACTTAATTCTGACGCGCACTGTACCTTCTTAAAGATAACCCAAGATAACGCTGCTAATATACCTAAACTACAAGGGCGTCATAATGTCAACGGCGTCGGCGGCGGCTGCCGTCGCGTCACTACAAACCAACAACTGCAAGCGTCGCCTTCGGTCGACGGCTGCCGTCGTCGGTGGGTGCGTTGAAGGCAGCCGTTGACAGGTGTCGACGGTTACAGTAACTCTGGCGTTGGCATTTTGCCGCTCGTGTAAATGGGCACTTAATGTTACGAGCTAATAACCTTACCAAACACCATCTGTTATCCCGATTTTTAGGTAGGTAACTACACTATAACTTTTTACATTACCAACTTTGTATTACGTACATTTAGATGTATAATTATCGATGCATACATTTATACAAAGGACATAAGTTATCTAAGTAATTAGTCTAATAACTAGATACATTTACTTATAGCACGCCTCATTGTTTTTAGTTCTACCATATGTGGTTGGGAGGTAGATAATGCCATCGGCATTATGCCCACCTTTTGTATGTATTTTAAATTTGTGCAATAATGTGTAAATAAACATAGCGTAGCTTGCGGCTTCTGATGCTCTTTTATTGTCCAGATTTATTTACTTTAATTTGGATGCAAGTTTTATGCTGTACGGCAGTGGTGCGGTACATCGACCCCTTAGAAGTAGCCCAGGTTGTTTGCCTCTGTGACGAGCCCCAGCATCATCTGCGTGACCTCGTCCCCTTGCTCGGGGATCCTGGCTGCTGGCCAGTGGAAGTAGGTCCCTCGGAGCTCGTATGTGTACACGAGCGGAGTGCCGAGCGCGTCACGGACCCAGTCCATGCTGCCGCCGGAGACGTTGTCTGTGATGAATTAGGTTGTTATAATAGTGGTGTATCAAAAGGATCTATCTGCTGTCCCACTCTGAATTTCTTGATCCAATATGATTTAAGAGGGACAGCATGAGATCGCATATCTCCGTCGCCAAAACAATTGCAGGAGGAACGGAAAGCAGAGATCAGAGATTTAGCGTCCGAGCAGATCGACGGAATCGCGCGGAAAGAGCCAGAATCTTAGAGAAGTCGATGCGTTAGAACGGGCAGTTCGCCTCGCTTGTCGTGCCATGACAAGTTATGGCGAAACTACTGCGGTTACGCTGCTATGATCGCGGTGGAGATGCGCTTCGGGCCTGAGAGGAGGATATTTTCGGTCCCAATCTTTATATACGAGACTGCCGGTGACAAGTTCAAACCGGTTTGAGCTACGATATAACCCGACAGACATAATCCGACTGAAACGTTGAACTAATCCTGGGGTCCCCTCGTCAGGGGCTACAAACTCTATATAAAGAGTATCTTACACAATATTTCAGCAGCAGTGCCTGGTCCATCATAGGCTTCACCGTTCACTGCTTTTCCATATTGCAAAGAAGTGTTGCCAATTTTTTCCTGAAAAATCAAAGGTTTATAAATAATATTTTTTTATTTTATCTTATTTGGAAAACAAACGCACACACAAACTTCGCCGTGTGGTGCCGGCGTAGAATTTCACCACCCCAACTCTTCCCGTGGGTGTCGTAAGAGGCGACTAAGGGAAACACACACCGGGGGGCGGGCAGCAGCGCCCTCTGCAGAACAATCTCACTGGACTGCGATCCCCAACCCGCATGCCCAGCGTGGGGATTATGGGCAATATCCCCCTTATGATAAAACCAGCCATAAAATGGCCCCCAGTTCCCGGCCGCCTCGCTATTCCTGGCCATGGTAGCGGCCATGGTAACGGCGGGGCAGGGGGTGCGAAGAATCTCCGGGCTACCCCAGGCTACCATCCACCACACAAACTGACCCTGGCAACGTTTAACGGACGCACTCTGAGGCTTGATCACCATCTAGCGCAGTTGGAAGTGGAGTTAGAGAACATTAAATGGCATGTTCTAGGGTTATGTGAAGTCCGTAGAGAGGGGGAGGACACCGTAACCCTAGACTCGGGCCATCTTCTCTACTTTCGCGAGGGTGATAAAACATCCCAGGGTGGCGTAGGTTTCCTCGTCAATAAGGCCCTCTCTAACAACGTTGAAGAAATCTCCAGTGTGTCGACCAGGGTAGCGTACCTGATCCTTCGGCTGTCTAAGCGCTACAGCTTGAAGGTCATTCAGGTTTACGCACCGACCTCGGCACACTCGGATGATGAAGTGGAGGATATGTACGAAGACATATCCAAAGCCTTACATCACACCACCAAGGCTCACTTCAACGTTGTTATGGGGGACTTTAACGGCAAGGTGGGAACCCAGAATGGCAACGAATACCGAATAGGCCCGCATGGTTTTGGTGTTCGAAATCACAGGGGACAAATGCTTGTCAACTTCCTTGAGAAGGAGGGGCTGTTCTTAATGAACTCTTTCTTTAAGAAACAGCCCCAAAGGAAGTGGACATGGCGGAGTCCCGATTCTGTGACTAAAAATGAGATCGACTTCATCATGACGGATAGCAAGCATATATTCAGAGATGTCTCAGTGATCAACAGGTTCAATACCGGATCTGATCACCGACTCCTTCGAGGCTCTCTGAATATAAATTTGAAGCTTGAAAGAAACCGTCTGATGAAGTCCACGCTCCGACCGAACCCAATAAGAATCCTGGCGGGCACCGAGAAGTTTCAGCAGCTTCTCGGGAATAGATTCGCTGCCTTGGAACCCACTGATGACGCTGACGAGACCCTACACAATCTGGTCGAAACATTGAGGGACGAGGGCATCAAGTTTTGCAAAAAGCAGCGTACTGGTAAGAAGTCCAAACTCTCGGATGAGACTCTTGGGCTGATGACAAAAAGACGGGAAACCACCCAAGCGACTTCGTCAGAAAGGTCAGACCTGAACAAGCGAATTGCGAAGATGGTACGGCGCGCGCGACCTTCGGAGCTCCAATACACGCCTCATTGAAGAGGCGATAGAGCGAAACCGAGGGTCCAAAGTATTCACTCAGCAGCTTGGCAGGAGCCACCTGTCGAAGCTAACAACGCACGACGGAAGGACCGTATTGTCGAAGCCGGAGATATCGGCCGAGATAGAGGACTTTTATGGCCGTTTATACGCTGCTCATGCTCCCCGTTCCCAACGAGACGGCCACGATTCTAGAGCCACCTTGATACGCCACTATACCGACGAACTGCCAGACATCAGTCAAGACGAGATTGTGTTAGCTCTGAGGCAGCTTAAAAATGGAAAAGCCCCCGGTGAGGACGGAATAACATCAGAGCTTTTAAAAGCTGGAGGATACCCTGTTATACAGGAGTTACAGAGCCTCTTCAACGCCGTCCTTCACAGTGGGAGAACTCCAAAGGCGTGGAGTGGGAGTTTGGTGGTGCTCTTTTTTAAGAAGGGAGATAAAACCCTCCTTAAAAATTATAGACCCATCTCGCTCCTAAGTCACGTCTATAAGCTATTCTCACGAGTTATATCGAACCGTCTCGCTAGGAGACTCGACGAGTTTCAGCCACCGGAGCAGGCTGGGTTTCGCGGAGGATATGGTACCATAGACCACATTCACACAGTGAGGCAGATTATACAGAAGTCCGAAGAGTATAATCAGCCCCTGTGTCTGGCCTTTGTGGACTATGAGAAGGCCTTTGACTCCGTTGAAACCTGGGCTGTTCTACAACCCTTACAGCGATGCCAAGTAGACTATCGTTATATCGAGGTGCTGAGATGTCTTTACGAAGCCGCTACGATGAGTGTCCGAGTACAGGACCAGCAGACTAAACCGATCCAACTGCGCAGAGGAGTGAGGCAGGGGGATGTTATATCCCCGAAACTGTTCACGAGCGCGTTGGAAGATATGTTTAAGACGCTGGACTGGAAAGACAAGGCATCAACATAAACGGCGAGTACATCTCACACCTGCGATTCGCTGATGACATAGTCTTAATGGCGGAGTCGCTAGAGGAGCTGAACCGGATGCTGGACAGTCTAGCTTCAGCCTCCCGATGTATCGGTCTTGGCATGAATTTGGATAAAACCAAAATCATGATCAATGGCCACATTGATCCAAGACCGGTGATCGTACATGGCCACCTTCTCGAAATTGTTTCTGAGTACACTTACCTCGGGCAGATTTTGCAGTTGGGTAAAAACAATTTCGAGAAGGAAGCCAAGAGGAGGATCCAGCTAGGCTGGGCAGCGTTCGGAAAACTACGCCGAGTCTTCTCGTCATCCATACCGCAATGTTTAAAAACGAAAGTTTTTAATCAGTGCGTCCTACCAGTCATGACCTACGGAGCTGAGACGTGGACACTCACGATAGGGTTGGTCCACCAGTTCAAAGTCGCTCAGCGAGCTATGGAAAGAGCTATGCTCGGAGTTTCTCTGAAGGATAGGATTCGTAACGAATTGATCCGACAGAGAACTAAAGTCATCGACATAGCTCAGAGAATTAGCAAACTGAAGTGGCAGTGGGCCGGCCATATATCGCGAAGAACCGATAACCGCTGGGGTAAACGTGTTCTTGAGTGGAGACCGCGACTTGGTAAACGTAGTGTAGGACGCCCTCCGGCCAGGTGGGATGACGATCTGCGAAAGACTGCTGGCAGATGCTGGATGCGACAAGCCGAAGACAGGGCGCTATGGCGCTCATTAGGGGAGGCCTATGTCCAACAGTGGACTAACATAGGCTGATGATGATGATGATGATGATGATGATTTGGAAAACAAACGATTTTACACAGTTTTACACAGTTTATGTTAAATACTTAACTCTTAACCATTTATTTGTCATTTAGGTGATTGTGATATTGTTATCATTTATTTATATGCTAGAATCAGCGGAATCAACTTTTATCCTAACAAATAAGTCGTTTCACTGCATTGTTTTATCTTAATATATTCATGACTTGTAGCCTAATATTATATGTATTTGTACTGAATTTAGACCTCCATCAAAATAGCTTAACAGGGAAACTGATAAAATTATTGTGTGCCTTTTTGATAAGTTTTACGTTAACGTAGCTATTAAAACTCCCTAAATTTAGGCGAGTTTTAATATACCATATTCACTGAAATCGGTTTTGCTGCTCTAAGGCATTAAAGAGTCTAAGAGACTAAATAGACCCGAGCGTTTTTGCTCGGGTCTATTTAGTCTGGGACTCTTATAAATTCATGTTCAAATATAAGAAAAATCTCCAAATATCTCACTCCCTGTTAACTTTCCTTACATATTCTGGTCATTTACTATAACTGTACACCTATATCGAAGCTCAAGATAAACTCACCAGATCACCATAGTTGTCCACATGGTCCGTAGAGTCGGAATACGGCAGGAGTAGACACTGAGCGTCCGCGTGGAAGGCTATGTAGCCTCTCAGGTTCTCTATGCTGGATATGTACTGGGAGAGAGACCGAGTCTCTATCTCAGAGAACGGCGCCGAGCCCGCGAAGGTTTGATAGTTGCATGGGTCTTTGGACGAACCGTAATCTTAAAAAAATATTATTTATTTTAGATCCTGATTTTATTGTCAGGAATAGCATTTCTGTGTGCTATTCCTTTGAACTTTAAAAGGAAATAAATCTATATGTATTCTAATATTTCTAATAATAATAAAAGAAAAAAATATTGTTTGTTTATTAGTTTGTTTGACTTGAATAGGCTATGAAACCACTGGACCAATTTGAAAAATTTTTACACTATTAGATTTTACTATATTATTTACTTATTAGACATTATCCTTGATGAACATAGGCTGTAAAATATTTTCAAAAAAGTTAGGGTTCCGTATGATAAATTAAATTTTAGTTAAATACTCATTGTAGTTAACAATAACTATGAAATTGTACATTTCGACTTATAATAATTATTATGAAAAGAATATTATTGGGAGTAGTCTAGTACGTATTTAATAAAACAGGCGTGATGAATGATGATGATCATGATAAAGCTATTTTGAGAGCTATACAACAACTCGGACTTATTTTCCATCTAGTAACAGATAAAAGGTTATTCAAAAACTTACCTCCCCAGTTATAGTCCCAGTTTCTGTTGGGATCGGCACCGCGGCATAGTCCCTTAGATTTAGAACGGGTCTTTCTCCACATACGATCCTATAAAAGAAAATACAGGCTTTTAGTATATTAATGTCTATTCCCTAAGCTATTGTGGGTTGGTTGATATATAGCGAAAAAAAGAAAGAAGAAAAAAAAGAAGAAAAAAGAAGAAGTTGAACTATAGTGGATCCATATGCTAACTCGAGTATATTTCGTAGTTAACCCAATAATATTCATGTAATTATTTATGTATAATATTATGTATAATACAATCCTAATTAGGATATTTATTATCGCAGCAGAGTGCTTAGAAGTGACTTGCAATGCTCGACCAAAATACTAAAAATGGCCAATTACCACTGCACTGATTATGCAACGCACTATAAGTAAAAATATGTTGCTACAGACAAGGTACGTAGGTAAGGAAGCTAATGAGAATTCATCCATCTCTTTTATAGAAAGCAATGCTTCAAACTCAGCTAAAATGATAAACGGACAGCCGCGGAAACAAATCGTTGGCATGGGATTTGTGAACTTTGTTTCGTGAACTACATAAGTAACGAAAGTTTATGAAACTAACGCTTACTCTCGACTTAAAATCACGTTCAACATCCTCGCCTTTGCTGAAGTTTTCGTAGTAGGTAATCAAAATCAAAGTGATTTATTTCCTTTAGACCTTACAGGACTCTTGGACACGTCACAAAATAAAAATTACGCAGTCAATTCATCATCATCATCATCACCAGCCTATAATAGTCCACTGCTGGACAAAGGCCTCCCCTAATGAGCGCCATAGATGGCATTATCATTTGGGGGTTATTTGCCATAATCCCCACGCTGGGCATGCGGGTTGGGGATCGCAGTTCGGTGGAGTTGTTCTGCAGAGGGCGCTGCTGCCCACCCCCCGGTGTGTTTCCCTTAGTCACCTCTTACGACACCCACGGGAAGAGTTGGGGTGGTGAAATTCTATGCCGGCACCACACGGCCAGACGTAGTGAATTACGTGTCTTAATTTTTTTAAGGGTTAAACCTTTATAAACAAAGAAACTCACTATTAAATATACAAATTAAAACTAGTATTAACAATTGAAACAGTTGGGCTAACTGCAGACCTACCATATCGATATCAATACCAGTCGGAAGTGTCCCCAAGATACTGGCTGCATTGACTGTACGACAGTGCATCAGCGCTGCGCGAGATGCACGTCGCTTCGACCAGACACACTCAGAATATTTTTTGAAAACTCAGAGAGTTTTTCTATTGTTTAATATCATTTTTAGAAGTTTCTGTTGTCTTTCCCATGCTTTATTTAGGTAATTTCTTGTACTGTTGTAGGTATTTGTAATCTAACTGGGTACTCTTCATGTGTAATCTACCTACCTATTTTTCAATTAGCTTGTATTATCCATGTATATTTGACTAAAAGTCTGTTCTTTTGGCGTTAAAGAAATATTGATTTAAATTTCTTTATACTCAAAGACTTGACGAACTTTTACGATTCTACAAAACTAGTTTCATATTGAATTCGTCCGTAAAAAGATGATAAAGTAACGAGACTTTTCGGATTTTCAAATTTGATAAAGTAACGAGACTTTTCGGATTTTCAAATTTTTATTAGAGCAGAGCGTCTGGTCAAAACGACACGTGAACGCTTCTCGGGGACGCTTCCGACTGGTGTAGATATTGACAATTTAAGCAACGTCTTAATTGTATTGTTGCTATAGTCTGCAGAAAGCTCAAGCCTTTCAGTTGTAGGTAAATACTAGTTCTAAATTTTATCAATTATTCAAAAGTAATTAATATTAAAACCATTCAAAAATAAGTATTGCCTAAGCCCTACGAGACCTTTACCGAGATGCCACGGCGACGTAGCTGGCAACTATCCAAACGAATTAATATGTAGCATACAATGCCGAACCGTCACCAAGTTACCATACAACACAGAATGAAAAGTTTCAATTCGTTGCTAACGACGTCGCCGTGGCATCCCGGTGAGATAGAATCATGGTAGAGCTTAAAATAAAGTGCACTCCTACCCTAGTGAAACTGTAGTGGTACCCGTCAGGGTTGACGACAGGGAAGATGCGCCAGTCGAACTGGTCTCTCATGGCTGCGACCTGAGGATCGGAGCTCATCAGCAGCTCGTTTATAAAGTACGTCGTGGTAGCAGGTGTTATCCATTCTCTAGCGTGAATTCCTACAAAGAAAAACAGAGTTATGAATCTTGAGATACGTTTTTTTGTTCCGTTAATAGAGTTGAGTTCATGAGTCACTTAAAAGCTCAATCTTTCTGAGGTGCAGTAGGTAATTTAAATAATATCCCCATAATGTATGACCTAGACGGGAGTTGAATCCGCAACTTTGCATTGAAATCGAGCACTGGAGTAGTTGGAAATCTATGGGACTTTCTACGGAAAGTGTAAATATTCAAACGTAATAATGTAAATATTCAACGTAGAATTTTGCAAGACAGTGCAACCTATACCAACTTGCGTGACTCAATGTTTCTATCTACAACTATGATATATGCATAGGATGTGTCCCACTTTAAAGCACACCGTGCTTCCAATTTAAAACACAAAGATCGGTAGCGGTCGGCTATCGAACTGCTCCAACGCACCTTAAGTACAAAAATCAAAAACTCTTTACTTCCATAAATGCACTAAGAAAAGGCCAAATTTTTTATATTAAACATTGACACGAAACTAACGTCCTTTTTTTGATTCTGTCGCTTCGGTAGACGGTTAAAAAGCGAGGTGAGTAGAGTTACAACTCTACATTTGGTGCACCAAATCACCTGATTCTATAAACATAACAGGTTTGTCCTCTTCCGTCGGCGTGTTGATCCTGAGTCCCAGTATCTTCCTGCCCTCATAACTCTGCCCGCCCTCGATCAGCTCGACCGAGTCCGGGTGGGCGGCGCTTGTATTACCGAGGTAGTCATAGATCTGTGGAGTTGTAGATGTTTATTGGTAAATTTCTTGAGAGGCAACCGCGGCTGGGGAAACCTAGTGCAGGATACCGGTGGGCGGATGGCTTTAAAAAAAAAAACCCCAATTGTCCTACTTGTGGGACGAAGTATAAATCGCATTTAAATTGAAGCCACAAGAATTTATAAATCAGATGAGTAACCTACTCACGGATTCATATTTTTTTCGTGATTTACGGTACCAAAGTTGTTTTGTAGTATTTACATTATTTGTTCTTAAGTGGAGACCGCGACTCGGTAAATATAGTGTAGGATGCCCACCCGCCAGGTGATAAGAAAATCTGCGAAAGACCGCTGTCAGATGCCGGCTGCGCAAGGTAAGCTATGGCGCTCATAATGGAAGGTCGATGACCAGCTGTGACCTAGCATAGGGTGATGACGCTAATGATGGTGATCTACCTATTCCTAGGAAAATATTGGTTGTTTCGTCTACTTACGTCATCAATATCAAAGTACGCGGACCACGAGAACGGCTTCTTTCTCCGAAACAACACTCTCGTTTCCAAATCAATCAACCTGCGAATAAAATTAAAACACGTTGGTTGTTTTTGCTTCATTTGTACATTGTGACATATCCAAGAGTCCTGTAAGATTTTAAGAAAATAAAGCATTATTTGATATTAATTTTCTATAATAATCTAAGGCACCCCGCTCTCTGGACCAAGAGTTTTGGCGGTGTCGAGGCGTGGACGCAACTTCATATTTCTAGGGCTTTGAGATTTCGAGCGCCTGTGTAGGTACCACACATTAGAAAATCGGAAGAAATTGTGCTGTTAAAATTGCAAACAGACCTTAAAGGTCAAGCGACAAATTAAATTATAGGAAAAAGTTTGTAAATTTCAAAATAGTGTTTTGTAGGTTTCATAATTTTTGAGAAAGGTATTAAGAAAAAGTTGAAATAATATTTCTATTGCAGGTACTCACTAAATAGTGAAGTCTCTATAATGTATCACATATTTTTATGCTCCATATGCCATAGCGTAAGCTTATCTCCTGCGGTACGCAAGCGGCTAGAAATGGATGCATAAAAAACACTAACCACATTTAAAATAATAAAATTTTCCTTGAGCTAGCATTTAATATCGTAAGGCTTCGAAAACAGCCTGTATTATGTTCCACTTTATCTTTTGCCTTGTAGCTCTCGTCACCGTATAAGTAGGTATAAAATTTAATGACATTTTTCATCACAATATTTATCTACGCGACCTATATTATGTACCTACTTATAGGCTAGAAAAGACCCAAAAAATGTATAAAAATTAAAAATTCACGGTAGCAGCTGAAAATTGGCGTTGTTACACTTCGCAATACGGAAAGCGCGATCTTTCCCCAGCCGTATCGATCTGCCATCCCTTCGAATCATAAGAGTGTTGGAATAGAGTGCATTTATATTTGCGCACACACCTGTGCACAATAATAAAATTTAATACACTCTCTTCTTGCACTAAGTGTGCGTCGAGAAGAGCGGGCGCGACGCGAACCGCAATCTCCTGAAGATTTCCCTTGTTATGGGATGAAACTTTGGTTTTCTTTCAACATAAACTTGGTTTGTAGTTAACCCGCTTACATTAATGAAGAGCTACATCGTTGCCGGTTATTTACTTACTTAGAAAAGTCATCAACAACAATATTCCTCTTCAAATTCGCAGCCAGAGTAAAAGTATCTAATACTGGAACTAGTTCCGGAGCAGCCAGTATTTGGGCCGAGGATCCTCTGAGCTCATAGATTGGTATATCCTGAAATAGTAAATATTTTCTCATTCCTTTGCCAGAGTTATGTTGTTTATTCCAAGCTTTGGTATGGTTGCGAGTTTGCCCAGGGCGAAAATAACTTTGGATCGATTTGGGACTTCGAATCTTGCTACACGGAAAAACATAACTGTTTTCCGCCGTAGGTCATGAAGGAACCTGCGTTTCGTTCATTAATTATTTCTAAAGGGATATTTAACTGAGTAACATATTATTCCAATGTTATTAAACCATGACACTAAATTATATGATCTACGAGTTAATCGTTTTTATGTAGGACTAGCGGTTATTAAACAAAAATTTCAGAAATTATACACTCTAACACGATGGGTTTCACAGTTTTCATACGGATCCCTTACTTTTTTAACAGCATTGGGGTTTTTGACATTGACTCGACACTCCATAACTTACACTGGCCGTAGAGAAAAAGCAAGCACCGTGTGCTATATATTCAACCTCTTTTTCTATTATGACGCGCCATAATAGAAAAAGAGGTTGAATATACAGCGCACGGTTCTATTATTGAATTTTTCATGTGGGTCCCTAACTTTTTCAAAATATAATATAGCCTATGTTCATCACAGAAAAATTTGGATTCTAATGGTGAAAGAATTTTTCAAATTGGTCCTGTAGTTTCGGAGCCTATTCAATTCAAACAAACAAACAAACAAACAATCAAATCTTTCCTCTTTATAATATTAGTATAGATAGAATATAATAGAAAGTATAGATATAAATGTAGATTAATTTTTAATGATTTATGTTTTTTTTCTTTTCAAATTGTAAAATTACTTATTTGCCATGCTTAAATGGTAAATACATGACAACTATGTATAATGATCACATTGTGATTGATCACAACGTACCTAATTGGTGCACCAAAATTTACGAAACAAAACCCTAATACCTAGCACCTAGCACAAACACTACGCTTTGCAGGCTAATTGGCAATGTTATTGTAGGGAGACGAAGTGGAATAATGTTACCAGATTGTTTTTATATAAATTAACTTATGAACAAAAACTTTCCAACGTATACAAAGAGATTACTTGACTGCCTTTGTATTCGCTTCATGGAAAACTTTGAGCTCACGAGATATTTTCTTACTAAGTAAGGGAACTAGGATTTTCAGGATGCCTAAGGCTTCTGCTGTTCGATCTCGTCTGTAAATACTAATACTAAAATGAGGAATTCTGATTGTTTGTTTGGATTGAATAGGCTCCGGAACTACTGGGTCCTTAGCCAACCGGCATTCGCTATGAAGCGATTCGATTTTGAAAATTCTTATCGCTCTAGCGATGGCAACCTTCAAATGGATTAAACGTCAAGATTTTTGGTAGGCAATGTACGAATATTTTGATTTCACCAAACCGATTGACAACATCGAACGATCACTTCCATCAAATTCCTAGCCAAGTGGCAGTTTTGAGAAGCGACTTCACGTAGTTGTCTATTCTCTTGATGGATACACTAGCGAACGCTAAGACCATGTAGAAATCGAATCGAAACGGCGATTTCATAAACAGCTGTTGGAATTACGTCAAAATTTTAAGTAGCCTTGCGCTAGCGTGGATGTAGCATTCACGATCGCACCCTTGTTTCCCTGTGTCCATGAGGGATTAAAAATATACTTAACAACGAAAAAAACAAGATAAAGCTTTTGCATATGATCGGCAAAAATTCACACATTTGGCTTCTAAGGGCGAGAGTCGAAAGAAATTACAATACAAACTAAAACGTCTTTTGTCAAAATGCAAAATAGTTTTGAATTTCTGTTATTTACTCCAATATTACCGAGATGATACGAGTGTTGTAAAATATGTATTTTCTCCTAATTATTTATTTCTTCATGATTTTAAGAACTTGTTGAAAATAATTAAATAATATAATTATATAGCTCAAAACCATTGTTATTTTCTTTCTATTGATTTTAATTACACAATAAACACTGCCATAAGTATTTCAAAAGATTGGGTAAACTTCCAAATCGAAACAATTTTTTTGTTATGTATCACGGTATCACGTTTGTTTACAGAAATTCTATCTGAAGTTATAGGTAACAACCTACTTGGCTTGGTACTCCTTTTTATTTGACCCGTCATTTCATGAACGGTGAACGGACGAAATAAGCGAATGATTGAGTTCGATAACTATAGACTACAGACCGTACACCATAAGTTGTCCTGCCTCAGGAATTGGCAGCATTATATTGGCAGCACGATATTGCCAACATTATGAATCTTTTACCCCATTATGTAAACGTGTGTTTATGTTTTAATTTCATATTTGTATATAAATATATAAGTAGTTAGGACTAGGAAAGTTTTAAATTATGAAACAATAAAAATTTTAAATTATTTATTGAAATTGTTCTGACACTAATTATGGTCAAAAGGAACATAAATAAACAACACAAAAAATTCTTATAAATCGAAATCTTCAAGATCCACGACGATTTTCAGCAGAATTGACTTGTTGCAGGCAGCAATAGCTTCGCTTCTTTATATTATGTATTCTACTCGTGGTTTTCTCCGACATGACTGAAAATGACACATAAAATTTGTATTTGTATAATATAAAATTCAAAAATTCAATATTTGTATATATACAAAATAAGGGATATCATAACAAGATAAATTAAATAACCTGGATAATTTACTTTTTATTTTATCTTTTTATGTGAGTAAATCTTATGATCCATTCTAAAGGTATCGTGTATAAAGCTGGTATCCCTATTTTACTTACCAGTTGCATTGATGGTGCAATGCGAGATCGCACTAGATTTAATGGATTTAACTGGGCATGGTCTGCCTTTTCTTCCTCACAAAAGGCACGCACCTTCAACACAATCTCTTTTGCACTGCTTTTGCATGAATAATTCGAAAAATATTAATTAATAACACAAATACGAGCGCAATACTTCAATCAAACTATGACAGTCTAACAACAAAAGATTGACAACCAATTGTGCCAACTTATCGGCATTTAGCGATGCGATCAGACGTATAGACAAGGCGATAGCTACGCAAAGGTTACTTTGTCTACCAATTGAACTTCACCATCATTTGAGCTATGATGATTGTCGTTGCGATGCGTGATATCGAAGGAATATGTCAAATCCATACATTTTTGTACGTTTCTACCATCGCTTTCGCTAATCAAATGTTACTTTGTCTAGAGCCCCTGGATCGATTTGAGTAATTATTTCATCATTAGTCCCATTATCCCCGATAAAAATAAATTGTAGTACCTATGCAAACTTTAATAATGTAACCCAAAGAGAATGTGTTTGCGTAAAAAATTATATTGAAATTTTTGAAATTTTTGTTGAATACTCGTGTAAGCCTGGGTGGACCGTATAAAAACCGTTTAAAAACTTCTTCAGCCGTTTTTATAATTATGTACAGTCCGCGTCACATATAAGTACCCCCATATTTCAATGTATTTGAGACATAATCGATGTTATTGTTGGGAATTTCAGACTTTGAGTATTATGGAAGGGCGGTTCGATCCTGAGCTATGATAACTTTTTGCATGTGAAAATTGGTGACAAGATACATGGGAATTAGAAGTAGTCGAAAATATTTTGTAGACAAGGGGTAGTTAATTCTGACGCGCACTGTACCTACTATTGTGTGGAATTTAACGGAAACAATAAACTTACGTGAGTTTCAAGAATGTTCATCAAAAACTCTGCCACATCTTTTTTCGATCCTTGAATTTCATAAACTTTATAATTTTTATACGATTTATATTCATTGGGTTCGGCATAACACAATTCTAAAATAAAAATCAGCAAAAAACATTTCACTGAGGAATTCATCGTACTACTTTTAAAACTAGAATGTGTAAATTACCCATATGTTTCAGTATTTATAATAAATTATACTATACTACAGCTCGCTATAATAATTTAACTTTGTTTTTACGAGTGTAAATAATTCTTTATTTACTCAAGAAATGAGTATAATAATACAACTAAATAATTTGCTATTTAATTTATTGCAAAATATTAGCTGTCTGTTGTTTTTGATGCTTTAAATGATTTGTCACCCTCTACGTTTTTCAATTCATAACAATTAAAATATTATACTACGAAAGTGTTACATCATCTTATCAAAAGTATGCTAAAATAAATAAATAGGTAATAAAAAATAGGTAATATAAAATATGTTATTGGTACTAAATGATTGATATACTTATTACAATATATTACTTAGATATTTTTATTATTCATAGAAACGACCAAACCACCCTGAACAAATACGTGCAGATCGTACATACATGTCTCGAAGCAGGAATCGAACCCGCAACCTCCTGCGTCGCAGGCCGACCTTCGCCCACATCGCCACAGAGGTCATCAGACGTAGAAGGTAAAATACTAAATTTGTGCTACTGAAGAAAATAAACTATAAAATCCAAGTAAAATAGGGGTTTTACCTCAGTTTTAGCACAGCACTTAACTCGCATAGATGCAGACTATTTCAAGTATGCATTGTTCTCGCAAAGTGCGGGTACTCGCCACGAGATTAGGTCGAGGGATTTACACGGGCAAGTGCTGGTGTCAAGTTCGACCACTCTAGTTATACCTAGCACTACAGTTTTACCAATTTATCATGAATGTTTGTATTTATTTATTTTTCAAGACCTAAGTACATTTAACTGTAGCGTTTCTGCCAAACTGTAGTTTGTCGGCAATAGCTCTCGTGGACACAGATTTACATGCAATGTACTAGTAACAACTAATTACAAATCAAAATTTTAAAACACTAATTAGGTACGAATCACAAACTAAAGCACGGTTATCTCTAATTAAATACTCAAACCTGTATTTCTAATGACGATAATATTATATTATAACTTAGGTATATATACATAGGCATTTTTACCTAAGTGTGATGTCCTCCGACGAGCTATTTTAATCCAAACAAACAATCAATAGCAAGTGCCCTATTCACTTCGGTGTTCCACAGGGGTCAGTTCTAGATCCAACACTCTTTCTTATTTATATAAATTCTCTTTGCTCAACTAAACTTGAAAATTCTACTATCACCACCTTTGCTGATGACACAGTTATAACTTTTACAGGCAGAACATGGGAGGAAGTTAAATTCTTTACAGAGGCTGGTATGCGCACTGTAAATACTTGGCTTAGTAATAACCTTCTCACACTTAACTTGTCTAAAACAAAGTATATTCGATTTTCCATCTATGAAACCAAACAACCAGAAACTGACTTAAACATAAAAGCTCACTCTTGCCCTCTTAATAGCACTGCATGTAGTTGCTCTACTCTATGTGCTGTTGAAAATATAAAATATCTTGGAATAATAATAGATAAACAACTGAATTGGAAACCTCATATAGATAACCTAAAAACAAGAATTCGTAAACTGATACACATATTTAAAAAAATTCGTAACTTAAGAGATGAATGCACCAACAAAACGGTCTATCAAACTCTATGTAAATCAGTTATTAGTTATGGTATTACAGCTTGGGGCTCTGCGGTAAAAACAAACCTCATCAAAATAGAGAGAGCACAGCGCTCCATTCTAAAAGTTATCTATTTTAAAAGATACAGATACCCAACAGTAGATCTTTACAGAGATACTGGGGTGCTCACCGTCAGGCAGCTTTACATAAAAGGTCTTATATTAAGACAACACTCTGAACCTCATAGAATGGACAATCGCTGTTCTAGAAGATCTCATGAGGTATTTAAAATACCTTTGTGTAAAACTCAGTTTGCCCGACGCTCTACTAAAATTATTGGACCTTTCCTTTATAATCGATTATCTAAGATAACAAAGGAAAATTTAATTGGGAAAACAAGATTTGTCTGTGGAAAACTACTCCACGCATTTCTCCAACCACTGAACTACGAAGAAACTGAGAAGTTACTCGTAGTTGCCCGCTAGGAAAATCCCGATTTTAGTGTAAAATACACTTAATATATAAGCACTTACATCGGTTGTTCACATATATATATATTTTTTCATTTTGTAGTAAATATTTTTTTTTGTTGTCTTCTATTGTCATTTATATTTTGTTTTCTACGCTCTTGTTTTACTTTACTATTATACTTAAGAATCTATACTATTGACACGTCCTACTACCTTATAAATTAATTTAAGCGTCTAGCCATCGTGAGGTATTGAGCTCTACCTTGCCGTAATACAGTTTTATAACTAGCACGGAAGGTACGAGACATACAACATATGGATGGAAGCCTTAAAGTAACTAATTTCTATAGCACAATAGTGTAAGCCTTAAGATGTTGTGTTATTCTTAAAATGAATTGTTTATAGAACATAAGTAAATAGCTGTATTAAACTTTAAGGCTAACTGTAAATCTTTTTGGAAATAAATTATTCTTATTCTTATTCTAATCAAATATTTTCTCTTGATAATATTATTATCATCATCATCACCAGCCTATAATAGTCCACCGCTGGACATAGGCCTCCCCTAATGAATATTATAATCATAATATAATATTATTAAATATTATTAATATTATTATCATCCTCTGTTTTTTAATAGTCAACATTAGCTCGCCTTTAAAGTCGCTTCACGGTTTTTCATTTCTCAGGACATAAAATTTTTTAGAAAATTATCTCATGAAATCGCGGATAATTTCTTACGACGTAATATTTTCGTGTGCGACGTAATCATTTAGAAAATAACCCGCCCGTGTACAAGCCTTAAGGTAATAACAATTTGAAACACTTGGCTTTAACCACATTCGTTTTGAAGCGTAACAGATTTTCATAAATCGTCTTCGCCAATGTGTCTGCGAATACAAATTGCCTCGAGGTGGGCGCTATAATTGCAGTTTAGATTAACTGCGAATATTTTCATGTATATTCAAGGTAATCCGGGATTCGGTTTGTGATAACGAAATTTCCAAGAATCTGTTAATTTGCTGAGGAAGAGGGTTATGTTGGTACTATCAACAAATAACGGAACCGTTATCCAAACGGTTCCGTACTGAAAGCATATTATAAAACATATCACAAAAATGAAGAACCAAATTTTTAGGGTCGGTGCAGTTGTTTTAGTCCTGGCTTTTAGTCTTTTTAATATTTTTTTATTTCTTGACCTAAAGTTTCAGTGAGATTTAGTATTTTGACGGTCCTAAGCCCGTAAAATACGAAGGGTAGCCTGGAATGTTTTGAAAGTAGCTACATATATGTATACACTATACTGTACTTTGGACGGGCCGCCTTGTTAGGCGGCCCGTCCAAAGTACAGTATAGGGTGTTCCTTGTTTCGGTGTTCCGTGTCGCCGCTGCGCCCTATGTAGTAGGATGGATCTAGTAGCAATAGGATGTTGATATACTAAAGAGGTGTACAAGGTACGTAGGACAAATAGGTATATGCAATCAATCGTTGTCTAGTCTCGGTCATTTAGTTTTTTATAAATCCAAATATTAGCGCAGAAAAGAACACTACAAAAATATTTGTAGATTGAACAAACAATTGTCCCAAGGTGGGATCGAACCCGCAACCACCTTCGTCGAAGGCAGACTTTCAGCCGCCGCGCCATCGGTCGTCTATAATTTTGAAGGATTCCATTACTTAATTCGAAATTTGAATCGTGTATCTATACATTTTGTATTTCTCTATGCCTAGACAACGTGAGACACAACGCTACAATGCTTCCCAAGCAGGGCTTAGAAACACTGAAATCAGAACTATATCTGTGGGATTATAACTCGTAGTAACCAACTATGCAAGTAAAACCACGCACTGGAGCGAGTATAACCAACTTATCTCGCAGACACACGCCGCCGTCGAATGCAGAGTCAGTGTCGCGTAATGTAGCGCACTCGGAAGCCGTTAGTTATACCCTCTGAACAACCATAATGATACCATCGTCACCCTCCCACAGAGAAACGAAGGGGGAATATGATAAAAATAATAAGCACAAATCGCGCAGGATATATTTTAGTAGAACAACTACGAAAAATTTTGGGAACTACGAGTACTCGTAAGTAGTCTAATGCATATCATCATCATCATCAGCCCATGTTAGTCCAGCTGAATATAGGCCTTCCCTAATGAGGGCCATAGCAACCTATATAGTCTAGTGCTCAGTTTACGATAACTGCTTTCGCTTTCCTATGTATACAGCGGCCCTTATATTACAAAGGCTTTCAGCGCCCCCACAGCTTTCGATACTATTCGTACTTGTATAAGTTTCACAAACACTTTTTTCATCTTCTTTATTATAAGTACAAGTACAAGTACGAGTATTTATTGCGTTTAGCTTGAGTCACCTATTTTTTCCGACGTTCCAACCGGTTTACTATAGATAGATAAATAGCCGTTCATATAGTACTTGAAACTTTTTCGAAGCTTTTGCTGGATACTTTTCGTACAGCGATTAGATAGTTTTGCCCAAAACTAACTCGCTTTTTCTTCTTCTTTGATTCATTGATTTTGCAAGTTATCCGCTACAATAATTGAACAATTTTGCAGTGATTCGTTGTAAAGCAGTACAACTTTGATGGCTTAGCGGTAGAAACTAGTTTATACTAGTTTGTTTTGGTATTCTGCAAACCCATACCTACTAGCCACCTAGAACAGAGTCGTTCGTTCTTACCTAGATCAAAAGTCGTTATGAAGTTGAACAAGTATTACCATTTAAACTCACACGATGTCATCGAAACTTGACCAGCATCATAGCGCATTTCCCCATTGCGGTATACCAACATTGTAGCTTCTACGTATCATAGAATAAGTAACAGTATCAATTCTTACTTCGCAAAAGCCATTTTCTGAAGGTTTTTCTTTTTTGCAGGAAACACACTTACAATTGCTGTGTGACAGAAATTTGGAATGTGTGTTAACTTTCACATTTAGCGGACTAAAGTGAGTCCGCTTAGAAAGGGATCGTAAGCGGCTTCAAGTTTTATTTTAGTTTCTGCCTCATATGAATAATAAATTAAAAATACGAACGATAAATTATACATCCATCACCTCCTAAGAATTAAAAGATTTGGTTCTATGAAATTGCTATCTACATACATTTCGTAGCATACTTTTGATGCTTTGAGGATTAGGTTTGCCTCTACGTAGGGCCTTCGATTACACCGTTGTAAGCCCCACGCGCGTGTTCAGCTACCCTATGAATGCTGCGATTTTTTTCTTTAAAAATATTAATTTATCATTTGCTAAAATGAGCAGCAATAGCTTCGGGGTGCATATTGGTTAGCACATTAATTATTTACCGAGATCAAATGATATCCCAAAAATCAAAAGTCTTAAAAAAATCTAAAAAATACGTAAACGTATTTTAACTGTAAATAGTCAATGCACTAAATTCTGTTTTCTGCGCTACAAAATGTAAATATTTATACACTGAATTTTCACACCAACTATGGCTATATTGGGTACGGGAAATAGAGTAAATTTACGCGAAAAAAAAGCAAGAAATAGTGGTTTAGCGAACCTCTTCGTTTGATATTTTTAGCGGACATTATGTCAGATTAGTCCGCTGGTGTGCGTACGAAAAGGGAAAACTGGACTTGAAATATCGCTGAGTGTTATTGTACGTCGTTGAAACAATTTCCCAGTTTGGTTAAATGGAATTGTACAAGCGTCTGGATGACGAATGGCGAAAATAACGCTTTAATAGATATTTTCTGGTAAAATCATGGAAATATACGTAATATTCGTGGTAAACAAGAATTTGCCAGGGATAAAATAGGAGCATTATACTTTGGAGATATTTCATAGACATATAAGGTCCTACAAAAATAAGTCAAAATAATTTTGAGGTAACGGAATTTATACGTTATAATTGTTTATGTAGGTCGGTTTTTATTCCAGTTCAAGAGATTTATTGGATGTAAGAAGCTAACCAAGTTATTGGTGACAGCAAGAAGAATTTTTAAGAATTTTAACACTAGGTTAACTCCCAACTCTTGTACCACACAAATCAAAGTTTTTTTTTCATTAAAATGTTAGCTACGGGGGTCATCGGGTGCGTCTTCAATAATTCGATTTAATATCTTTGATAAAAAAACAAATATTCCTAAAATCTAGGTTACAGAGATGTGCTTTGTGTCGCAGTCAAGAAAGAATACAAAAACAAAACTGAATTGAAATCCCAAGTAGTACCTAACTCTGAGTTAACCGTGTTAACTGTTAACATACCCTGGTGCAAGTACGCCTTAACCGCATTTTTAACCTGCTGATGTTGGAGGGTCAACTAACTCTGGGTTTGTTATGTCAAAAAATTAGCAATGGCTATTTTTCTCTCTCATCCAGTCGACGTTTTGTACTGTTGTGTGTGTTTGACCACATGTATCAAATGTGGCACTCATTAGTCCGGATTCTACCTCCACGTAACACATCAATTGTTCCCGTATTTCGGCTATATAAAATAGGTTAAAGAAATAGGTACAGGATTGCCTCACCAAAATTGTTTTGACGACAAAACAACAACTTTTCAATTTCCAACCCAAAATAACCTATTGTGAGGAAATGTATGGTAAACTAAGTAAAAGGAAGTATTCCACTCCCCGGTGTTGGAAACAGCGTTGTCTGAGGTAGACACTGCGAGCTTTGGGACTTTATTTACAGTATACACTAGCGGTCCGCCCTGGCTTAGCACAGGTTATAAACCCGACAAAACCTTCACATATTATAAATGACACAATACATATGTATGCATAATACACTCTCATGCGAGATGTCAGTGCAAATCTCGGTTGATAGACAAGGAAAATACACTGTATCTTTTCTCCATTTAACGTTTTTCACGATGCTCTTCAAAATCTTGCATAAAACCAAACCGTTTAGTCTGATCTCTTAGTTAAAAGTGTGATAATAATAATCGTTATGATCATGATCCTTGTTAATATTTTTTCCTGGTTTTGAAATTTTAACAAGAACTAAAACTGCTAAATAGTGATTTCTGGAAAACCGTTAACCAAGTTCTATGAACCCAAATTCGATTAAATGATATTGTGGAAACATATGGGAAAATATTGCCCAAAATTTATTATTATCACAACAGCTCTAAAACCGGCTTTTCTCTAAAAAAAGTTAGTTTTTCCATAACTTAAAAGAAAACTGTTTACGATTTTCGGCAAATTACTTATTTTTTAGTTATATTCCTGGAAGAAAGGAAAAAAAAAACATACGAGGTATCGTGAAAATACGAGAAATACGGAAAATCGTTGCTCACCAGCAATATAAACAAGCGTGTCATTTGAAGTGACACAAGACGTTACAATTGATCATGAGGATGATACCAGTAATCTCTCTTAGGACAAATCGACCAACACTTAATACCGACCTATTTAGAAACTCAATTCCAATTGACAGATTAAACGAAGTGGTTTGTCCTTGGAGGTTCTTAGCAATAGTTAATAATAAACTAGTCAAATAAACCTTAAACCAAAGCTTTTCTAGTAAATAGTACATCGGGTTAAATTTGTTATTACTAGTTTCTGTTAACTTAACCTGCCCTTACCTTACCCACAGATAACATAATACCTACTAGTACTTACCTAGCCTAACCCTACCCATTTTTTTTTCTCGTAAGGAAATCCATCATGGAAAGTGTAAAATCAATGAGGAATAAAAGAATAAAAGAAAGAACGAGTACCTATACAGAAAGACAGAGAGAAGAGCGAAAGAGTAAGAAAAGACTGACGACGTCAGGCATACAGGAACAAACACATAACCTTAATTTCAGCTTATATTTAAGTTCAGGACTTGACTTAAACTATACAAAAATTTCAGTCAATCCGTTGTTTCATGACGGCGATCTAAACATCCAAACTTTTGCATATATAATATGTATTTAATAGGTAAATGGAGTGATCATTAGGCTGAAGAATTTAAGTGATTGTTAAATCGAATCTATTCTTTTATTGATAACGCAGTACTTATGAAAGTTTACTAACATGGATAGATAGCTCACACACTTCTAGAAGTCAATTAGATAAAAGGTACTTACCTGGAAATATGGCGATAACATTTAAAGATGTTCCAAAGCGGTTGACCTCCAGCCCACCTACGTTCAGGATTACACTAGTACAGGGATGGTTGTCTAAGATAGAATAGAGAAAAAAACAGTGTCACTTTGGCACCTTGCAGGTAGTCTAAATTATTATTGTATATCTAATGCTGCCATATGGCAGATAAAAGGCAAAAAAAGGACTCTAAAGCAGTTCCGTCCGTAGGGAAAAAACTTTGCTTGTTCCCACTCAAATGAATGTTTATTACGAAACCTGGGATCCTCTTTATTTCGCTGGTCAAAGTATCTTTCAAGTTGGAACATTGTTTACAATATGTATATGAAATATTATCTAGCTGAAAGGTTCATAAAAGATTTTTATCGTCGACGCAAGGGGAATAATCCATACATGCGGCGGAGGAGTACAGTTAAAAAAATCCTAGTATTTTATACCAAAGAGTTGTACAACACTCCATTCCAGACTACTCAAAATGCCAGTGCTCTCGCCTGCCTTGCTGTCACACTCAATCCTCCTGAAGGGCCTGGGGTTAATCCTACCAATCGTTTTCTAGGGACGTCTGGAATTTTCACTACTTTGTTACATAATATTTATGGGACCACTCCATAATTTGGCAGGAAATTAAAATATAATTTGAATTTTAGTCTCTACATTTTACCCGCGATAAAATTTATAAACTAATAATATCTTATATTTCTAGACGAACCCGTCAAACTTCAAACTGAAGTATGAAAATTTATCATTTTGCTTTGATCGCGAGTCTTTAGAGTCCTTTCAGCTTAAAATTAATCTTCGAGTCTTCACATGTAAAATACCATCCAACTTCCTAGGCAGGCACTTTAATTTCCGATGTATTGATCTTTGATCATCACTTCTTGCTATAAAGATTGACAAGAATAATTTGGTTTAAACTAAATTCCTGTTTTGTACTTAAATACGTAATAAATGTATTACACTACAAGCTCTTTAATAATTATAAAGGTAAACAAACTTAATAAATATATTTTTATTTCAGACAACTTATACATTTAAATATAAATTAAATAATATTACAAAATTAACTGCTTTGATAGAAATATCCCCGTTACCTGGGGCTTACACACGATATTAACAATAATCTTAATCCATATTACAAACTTATGATAATTACCTATATTGAACTTGTTTGAAGATTAAAATGCAAAAACTAAATTCAGAATAACAAATACGAGTAACAAGCTTACATAACATATGTTTTTTGATTAACCACTGCGAACAATTTTAATAATAGTGTTTTTGTAATTTTTTTTGATCTTAACAAATAGGTACTTAAATCTAAATACCAAACGTCTACGTCTAAACGAGAGTAATTTTAAAATAATTTGACTACTCCTCTGAAATCTATATCTAATTACACAAGAGACTTCACAATTTAGAGTATTTTTATTCTAAGTAAGAATAACTAAGGTTACTTTCAAATAGTGCCCTCTAGGGCATAGGTACTCTATCAAAATCCTACCAAAATCCTTACTTCTGAAAATTGCAATCAATTTTTGATTGGTTTAGTACTAAGCTTATTTTCTCAGATAAGTACATTAACAAAACTTGATTGCGATTTGCGAAAGTTGAGTTTTTTTCCAGAAGGGCATGAACCCCTCTGGGCGCTTCAATTCGCTGGTGATTAAATAAGTTTATAATATTTTATATGATCATTATTAACTATGAGTTTTGTTATTTTGAAGTATCGATGAGCGAAAGCGTACTTTTAGTCGAAACTGGCGCGATCTCTTCCTCGTGGAACGTACAGTCATCCAACACTTCAATGTCGCACTGAAAATATAATTTAATTTAATCAAACTTGAAGGCCAACGACGCAGAATTGGCTATAGTCGGACAGATTATTGGGAGGAATACACACTCGCCGATGATACACTGACACAGCCTTGGCGGGAAGGAAGTCAAGTCACAAATGCACAAAATTAAAACGCCATGAAACTTATCAAGTTTGTAAGGTAAAAAAGTCAGTCAAGTTTGTAAAGTAAAAGTCTTAAACCTGTAAAACTTTGTCTACAATATTTAAGAGACTTTACCGCCTTGTGGCATAGCCTTATTCTGTGACAATAATGTATATCGATATATAATCGATAGTGTTTTGCTAACTTGTCGGCGCTGGTGACTTTGTTTTGTGTATAAAACGGGATTAGTGTATAGGGGGAGGGGAAAATGCCAAATTTTGATACGTTTGAAAAACTTACATGATCTCCATCCGCCACCGAAGGCCCTATACCCCCACTGTTTTCAGAAGCCAGTCTCTGAAAAATAGAGTAGGTTTCAAAAACTTAACCATAGTAAAGTTGTATGTTATCCGAAAAAAGGAACCAGCAAAAAAATTAACATTGGAAGAATATCATGATCGTAAGCGAGTCTTGTGTTAATGGTACGAAAAAACTAGGTAACATAGTCTATTAGATTTTTAGTTAGTCTTTTGGCAGTGGGGAACGAGCACGAATGACTCCTGAAGTATCGATCTGGACTTTGACCTACAATGTTTAGTTATCTGCAAGTTTATTGTCAGCTTACCATTTGACTCACCACACTTTGCTTTCTGATGTTTTCGCGAAGAACGCTTAACTTTTTCTTCTCAGCTCGTTTGAAAAAGCCGTACTGGAATAAAATAATTAACAAAATAATAATTAATAGGCAGGTATAATAATATATTATAAAAACTAAAAACGTAAAAGTCTTCAGCCCAGTCATCATTAACGTTGAGTAGGTATTAGAAGGAAGCGTACTAACGTCAGCATTAAAAGAGAATGATTATTTTAGATATTAGGTAAACGCTTCTTTTTTCGTAGTCAGATTTTTGTTTTGAAATATATCTGACTACTAATACTAATAAATATAAAATATATTTATAACAAAAATCTGACTACGAAAAAAGTAGCGTTTACCTAATATCTAAAATAATCATTCTCTTTTGATGCTGACATCAGTACGCTTCCTTCTAGTACCTATATATTTTTGCTGAATAATAGCAAACTTAATAACTATGACAAAGAGTTTTAAAAAGTATAAACAAATGCGTTTGTAACAATGCATCCTAGGAGCACATTTATAACATTGAGATTTTAGACCCCTAATAATAATTATTATTTGGCCTAATAATTAGACCCCTAATAATTAGACCCCGCTCTCTTGTCAAACCCCATTTTTATCTGACGTCGTCGTTTTTATTCTATTTACTGTTAAATGTTATGATAGTGTATTTATGGCTACTTATCCACGGCGTTAAGGGAATATTATAACTTAAAATAAAAATTATAAATAAAAAAAAATGGAATGGATAAATAAAATGGCGGACATCCAGTATTAAAATAATCCAGAATGTGAGGAAACTCACCTTGTACAAAACCAGCATCAATATCAGCAATAACAAAAGAGCCAAAATGACTACAATCAGAATTATCAACCATTTGTTGTTGCCAACCGTCAAAATTTGTTTGTAAATTATTTGCGTGGATGACCTAAAACAGTATACACTGAATGTAATTTTAATGTAAAGATTTAAGGTTCATTATCGGTGGACAGCGCGAGCGGGAATCAACGGTAGCAGAAAATCAACAGATTTTTTTTTAATATCCGTCAGACTATTCGGTTAAGAAACGTCTAAATCGTTTCGTTATCATTCGACAGCGGAAGTGAAATATTCATTTTTCATTTTTATTTCAAATAGGTAAAACAACAAATAAACCATTTTACGCCAACACTGCTGAACGGATCTGGAAGGTTAAAAACATCTAGGATTGTAGAACTAAGACTTTCCTGGAAAAATGTTTGCGAAGCAGATGCTTGTAAATCAAATAAATGTTGTTATTTTAGTGTATATACAATAGGATATTTTAGTTTCGAAACTATTATAATATGTAGTTTATTCTCATTACCACTCTACGAAAACGTACTCGTATTTATCCACTCCTAGAAAAATAATTTTTAAAGTAGTTCAGAGTTATTGGCATAGAGACGGGTAATTGAAAGTTTTGACTTTATAATACTTTAGTCTATAGATTACCTTTTGTGGGTTGTATTAAATGAAAGATGGTTTTTCACTGTAAACTGAGTCTATTCAATATTAGAAACGAGTACATACCGTCCAATTACGATATTCTATAATCCTAATTAAGGATATGTATAATATGATAAGCTAAAGTGTCAGTTTACTAATTCTGCGAGTTATTTCAATGATTAAGGTTGCAGAGGACCTTCTCTGTTGAAATCTGTAGAACTTACTTCGCTTCCCGTGTATCAGATAGGGGATCCATAACGAATGACAACTCTGAAATGATGCTCAAACCGCCTTCGCTGATATGATGCTCTGGAATCACATTACTTATTATTCTAATGATAGGTTAATCTCTGAATTGACCGGCAACAAGACTCCTTATTTTTTTTCTCTCTCTCGTTTACTAGACATACCTGGATATTTTTCATAATTTGATTGAAAATTTTGTAAAATTTTGACGAAAAATATTTAAATAAAATTTTGTATACAAGGATGCTGGACAATTCACTTTTGATTAAGACAAGTAACCATTATCTAGCACCAAATTAAGCGGAGTTTTGTTTAGGGTCTCACATTGCCTAATTTATTGGAATACTTAAGTACTCACCTAATTTCTCCTTGGATAACCTCATGCTCACTTCAATTATCTTTTTTGATTTAGGCATTATAGACATTCGACTGCGGAAAATAATTGTACTGGTATCATTACGGTCGTAATCCTGTACCCAATTTTCGGCGTCAGGTCGTGTCACCACCTGGAAAAAAATGCTCTATTAATTCAACTCACGTAAATGTTATTCGCCCATTGTGTGGCGCAAATGTGTGTTTTCAAATATCCGTCGGTGATTAGTTTTTTGTATTTGTATTTATTTATTTAGCAAGTAAGGTAAGTGTAAGGAACACCGATTATTGTTTAGGGTGGAATAGACGAATAATATATATCGTCAAAGGAGTTTTTATTGTAGTCTTCTGGCATGGTCCATTTTAGTTTTATAATCACAAATTTAAAAATTTTAAATTATTTTTTATGAACTTAGCTAATGATGTAATATAAATCTAGTATACCCATCCTAGACTACATATAACAAAAACTATACAAATGTTTAAGCATTTTTGGTAAACCTGTTAAAAAATTAAAGGGAATCGCTGAATAAGTACTACTATATCATTTAAAACTCTTAAGGATTTCATGCAGACTAAAGCTTGCATAAAATCATAATAAGATAATCAGACTAATTATTGTTTAATTATTGTTTGTATGAATGAACTTATATTAGGCACTTTTTCGCCCTTAAACTACTTATCCAATTTCAGTAGGTAGTAACTCTAAAACAGCGATAGAAAAAAGAGAAATAACCTATAAGCGTTTCCCTATACAGAAAAAGCGCAGGCAAAGCCACGGTCAGAAACTAGTAATAAATAAATTTACCGTAACACGCTGAATGTAGTCGTTCTTGATCTGTAGAACCGCAAGTAAACCGTACCACGTTACTGGGCCGTTGTTAGATATCTGCAAGAAGTTTAACCAACTTGAAGAAGTCCGTCAAATGGAGACCAAGGTATACGTTAGTATTCATATAGCTGGACTCAGCACCCCGAACTCTCGAAAGCGTATAGCCTGGGTTAGTGCGACATCTCAGAATACATCTCATTTGTCATGGAAACAAAGTATCCAAACGTATGTATTTATCAGGAGTTCGCACATTTGGCTGAAGCCAACGTCACAGACAAAAAGACACACGCGTCAAGATGTCTAAAACAGACTCATGGACGAGTGTTTAATCCCGCCATTATAATATACCTCAAGGCATTCAGATGGCATTACGTAAAAAAACAAAAGAGACCTAAACTAGAAAGTAAATACTGTACAGAAAATAGGGTATTTTCATCAAAATAATTGAACATCAGGAAAATACGTACGATAAACTCTTGTTGTATGATACTGGACGCAACGAATTTAATACCATCCTCCAAATCCTTATCAGTCACGTTAAGGCTGTTGCTTGACCTTTAAGAAAAACAATATAAAACAATATATAAGAGTAACAATGTAGTAAATATATTAATTTAATTTCATTGATGCTACTGTGCGGTAACCTTTATATTTATTTATTTTTAGTCAATTGATGATGTTGATGATGATACTGTTAATCAGATTATTGTAATGTACGTACAATTAATAAATATAAAAAAATAAATCTAAAGGTTATCTCGAACAAATATCTACAGATCGAACATACATTTGTCCTGAGGCTGGAATCGAACCCGCAACCTCCCGCATCGCAGGCAGAATTCACCCACCCAGCCACAGAGCTCGTCGGGAATTCAACTGGTTTATTTTCTTACCCGTTCACGGTGACGTCACCGGCCTCGATCTTGTACGGTATGACCAGGGATTTATCCTGGTAAGTCTTATTGGGGAACACAGCATCGTACAACTTAGCAGATATGTTCAGACTCGGGTCAATGTTGGTCGGACCAGCTAAGTACATCGGGACCATCAGGTTGTACGACTCCTGGGAAAGATCATTCTTGGTTAATCAAACAGACACAATTTAAATTATCTTCTTCTTTTAATCAAATAGACACAAGTTAGACCATCTTATTCTTTAAATAAGTCCTTTTCTTAACTTGTTTGTATATACTTATGTATGTACTTTGTCGGAACTCAGAACTCGGAAGTTTTTAAATGTTAAATGCTCATAAAATAGATAACCTTGTTAAATAATCATGAAACTAATTACGCAGGCAATTTAAAAATTTTCTGTATGTGACATATTTTTGCTCTTTTATAACTTAAAAAAACAATTTTCTCTCTTAGTTTGATTTGATGTAGTATGTTTATAATGATATTTCTGTTCTTATTATTATTTATTAGCTAAAGGAGCAGCTTTTCATAGAGTCTACAAGTGATCGGAATGCTGGTTTTTATTGTCAACGAATCGAAATCAGCATCCAACGTTGCAATGCCGCCAACTTTCGGGCATCATTGCCGCGTTGGATGCCCTGCCTTCTGTTGGCGGCTTAGATTTGTACGAAATAGTTATAGTAAGTGAACTAGTTTTAATTGTTTTATTCTCCTAGGTATTATAATTTTCTTTGTAGATAAAATATGTTACAAGGTTACCCATACTTACATCCTTTTTGAGCATTGTCACGAGAGCGCAAGTGTAGGCCATGACATTATTATTGACGTTGATGATGTTCTTGTTGATGACGCACTCTCCGGAGCGCGCCACCGCACCTCTTACCAACAATTCCAAGACAACGTAATGGGCGTCGTAATTTGTGTTATTCAGCTAGAATAAAAATAATTATTTAGGTAGTATG
Source organism: Eupithecia pulchellata (assembly GCA_963931895.1). Lineage (NCBI taxonomy): Eukaryota > Metazoa > Arthropoda > Insecta > Lepidoptera > Geometridae > Eupithecia > Eupithecia pulchellata. The sequence goes on along the minus strand of OZ007527.1, from coordinate 2,709,322 downwards.
ACGGTGTTCATTCTAAGCGATACAGTAGATCGAATGTATGGAAAAAAAATACCTAAATCTGACGATACAAATGTTATTGTTAAAATATGAAAAATAAATAATGCTTTGTCGTTCGACGTCTCGTTCTTAGCTTATCCTGCGTACAGGCTGATGGGAGCACTCGATGCTCCGAATTAGAGTACCCTCATCATCATCATCATAGGCCTCCCCTATTGAGCGCCATAGCGCTCTGTCTTCAGCTTGTCGCATCCAGCATCTGTCAGTCTTTCGCAGATCGTCATCCCACCTGGCTGGAGGTCGTCCTACACTACGTTTGCCGAGTAGTCTCCACTCAAGAACACGTTTACCTCATTGGTTGTTGGTTCTTCGAGAAATATGGCCGGCCCACTCCCCCTTCAGTTTGCTAATTCGATGAGCTATGTCGATGACTTTTATTCTCTGTCGGATGTATTCGTTACGAATCCTATCCTTCAGAGAAATTCCGAGCATAGCTCTTTCCATAGCTCGCTGAGCGACTTTGAACTGGTGAACGAACCCTATAATGAGTGTCCACGTCTCAGCTCCTGGTAGGAAGCACTGATTCGCTTTCGCCAATCTATATTTGTTCTATCTATAGATTGGTGAAAGCGAAAGCGCACAGATAAGTTTTCCTTCTCGCCCTTACCCTTTAATGAAATAAGGTCTCTTACCACAAAAGTGAGCGTTTTGTTCGTTGCTTCTGATTTTGAAAAGTCAATGGTATCACTTCCAGACCATAACATTTTGTACGACAGCACAGGCTCGCAATGTGCACCAGTACAGTATCTACGCACTTGTATACTCTTCTCTTTTTCACTGTAGGCACTGAATACTGCCAAGGAGTTGTAAGCGAAAAATAATTTATACTTTGACTACAACATGGACTTTGGACTTTGGTAAAGTGCAACAATGGTGCTTTTTAGTTTGTGTGAAAATTAGATAGTATGCATTCTTAATGCTTGGATCATTCGAGATATTTTTTATGAAAGAAAACTTAAAAAATACTAATAAATACAAGGGAAGAACAAATAACTAAAAACTTCAACCACGCACAATTGCACTTGTGCAGAGTTCAAATTTGAGTTTGAAAACAACCTGATTTGCGTTTGACGGTTTGCGTTTGACCTTGCGATTTGCTCCGTTGATGCCAGTGTCCAAATATATTCCAATTAATATTTTTTTTATTAAAAGTATACTTAGTACGTACTTACCATTAGGATTTGGATCATCTGTCATACTTAGTTTTGTTGTGAATGTGTAATCAGTTTGTTCGGCGTCCTTCGTCTGAAATTAATGTCAATAGTAAATTGATAACATAATGTCAATGAAACATAACAGAAAAACGTTGGTAAATATTTAACCTAGTCTAAGCGTGTAATTTTATCCTAATTGACAGTCTCTCCATAACTTTATTAGTGATTTTACTAAAGTAGAACTTGGGTTTAGATAAGAAGACAATTCCGAACTTGGCCGACGCTCTCAAGCTCGTCTCGATGAGGCAATAGTGCATTTTTTTAAAGGTGCTAGTTAACAAGTGAATAAAGAACCGGGTCATCCGGGAGCTCTATCATTGTCACTAGAACGTAGTGGTTTTATTATCTTTGAGTGTCACAAGTTCGCCGCACGTCAGGTAAAATCATCTCGTGTCTCCAAAGATTACTTATTATAATAATGATGATTATAATGATTTACAATAAATAATGTTATAACTTATGAATATCAGCGGGTTAACTACGTATCTAATAGTGTGCGAATAGAAGCGATTATCTACTTAGGCTATAGAATGTTTAAAAAAAAGTTAGGGATCCGTATGAAAACTTCAATAACGTAACCTAAATGTAACCGTCTAACTAAATGATGCTTGGTAGATTATCCAGATTTATTTTGATTTTGATTTTCTTAATTTTAATTTGTTTCAGCACAGTCATTGGCTAGCTCAGCACCGCTATTGTCGTGTTTGTATTTCATAACTTACAAGATCGACTTTGATTTTTTGGCAGAACGGTAGCTCCTGGTCCGTTTTTAAGTTGTATGTGAACTTCGGTGCTGCGATTTTGGTGTTTCCATTTGTGAAACTCAGCACCGAAATATCTGTGGACATAAAAAAAATATTATTGTTCAGAATAAATAGTATAACGTTTAGTAACTTACTTCATTCATATTATTTTCATTCAGCTGTAAAAATAACAAATAAAACGATTTCCTCTTTTATATTATAATCCATATTACAATAGAATAAAATGAGAATTACAATTATCTAACTAAATTAGAGCTAGTATTTACAATTGAAACAATTTAGCTAACTGCAGACTGTTGCTAACAAACTATAGGTAGCTGAACTGATTCATATACCAGTTGGAAGTGTAGTGAAGTGTGATCATTTAATTGACTTGGCAAGAATACAGATTGACCTAGAAATCATAGACTACCTTATTTCTTAAAAAAGAAAAGGAATACGCGCAGCTACAAGCAACAGCTGGCAACAAAAAGCAATGAAAATATGTATCTAAACTCACTTCCAGAAACAGATCTGCATTTCCTATTGATTGTGACGTTGAGGCACACTTGTACTATAAACGATCTGGCATCGACCGCTACTATCTAAAACAAAACAGCACATTTTACATCAGTTTGCGATATAGGTACTCGAGAACTATTGAAATAAGAAGGCATTGAAAGACAAAAGATACAAACGAGGTGTAGTCTAAAAATGCGACAAATACGTCTTATGTTCCAATTCCTATGGTGAAGCGTGCGTATAAAAGCACTGGAGATACCTATATTTATGCTTGTTAACTGACACACATTGCTGAAAATTGTTGAGTGACACTATCTCTATTCTGTAAGAGCAGCGTGTTACCTATGATTGACGTGTTCATTCCTCATCAGGACATACTGCTGAAAATGTTTCCGAAATAAAGGGGGTAGGGGGTCCTTAACTACCACGCTTAGCAGGCGATATAGTGAGCTCAGTAAAGGTTTCAAAAAACACTTAAAAGAAGCTACTACTGCCTTTCATCTGGTCCCTGAGTGGATCCCTGAGTCAGACCCCGAGCGTCGTAACACATTCAAAGGTTGAATTGCAGAGATATGTATAAAATAAAAATAATATAATTCAAAATGACTTAAGACAAAATAAAACTTTACTAAAACAAACCTATTGTACAGAGGAAAGACTTTAAATGTTTGTTTGTTTGAATTGAATAGGCGCCGAAGCTACAAGACTGATTTGAAAAATTCTTTCACCATTAGAATCCTAAATTTTCCCTGATGAACAGAACATAAGAATAAAAAACTTAGATTCTAGCGTTCACATGTGCCGGAACTAGGTTAAACCATGCAAAATTTCTTACAACGAATACAATAGCTATATCACACAAATAAAAAAAAACTAATGGTATGTATTATCTATGTATGTAGATGCTTACTGAATCTCCGATCAGTTCAAGTGAGAGCGAAGTGTTGACGGCTGGTAAACATCGCACCAGTTTCACTGCGCTGCTGTCAGGAGCGCCAATAGCCAGTTCTGTTTATCAATACAAAAGTTTCATGAGCTGGTTGAATATAAAAATGTGCTAACGGGTTATATTTATTATTAAGTTTCATGGACGTTTCAAGATCATTTCTAAAGGACGTCTGTGGCGCGGCGGGTGGTTTTCCCGCAGCGGGACAAATGTTTTTAGGTTTATGTTCCGGTCTTTTTATAAGTAAAAGTATCTATATATGTAACATATTGTAATAAGTTCTATCCCGTGAGCGGCACTATTACTATTGTAAAATAACATAATTAATTCGAGTTAAGTCAGAAGAACTAAGAAGATTGTCATCTAGTACTTGTAAAGTTTATTAAGTACAGTAACATTGGAATATAATTACTAAAATACTTATATTTAAGCTTTAAATTAATACATATTTGGTTATATAGAATATGGAGTTTAAAAATTTGTATCTATAACACTAACTCTGCTTAGCGCTAGATGATGCTGTGTGGATTATTCAGCATTATGGCATACCAATTATCATTAAAATATGGACTTACACTCGTTACTTTTAGATATAATATACTGTGACAGTAATTACTAACCGCAAGCGTCAAGCGTGTATGCCAACGCAACGCTTTAAAATATATGGTAATGAATGTGATCCAAAAATTGTTTTGAAAGAAGTTTTTATTGATAACAATCATCATTATTTTCATTATTTTATCGAATATCTGCATAACACATGCTACGGTGCTACGGTGGCCCGCCGTAGTATACAGAAGACGTCAACGCGCACCACTCTTAGGGTCAGCGGAGACAAAAGCATGATGCCTGAATCAACGAAGCGAAGGGCGAAGCCATGGGCTAGTCGTACATTTGTTGGATGGAGTATAGTTTCAGATGTATTGTTACGAAACGATCATAATCGGTGGACATGTTCTGACTTGACCTTTTGATGCCTGTACAATTAATTATTATAACAAAAAAAAAGTAGTTATTGATTTTTCTTTACTTCAATTTTTTGTCCACTAGTGGAAGAAGTGAAAAAGAATTAAATAACTTATGTGTCGAATACATTGTTTGTTTTGCCTATCTAAGCTGGCATCACGCGGCTAGTCTAAAATGGATACAAAGGGTATTTGAAAGTCTACATACCATCACATCCATTCTCGTCGACATCCTTCACCACTTGCAGACTGAATCCGAAGAGTCTGAGCCCTCCGTCCCCGCGCAGCGCCTGCATCAGCTTCAGCTCAGACAGCCTGGCCAGCTGGAAGCCCTCCTCTCTGAAGAACACCTGCCTCAGCTCGTACCCGGACAACGCGTACACTACACCAGAGTCTTCGTAGGGTGCGCTCACAAATAATTCTGGAATTATGTCACATATTATTATTTTTTTGAATGGATCCAATAACCAGTGCCTGATTACTCGGCATAATCGTTTGCTTTATCGTAGATACAATTAAGGTTTTTGCTAAAATTTCAACTCAGAAACTGATCGACACCGCCAAAACTTGGTGATAAGGCGTAGATTACACTGAGTAGCATGGTGTCAGGTTATGATTGTGACAGTCGCCATATAAGCGTAACTACAAGGAATACCGGGGCGGTTGCAAAGCTATAAAGGAGCAGCATGCCTGTCTGAAAGTTTGTCACAGTATTGCGACATTTGCGAAAGTCTTCGCGCGACTTTCCCGCTTGCAGAGATACTACCAACTTTTTACCAAAGAAAAGTAAGTTTGCTTTAATTAATTGTTCGATGAGGCCTTTTTTCATAAAAGCTCAACATAAGTTATTTATCAGTGTATTTTGAATAGATATTTGGGTAAAATCTAGATCATAATAACAATGTTCCTATTAGCGTAATAGGAACATTGTTATTATGATCTAGATTAGATTAGATTAGTAATAGTAATTCAATGGTTCCTACTGTATTTTTATAAGGATCTGACTTTACTTTTTGAACTTATCAATAAATAAAGTATACTACATATTACAGTCATGACAGTAATTTTTTAGAATGAGGGGGTACGGATTTGCTATATTTTCTGGGTATGGTTGTGACACACGTAGTAAATTACCTCTATTATATTTTTCGCCCAGATAACGCACAAAGAATTTCAAACATCATATGACGTAAAAAATATGAAGGCGCTCAGTTATAAACATATTACATATTTTTCTACTAAAACATTGATTAAAAATATTGACTAATTTTGATATCATATATTTCGTATCTGACACGGTTACCAAAAAACAATATTTAGCTATGATTAACAAAATATTTACCTAATTTTCATAACATATCTTTTGTTACAGTTACGACAATGTATAAACTGACGTTTTGTTAACTTTTAGTGCTCACCCGGTATGCTGTCACCGTCAATATCGCTGGTGGCGATGGTCGATCCAAATCTACCATTCACTTTATCTGCTAGCAGGGTTCGCACCCTTTTTTGGTCATTACATGAAAGCTGCAAAATAATAAGATTGTTATCTATTATCTGTCAATCACAACATAGTAAACAAAGTCGCATCCCGCTGTCTGTCTGTTGCTATGTACGCAAACTACGCAACAGATTTTGATTTGTTTTTTTTTAAATAGAGTGTTTCAAGAGGAAGGTTTTGTATCAGCATTGCAGCCTTGCGAAGTCGGAGCGGAAAGTTAATGATAGGAACTAGAAAGAAGAATGGAAAATAAAGAAGAAATAATAATTAAATATATCTGTACATCTGGCATAGAGTGGGTGAGTATTTCTATATGTTATATAGTATTGTTATATGTTTATGATATACGGGGGGTTCTTCTGAGGGAACCAGTCTCTTAAGAGTTTGGGCAATAGGAAACCCCATTGTGCGATTTGAGAGTCTGAGTGATGATTCTAAGTAGTATTTAAAAAAATATAGACATACCAAGTCTCCCCCAACATAGATATGCAAAGCCCCCACCTCCCGCCACCCCTCGTCCGCCTGCGCAGGCGCACCCACCATCAGCTCCGATAATCCGTCGCTGTTCATATCCGCCGCCGCCATTGCGTATCCGAACATGGAGCTAAGCGTTTTATCTTGTATGTAGGCCAGGCGAGAGCCTGTTTCGTGCACCATATCCAGATAATAGCCGCGAACTTTGTCATACTTCTTTTGTAAGAAAAATATCTGTGAACGTGTTTTTCACGTATAAGAGTCAGCTGTAGGTACAGATGTATATCCATTATACATGACATATCCAAAATTTTCTTTGTAAAAAAACTCAATTCAGCGCAGCCGACAACGTGACGATTCAGAATAGTTCAATGTTTCGAAAAAAAAAATATTTCACTGGAACAGTTTTTGTAAAAAGGATAAACGGCTTATTAAAAATACCGTAATCTGGCTTCAAATTTCAAATAAAATTGTTTTATTTCTTCATTCATGATATGGACACTTTACTCACCATTCCATCTACATCAGTTTTTACACTCACAGCGTACAATTTTTCTGACTTATCGAAGAAATTTCCTACGGCTAGGCCGTAACCTGTGAACACAAATAAAATAAATATTTAAACAATTCGCTACCCCAGCAGATTATACAATAATGCTGGACAATCCACACAGCATCACCTAGTCCCAAGCTAAGCAGAACTTGTGTCATTATAAGTAACAAATAAAAATGAGAGCAATTTAGTAAGACGCTTACCCAAATTAAAGTAATTGTTGAACTCTGCGAAGTGTTTATTATTATTGTCCTCGTGAAGTGACTTAGAGGCCGTATCCAGAGGGTGCTCGGCGTCTGTATACAGGATGTCCGTTTTAAACCCGGACTTAGCTGCTATAAGGAAACTATCGTCGACTAAGGTGTTCCATCCCAAAGCACCCCCTATTATTTCTTCATCTGAAAGGAAGATTCCACATAGTTACAAATTTGAGCCTCGGTGCAACAAAAAAAAGTAGCACTAAGGCTCAAAGGGTTGGTCAAAGGTACCAAAAACTGGGTTCTTACTATTTTCACGCCAAACTCAGCAAAGTACGAATCAATTGTCTTTTTAGAGTCTCAAATCCAAACCTTTATGTCGATAGAATCCAAAATTACAATTTATTCAAATTTTGATGTAGCAAAGATTTAAAGAAGCCGGCGAAGAATACGGTTTCTTATGTGCGATAATGTTATTACTGATGTCTTAATTACTTTTAAGTCCTTGAAGATAGTAAAAACCGTTTTTTGAGTAACTACGTCTTGTTTAGGAGAGTACTTATATATTTTCAACACAATCTTTATAAGCTCGTATTTCAACCACGGTAAAATTCAACGTTGTTTTGTAAAAACTCATAATGTTGCCTCTTATTTCAAATCACCAACTTAGATAATTCTTGGGTTAGAGCAAGTGCACGTTGAAGTACCTGACTAACAATACATTCGTAAAAATCCGAATCTTTCTCATTAAATAAACTTTATCGGTCCACATCATAGACTGTCCAGATCTACTAGTTATTCGGTACCCTCAACGGTAGTGATAAGTTTCGCTTAAATTTAAATTTTGACCTTGGTTTTGCCTGGTGTACAATAACATACACATGCAGACACAGTACAGTACATACAGTAAAATACCCGCGATTTTAGTTTATTTTAATGACAGTAATATTACAAACCCACTCTGATTTCTCCGTGTCGCTCTGTGTGGCGAATATCACGTAGACGGTCTACGGATCTACTGAGAAACTAAAAACCGAAGTTTCTTATTCGTGGACATCTTAAACCTACATAAAGATACCTACAAAAACAAATTAGATACGTTGGTTACGTTTTTAAGAGTATCAGGGGCCACCCATTAGTAAATTACCTGCTTCGTTATTAAATGATATTTGATCGTGGTACTTTTTAATTTGCCTGTGTTTGTCTTCAAGCCTTTCAGCACTGTCGATCCACTCCGAATACCTAGAAGTTGTGAAGTTATTCACGAAGCATCCACCGAACGTTTCCGGGAAGTTTTCGCGCGTTCCTTCTCGTTTGATTTTTATTGACTTTGTCGTCAATGGTGCACATGTCTGAAAGTTATTTACTGCATAAATAAATTATTTAGTGCATCTTATTTATTTAATTTATTTATAAATGAGGCAAAGCCAGCAATATACATAATAAAGCATAAACATGGCAATGCTGCCAGCATTCTGGGCACTCTGGCTTCTGGATGGCTTAGATTTGTAGAAAACAGATTTATAAGGATATAAATCCTGTTTAAAGAAAGTAAAAATGTGGTATAATTATGCAATAACCAAATTAGAACTAGTATTTACAAGCATTCACAACATTTACTTTAAATCTTCATCATCTTTCTTAGTCCATGGTATCTTATTGGTTTTTCGAAGATAGAATAAGGAATAACTGCAGTATCATTTTCAGGATTTTTATCAGAAAGAAGGTCATAAAAGATAGGTTTTATACTCACGAAGAAGTAGTCTAAGGTAGCTACTATTGAAGATCCAAAGAAATAATTTGTGTCAGGATTTTTTGCATCTGAAATAAAATTAAACGTTATTAACTAGATTTAGAGATTTGTTCAGAAACAAAATTATTTATTGAAACTTCATCCACACTAATGGTATTCTGTGAAAGATAATTGGATGATTAGAAGCTTCTTTCCTCAGTTAACTATGACGAATAAATGTATGAAAGTTCTCTCAAAAAAATAAATTATTATAAAATAAACAAATTAGAACAAGTCTTCACAATTGAAACCATTTAGCTTACTGCAGACTGTTGCAAACTATCTACAGGTGCTCAACTGATCCATATCTATACCAGTCAGCATCCCTCGACCCTTGGTTAGATTGCCTCGCTGTATAGTGATGCTGATGCGCTGCATCCAGATACTCATAACTTACTTCGTGCCGCTGCCGTTTTCCTTTCGATTTGTAATGACGTCATGTCGATCACAGTACAGTTTATGGCGGACAGATGGGACAAAGGACAACTGTACACTTTCCCTACGTAATCCTCCCTCGGTGCACCGACCACTGAAAAGTGAATCACACTGTATTATCCTAGCGTTTAATGATTAATGACCACGTGACGCCAAAACTATGAATAGATAGGTCTTAAAATTTACGTTGGGTACCTATTCAAGTCTTTTTTAGTCGGGAATAATTTATATCACGGAAAACCCGGAGCTGAAAGTGTTTATTAATACTGGTGCCTTGTAACATGGGACTACCCTATTCAGTCTCCATGGATTAAGCTGCATCTTCCAAGGTTGATATGCTTACTGCAATCGATGACATTGTAGCGCCCGGGGGCATTCGATAGATGGAGGCAATGGGTTTTTCGAATTTTCCAACGAAACTGCGTGCTTCGTTTTGATCAATTGATATACTCTCATACGAATTGAGTAAAAATGATTGCTTTATTTGGAGATTTAAACAGACCTCTTGAACCGCTTTTGGAGTCGTTTAGGGAGGCCTAGTTTCAGCAGTAGACGTATTCGGGCCAGTAATGATCGGTAATTATCTTACCAAGTGCGGCTTGCTTAAAGAATTAAACAGACCTCTAGATCCGCTATTGGAGTCGTTTGAGGCGGCCTGTTTTCAGCAGTGGATGTATACGGGCTAGTACTGATCGTTCTTAATCATACCAAGTGTGGCTTGCTTAATCCAATTACAATAAAATTATACAAAGTCAAGTAGAACATACCTAATCTAGCTGGTGACTTAGTGCTGGTGTCCTGGTATGCTAGAGAAAAGCCGAAAGCAGAGGTCTCCAGACCTCCTAAAGCCTTTAGCGTGACTCCAGAGGATTCGTGGAAGAACTGCCCTAATACGGAGCCTAGCACTCCGCAAAGAAGAAACATCTCCATTTCTGGAAGTTATAAGTGCTATGGTATATATAAATTGGTAAGAGCCAGTACATATTGGACGTTGGCATCGCGTTCCTGTACCGATCCATTCAAATTCTTATGTATAGATGGATCGGACGAGATTCTTAATTTAATATTATATTCTACTTTCAAGGGCATCAAAATGGCTTCTATGTCTATTAAAATAAGGCTAGTTTTATCGTAATTCCACAGCAGATAGTCAGAATCAGAAACAACCAAGAGTCTTTTGGTTTTTTCAATGTTCACTAAGAAAATTATTCGGGTGAAGTATTTATTGTTATTTAACAAAAAATTCTAAAAATATAACTGTTTTACACACGTACACGTTGAGTTAAATTATTGTAGCATTCTTAAGGATCCCTAACTTTTTTGACAATATCAATATGCCTATGTTCATCAGGAATAATGTAGGATTCAAATGGTGAAATATTTTTTCCAGTAATTTCTGAAACTACAAATATTGAGCCTATTCAATCTAAACAAACAAACAAATATTTTTCCTGTTTATTATTATAAATCATCATGCATGTGTATAGTGTTTTATTGACATACTAAAGTGGTTTGTTATATTTTTAGCGTATCTCTCAGAATTTTACAAATACAAATACAAAATATTCTTTATTACACACCAAATAAAACGAAGATACAGGAAAGGAAACGACAAATATATTACCATAGTATATGTTAGATTCTAAGCTCAAAATAAACGTAAATCATAAGTTATTATTCATTAAAACTTTTGTTTATAAATTATAAACATACCGGCCATTTTAATATTTCTCAATAAACATCACACTGACCACAACACAGGCACAATGAGACTCAAGGCAGTAACAAGGATAATAAATACAACGGTAATTTATCACGGGATTTTAGTTTCATAATTTACAAGGAAAGGATCGACTGATAGTGATTCAACCAGTATGAATCGACGAATATTGTTTTGGTTTCCTTCCAATATATCGAGTGCTTTACAACGCTTTACAACTTATCTAAGACTTTGTTAGGTACTTTATTTAGGTACAACGAGATCTTACTTTTTTGACTACCGTCACAGACTACCAACATTGTTAGTGACACTTTACATACACCAAACACTATTTTCATGATGGCATACATGAGGGTTCACAGTTCTAACAATAATGTTCTATATGTTTTATAAAAAAACTGTTACAAAACTAGAGACAATGTCTAGCCTCGTGAAATACACTCTAAGAAGAAAATTATAAAGCAACTATTGCTAATAAGATTCCTTGTATAAAAAAGAACCCTAAAAATCTCAATTTAGCTAACGAGGTCGTGGAAAAAGATTAAGTGTGTCGACGTGTCGACAGATAAATTATGCCCCAACCGTAATTAAATTGATATCTTTAATTTATTCCGAGCTCGGGAGAGAGAAAAAGAGCAAAAGCTCTGTCGCTGAATAGGAACTTAGTACAGAGTAAAATCTCCGTGAGCGATTGTTTATAGATCGAAAGAACTATCGTTTCAGCGGAAAGTCACCTGAAATATGGGAAATTTCTTACAAAATACATATTAGTGCTTTTTTTTACAAAATTATCTTATGAACATGAAAATTTAAGAATCTCTTATTAGTTTGATGGCATAGGTACATTGCTTTAATGTTAACACGAACTTCCCCACGCTGAAGCCAAGTAAACAAACAAGCTACAACTCTTGACTTCGCTGGAACTTCTTATTGAGCGTTCGTGGGTACTACAGTGCCCAAAAAAAAGTAGGCGACTTACGTCCCGGGTACTACAGTGCCCACTAGTTCGCCCAGTCGAAAAAATGATTTTACTCTAAAACTATGGCTCAAAGGCCTATAGCCTGTTTTTTAACGGAAGCGGAAATCATTCATTGAACGAATAAAGCTGTCACATTGACATTTCTAAACAAAGTTTTGTTTGTCAAAAATAAAATGTAAACATTGGTGATTGACCTTGAAAACCGTAATGGTTTTTCTTAATGATTGTTTATTGTATTGTTTATTTCTTTGATTGTGATATATGTATGTTTTCTAGATAAAACGCCGGTTTTAATGGTATATGAACATCATACTTAATATTTCTGTGAAGTTTATAAAATTTGAAATCAAAACCGGCCGAAAATTTCTCCAAATTTCTCCTAGTATTTTTTTGAGCATTTTTTTAATTATTAAGGTAAAAGGTTTATTGAATTGATATTAAATCAAACTTATTCGATAGATATTAAAGAAAACAATGTAATTTTTCGTGTTGCAATAACTTTAATACTTTTTTTTGGCAAATTATTTTCTCGGGAAAGTCGCGAAATTTTCCGCGAATTTTTTATGGCGCCAAGCGCGGACGTATGCGGGGACGTATGCTACCCCCTGTCGCCGCGCGGGCCGGACGTTCAAGTGGATAAAGGGTAGATTTGGTTTACGAGACCATTCCCGATTTACGAGAATAAATTAGGTACACCTTATAACTTCCCAAATAGGGCCGAGCCGATTGATATTAAGATTCTCATTTTATAGGTTAAAACAAATATTTACAAGTCAAGAATTAAATTAGTCTGCTAGTCTACAGGCCTACGCATGCCGTCCTTGAAGTTGACACCCTAGGTCCGTGGGGTACCGAGTCTATCTGTTAAAAAAAGTCTGAGCGTCAGGTTGAAGCGACGCGTGACCTGAGTGCTGGTGATTGATCATAACCATACAGCGAGGCAATACAGCCAGGGTCTTGGAGATGCTTCCGACTGTTTGATATGTTATGTTGCCTGCAATTTGTCTAATTGTATATTCACTATATACGTTATACGTTATAAATATCTTATAAGTTATAACTATAATTATCTAATTTTGACTGTCATTAAAAAATAAGTAGGTATAATTACATAAAATAATTATGTTATAAGTACTTACCCAATAAATTGGCCATTCTGATGTAAAAAACATCATTCATTAAAATCCTATTCCACCCTGCTAATATTATAAAGGCGAATGTTATGCGTGTCCAAGATTCCTGTAAGTTCTAGAGGAAATAAAGCACTTTAATTTTAATTTTTTTATTGACTCCCTGATATGGACAACGGTGTGCTAGCTTATAGCATTTTTTAATCAGTCTGCCTTCCATCTCTTATTCTATGATATATGTTACAGTGAGAAATAACACTGCTTAGCAGCGTATTAGACTACCGGACCGTTATCAATGAGCGGGTAGTACATTGTATTAAATTAAACTGTTTTACCTACCTAGCAACGTGATAATGTAAATTAAACTTTCAAGGCATGAGGGTAGTTCAAATAGCTTCTACCAAAACCATTAATCTGCGGTCCATTGTAGAATTTCATGCTCAAATGACGTCAGGGTAATAGGAAATGTAGGAATCTCGGATTTCCATATTTATGAGCCAAATCGGGTCGGATATTCGATGGGTTCGGCAGATCGGCGGTCGCAATGTTACCCTATTTAGTTAAATTCCATTTGATAGCTCATTTACATGCTGTAGAGTGTGAATTACTAATATCTGATAGAGGATAGATATTTTTGATGACGTACCTACTTCTAATACTACTGTAATAACTAATAATAGTATAATATTACTACTACGCGTGTCCCCGATACGAGGGGAGTTTTGTCAGAATTACCACTGTCTGGATTGTCCGGCGTTTTTATTTATTTACAGGCATACACTGGTATTTTATTAAGGTAGCTAGAACTGATCCATGTAGATCAGTTGAGTCGACTACGGTATTGATATCTATACCGTAGTCGGAAACGTCCCCAAGACGCTGGCTGCATTGCCTTGCTAAACATCGTTTGCAACAGTCAGCAGCTAGCTCAATTGAAACAATTGTAAATACTGGTTCTTATTTGGTAATTTAATTGTAATTTTCTTTATTAATAATTTTTTACCTGCCATAATCAGACGGTAGTCTATTCCAAGTCCATTCTTTCTACCAATTAATTATCGAAGGTTTACCATAATAATCAATCGGAATATCGGAATACATGCGTTTTACATCCGCACCCTCATCATGACAAACAAAATCAATTACGAGTACCTACCAAAAGCATACACCCCATGACCCTTCTTAATAGGCAATAACTCTCCGGGCCATATAGCTATTGCACAGTAACCAAACACTTCATTGCACTCAAATCGGCCAATATTAGCTTAGTAGCTTGCCAAATATGTGATAACGGCTTCTTGTGTCAGGGTCGGATTGTGGTACTTTCGTTGATTAGATGGGTTTGTGGAGTCCTGGGAGAGGTTTTCCTAGTTCAAAATTGATGCTTACTGCTTTAACCCAGCTTTTCATTTGAAATCTGAAGAATTAGATTTTTATATCAGCTCGTATATTAAAAATCTCTATCTACTACAATAAAAACCAGCTCAGGTTGGTAGCGCCAACGCTTAGGCTGCAAAAGTCCAATAGATCGGTGTTCATCTCGGGCCTGGCAGTTTACAATAGGCTACCAGTTAATATTGGTAATGCAGCCCATATAGCGCAGCGTTTAAGGGTCGTTTAAAGACATCGTTGTTGGAGAGGGTTCTACAGTATGGGTGAACCTCGATTACCAGATTACCACCGAACGATTTACCACCGAACGATTACCGAATTACCAGATCGGTTGAAGACCCTGTCCCCCAAACAAGCACTATAATGTCATTATGTCCTGCACACTGGCTAGTCCGTTGATACTGGCAACCGTGACCGAAGATTGAGATCAGAGGACATCATCATCGTCATTTGTAGGAAGATAATCACAACTTTTATATACTTTTTGTTAAGTACTAATCTTACCCACCTATTGTGTCAATTTGAGAGTTGGCTGCAATGGTAGCCACGCAGCTTTTAAAAGGTTAAAGTAAGGATAAGGTAAGAAAACAATTAAATACAAAACATGAACAATTTAATAAAGTATTAATACATTTTGTAAAAGGACGCATATCGATAATGTTGCCAGCAACGGGTGGCAGGTTTCAAACGACGCGCTGCCTTGATGGAGCTCCGCCAAACTTTCACCTGAGGACAAAGAAAAACAAAGAATTGTGATCCAAATGTAAAAAAAAATGTTTTAGTTGTTGAAATATAACATTGCCATAAAGCATCATGGAGATATAAACTAAGCAGGGTATAAAAGAGTTAACAGAATAACAACTTCAGTGTAGAGTAAATATGGGCCTGCTACGGAGAGGTAGCGGGTTTGATTTCTGGATGTTAAAATCCTGGATGGTAGACCTATGCGTCACACAAAGATTTATTTACATGATAAATGGAAAACTTGATCATAATTTTAGACAATAATATGTTTATGCTTGCGGTCCGCGATACTTTGGGTAACATTATTGAAGTTTTCATAGGGGTAACTAACTTTTAAAAAAATACTCTTTAGTTCATGTTCAACAAGGATAATAAAGAATTGTACTAGTGAAAGTTTTTTTCAAATCGGTTCAGTAGTTTCGGAGTCTATTCAATCGAAACAAACAAACAATCAAATCTTTCCTCCTATTTTAAAGATGTACGTCAGTTGAGTAAAAGCTAAATGTTAAGCTTTTTGAGCTTTGATTTAACTGATAACTTTGAAAAAATCAATTTATTACCCGTTAGCTTTTTACTTCGTTCACGGGCATCATTGGAAGCGATATTTATTCGTGCACAGCAAGCAGAGGTATGTTTTTGTAAAAAAAGATCTACTTCTATTTTTACAAAAACATACCTTTTTCGAATTCTATGAAATTTGATTGCAAAAGACCATTTTGTGGACTGAAAAATTATCCAGAGAGTTTCCTGGATATACAAAAATAAAATATGAATGGATTAAGTTTTCTAAAATTAAATGAATGTCATACGTGGTACTGGTATGGTATGGTTGGCCAGTAGTTATCTAGTGTATAGGCAGCTATCATAGATTTATATAGCCCTACCACAGTAAAATTATAAAGAGGAAAGATTGATATTATGTATGTTTGTAATGTGAATAAACTCCAAAACTTCTGTGCCGATTTAAAAAAACTTTCACCATTAGAAATCTACATTTACCCTGAGTAACATAGTTTATATCTATTTCAAAATTAAATAATGTCCCCAAAATTTACGATTTCGGCGGGACTTAAACCCGCGACCTCCCCTTAGTACGGCTGACCACTATGCCACGAAATCAAGTACCCGACTATTTGAAAATTTTAGGCTCATAAGACCGGTCCGTGTCTAGGACGGGCCGAGACCGAGGCGTAGGAGATGGGCCCGGACGGGACTCGGATCATGCACTGATTTAATAAACTGCTGATGATGATGATGATGCTGATACAAAATGTATGTAACGTTTCAAATCCGGGCATGGCCCGGTCTAACGTAATCATCATCCTTGCACTTACATACTTCTTGTAATGTTAATGTTAATCTAGATAGTTTTTGTTATTCCTGTAGGCCAAGCACGGGGATTGTTCTCCAGGGTAGAATAGACAATAATGGCATCACATCGCCATACATTGCGTACATTATTGAAGTTGAAGAAATAAATTTCAAATAATTGTACGCATTCGATGACAAAGTGACGTAATTTTTATCTGTTCTACCTTAGACTAGAAAGCCCGTGCTTGCCCGGCAGTACCCTGCCTGTACCTATTATAAATGTATTTTCTTTCTTTTCTTTCACTGAGTTTGTGCATTCACCTTTAATGACGTGTAGGATGACGTGCGCAGGCGTCGCCCCGGGCGGCGGGGCCCGTGCCACGGTGCACGTGTAGCGCCCGGCGTCGTTGCCACGGACTCTCGCCACCCTTAGCACGGAGTTCGCGCCGTTCGCTCCAAACTCCGTTCGGACACTGTTGAACAACAATAATATGACATTGAATGAACTCCAGTTGTTATGATTTGATTTTTTTGTTAATGGCAACATTGTGTCTGGTTTGATACTTTTCTGCCACTGTCCGGTTAATGGAAATACTTACTAAACATTGTGGGACTGGAAGTCAGAGCACAGCTAGAACATTAATGGCATTTTGACGTAATGGTACAACCCTTTCGATAGTTTGGGCGCTATTGAATATGAGCATAGTTTTTGGGACCTGTTAGGACTCTTCTTTTTTAATAAACGAAATTCTTCGTAGAACCTTAAAAATTGTGTACCTGAACAAAATAAGTATCCAAGTTAGCAGAACGGACAGAAATTGCGTTCAACATTTTTTAGCATTTCGTTTCATGAAGAGGTAGCGATAAAAATAATGATACTTCCTGACCAAAATAGCTCAGGAAGTAGGTATATCAAATACTAACTTTCTTACATGCCATTGACAATAAATGTTCGGTACGGAATACTCAGCTAAGAGATCGATCGTTCAGGTGCACTAGAATGTCAATTGTTTTTGTTTTGTAAACTCAACATTAGATCAGATTAATTGGCAAAACTTAGGAAAGATTGAGTAGTTTTGAAGTGGGTAGAAAAACCCACTCGGGAATTCTCATGTTAGAATTTGTGGTATTGCAGTAGGGTTCTCGAAAAGTAAAAAAAAAAAAAAGAAAACGTATAAAACAAAAACTTTTAGAATACCCCAAGACCCGGAATAAATATTTTCAGGTGAACTTTAGCTAAAGTTTCGGAGTGCGGAATGTGCATCCTCCCGAATATTAATTTTCATTGTGGTTTTAATTATAAAAATATTAGAAAGAGTTTTCATTAGCCGGTTTGGAAAATGGCGTCACGAGTAATTTACCACAAAACTGATTTACGGGAGCAGATTTTTAACGGTCCTCCAACCGGGTCGTAACTACATAATAATTATGTAGTAACGGATATATTGTTTTATAGATCACAATATGTTTAAATATATCGCGCGAATTTTAATTGCATTTTGATCGAGAATACGTAAACGACTGTAGTTTTATGTCAATACTTTCGAGCTTTTAGGTGTCAGAAATGTGTTTCCAACACAGTGGTGTAATCCAGTTCCCTTAAAATTAACTCTCAATAATGACCTCTTTGCAACAGCACGTAGCCAACAGGCTAATGGCCCCACGCATGCCTCCCAAAGGACTGATATATCATGGAAATAAGATAAAATATCGCATAATAATATATAATATTTATGTTTGTAATTTTTGTTGCCTATATGGAGAAAATATTTATTCCCACAGCCACCGGTTAAACAACTAATTTAGGCCACATTTTTTAAAGAACATAAAACAGAGCGGAATCTGCTGGTGTTTGGCTGGATTCTGTGGTCCCCACGGATTGTTGAGGCTACTTTTTTGTGACTATGTTCGGCGTAGCCTGGTGATATATATTGCAATACGCAAAACGCCTAATAAAAATGTTTTTTGAAGAAACTACACAAAACTTGTCAAAAGTGTAAAAGTCGGTACCCGGCGCCGACATCGTAAATTCCTTACTAATATTATAAAATTTTTAAGTAACTCTATCTGTCTGTCCGTCTTTCACGCTACTATTGAACCAATTTTGTTGAAATTTGGCACAGACGTTATCTAGACCGGGAGAAAGGACATTGAATACTTTTTAACCCGGTGTCATAATCCCGCGGAATAGTACAGGGGACCGGTTATAAATACCTAATTCCTCCTCTCGTAGTATCATCGTTCAGAAGATCGTCCTTCCTGTACCAGAGCAGAGACGGCCCCCCTTCCATCTTCAGCCCCCGAACCTCGCACCGCAACGCCACGGTGCTGCCCAGTTCACAGACCTGTTCTGACACCTTCGCACCAGCTCCGTCTACAATCAGGACTGATACTTCTGTGAACCAAAAAAAAAAATAATGACAACCTCTGTGGCGAAGGGCGAAGGTCTGCCTGCGATGCAGGAGACAAATATTTGTATGATCTGCAGATATTTGTTCTGATCGTTTTCTATATTAATAAAAATATTTACCTATCTGTATTATGTAATGTAATAGGTAATGTATTATGTTTATGACTCATGTAGTACCCATAACACAAGCTCTGCTTAGCTCAGGGCTAGATGTAGCTGTGTTTATTGTTCAGCATTATTAATAATTTTTTTGGTAGAAAACCTTTTTCGAGGACGAAATACCCGCAAGCTCGAACTACGTAATTAGCATTTGAAACAAGAAACTTGCTATAATGCTAATTGACATCTTCTGAGCTCTCCTGGTGCGTCTGAATTCTATCTGGAAAGACGAAATACAGACATGTATTTGCACTTAGATCGATTTCCTACAAATCAATGAATATTGGTGAAATTGCCACGTTTCGTTGACCGAAATAGAAGCCAGCATTCCGATCATAGTGAACTCTAAATGGAGATTCGTGCGATTATAGTGTATGCCCATTGTATGCCCAAGGCCCCCAAGGCCCAAGTGTTTCCTACCCTCAAAATAAATAGACTAGTACAATTAACGCTATAGATTCGAATCTAGCAGAGCTTAAGGAAACTAGAGAACATAGACCGATTGCTCCTACGTTGATCGTCTCGTTAGTTTAGTAAAGAGCTGTGAGACACGATATTTGGTCATTAATTAGCATTGCCTTACAGCGAGGTAGTGTAGCTAGCTTCTGGCGGACTTTTCCGACTCTTATTGATATGAATCAGTTGAGGTACCGGTAGATAGTTTGCAACAGTCTGAAGTTAACTGTATTGTTTAAAAAAATACTAGTTCTAATTTGGTTTATGATCCATTCATCATAAACAGCTAGAGTTAAATCTAATTAAGTATTACAAAGAACTTGAAAAGGGTTTACATGCTGATTTTTATATTTATATCTAAACTAATATTATAAAGAGGAAAGATTTGATTGTTTGTTTGAATTTAATAGGCTCCGAAACTAGGTACTGGACCGATTTGAAAAATTCTTTCATCATTAGAATCCTAAATTTTCTGTGATTAACATAGGCTATAAAATATTGTCAAAAAAGTTAAGGATCCGCATGAAAAGTTCAATAATAAAACCGTGCGTATATTCAACTTCTTTTTTTTACTATGGTTCCGCCAGTGTTGTGGTTATGGAAATAAATAAATCGTCAAAATTCGTCATTGTGGTGCGGGAAGCAATCGTACTGTCGAAAAATAAAGTCAATGTCAAAAAGCCCAATGCTGCTAAAAAAGTTAGGGATCCGTAAGAAAACTGTGAAACAAAACTGTGTTAGTGTGTATAATTTCTGAAATTTTTGTTTAATACCCGTGCAAAGCCGAAGCGAACCGCTAGTATTTTATATTTTCTGAAATCCGAACCTCATTCCAATAACGGAGCATTTAGTATTAAATCCTTGAGGTCCCCAGCCAATTTTGTGAAGCGTGTAAGGGCTTAGTTAGATTACAAACTAGTATTTCCTAGACCCTCAGGAGTCGAACAAAATACATCCTTACGATCAACTACTTGCGGTGAAGTTCGGCGTGATTCCCGGAATTCCCTGTTTCGGTAGCCATAATACTGAATCTTATACACTTTCCAATTTAGTACGATGTGTATAAAGATTTGACCGATCTGTCTTTTATGAACATTTATGTACTAATACCTATTTATTTATGTAGGTTCTTTATAGTATCCATTAGACTACAATACGCCACCGCCTATAACTGTACAAAAGGTACGTGTCCATCTTAAGGTTGCCTGAAAGAAATTTAAGCGATGAGGCCGCCCATTGTGCAACTGTTTGTGTTAAGACATAGAGACACATTCATTGATTTGCTGGTCACACAGTACAAAAAAAAAGATTTATAAATTGTTTATGTTATTCTGTTCTGTTATTATCTATCTTGGTGTGCAATAAACAGTATTGTGTTGTATTGTATTGTATTGTATTGTATTGTATTGTATTGTATTGTATTGTATTGTATTGTATTGTATTGTATTGTATTGTATTGTATTGTATTGTATTGTATTGTATTGTATTGTATTGTATTGTATTGTATTGTATTGTATTGTATTGTATTGTATTGTATTGTATTATATTGTATTGTATTGTATTGTATTGTAACTACTAACCTGGCACTCTGAGCGTCACTCTCGCAGCCCTCGGCGGATGCGTCGGCATTTGACAGTCGTAGTGAGCCGCGTCACTGGACCGCACCTCCCGCACTTCCAACCTCCAGATGTCGGGGGGGATGAACTTCGATGAATATCTAGAAGGATATAGAAGATTTCGCTACATTCTGAATTTAAATAAGGATTCAAAAAACAAAACAGACAAAAAGTGATCCCATAAGGGTTTTGAAACCGATGTCAAAACCCTAAAAATTAACAGGCGAAAGCCTTTGTAGTCATATTGCGTAGTCTTACGTTATTCTTATTTTATTAAGCTTAGTGTAAAATCAAAAGGTTTCGTTTCGTTTACAAGTCGTTTGAAAGCCAATCCAATCCCTGATTACCTGAACAAAATGTAAAGAGTAAAATGTCATTAAAATTTGTTGAAGTATAAAAAAAATATATACATGGCGTCTCAAGACTATGACATGAAGAAAACTTTCCCTTCGTGTTCTTTGTGATGCGAATTTCATAAACGTAAGGTGATTTTTTCCACATTTCCGTCGTCGTTCGGTACTGCTTTCGGTTCCCAAACAAAACAAGTAATGATTAGAAAATCGTTAAACGCAGTATTTCTAATTTTTCAGAGTAAAATAGTCTCCTTTGAGCAAAATATACTTTCCCTTCATATCGCTTAGTCTTGGGACGCGCTGTAAACTATACATTATATTTTTGTGGAAGAATGTCAGTAAAAATTTGTCAAATAAAATACAATTTACATCGTAATGGTCTCCATAGCAACCGTTTATGCCACCCACTGGTAGGTATCGGTTTTCTTTTATCTTTGCCAACCTCTTCTGTCCTTTACCTTTCGCATCCAGGGTTTTA
Source organism: Eupithecia pulchellata (assembly GCA_963931895.1). Classification (NCBI taxonomy): domain Eukaryota; kingdom Metazoa; phylum Arthropoda; class Insecta; order Lepidoptera; family Geometridae; genus Eupithecia; species Eupithecia pulchellata. The sequence goes on along the minus strand of OZ007527.1, from coordinate 2,687,175 downwards.
CAATCAAATAGACAGGATATTAAATTAAAATGGTAAATTACGTATGGAACAATCTGTACAACCTATGTTACAACCATTTAGAGGCCATTTTATAAAAAATCTATATCTATAAAAATTTATAAATATCCTACCTAATTTTGCAAACCTCTCGGAAGAGACGCTTCTAAATTTCGTTTCTAGCGATCAGCTTCGGGTTTGCATGGGTCAATGCCAAAATTCGCCAATGCTGATACAAAAACCTTCCTCTTGAATCACTCTATCTATTAAAAAAAAACGCATCAAAATCCGTTGCATAATTTTAGAGATCTAAGCATACCTACATAGAGACAAACAGACAGCGCGAACCGACTTTGTTTTATACTATGTAGTAACGAATCGCATGCGTGTATAAAGTCACGATTTTGAAACATTAATAAAAACCCTACCCAACCTACATATTTGCAGCAAAGGAAAAGATCCGGAAAACATGAGAACCCGACTCTCGCGATCTTTCAAAGGATTTGTTCGAAAACATTTCCTGACCGAGATAAAAAACGTTAAAACAAGTTACAAGAAGCTTATGCTAGCAAAAAGTTCTGGGACCAAAATTTGAGGCTTAACCTATCACTGCCTAATCCGCGGCTTTCGAAAGAATCTCGATCACTTGCTGTTTTTTGATACTACTACCTATATAAAGCTATACGTTTTTTATCTGCTCAAAAAATGCCGTAGCATTTCTCAGCTCGTGGGTCCAAAACAAAGAGGGTGGAAGGGGGGGAATCTGGAGATGCACTTTGTTCTTGTGTATTTAAAACATCTCTACTGCAATCGTGGTAGCTATGGTAACCCCCAAACAAAGAGGGTGGAGGGGGGGGGGTGAATCTGTAGATGCACTTTGAGTAATAGTCGCAAAAAACTCATCGGTAAACATGGCGTGCTTGATTATCCCTTTATAACGAGCAAAGTACATACTGCTACGAACACTTAAAGTTTAAACAGCGAATATTCACGACACACCGAAACTTAGTTGAAAACAGCTCTCTCCATCTTCATTTCAACTTATGACGTGTTTTACTCATAATCAACTAATATTACGCGAACAGAAGCGTAGGAGTTTATTATATTAGAAGTTCTTTGTACTTCTGTACTTCTGTTTGTACTTGCTTCGGCAGTACATATGTATACTACTAAAAATAAATAAATAATTCTGCCAAACGTTTTACTTTTGCATTCTCAGTTTAGACTACACTACCTACCATGGACACGTAGAAAGCTAATCGAGTATTGAGGTTTCCTGATAATATCTCGTGGAATTAGTTGACGACTTACTATGATCTATTTTTTCATTGTGTATAGTTGTTGTAGTTTTTTCTTCGCGGACTACATCTTATCACGGAAGATTTTGCGCGGAATTACTGAATACTTTCATCCATATATTTTGAAATGGATTTCCGCTATCTATCGCCTGAATCTATTCGACTAAGTTTGAGTGTTTGTTACCTATCATCAGCGGTGTATTGTTGCGTCCCTGTATACAGTAGCTCCATTGGATCTTCGTCGCTTTTCCGCCGGACCCAAGACACCTGAAATAAAAGTTACAACATCATCTCAGTCTCTATAAAAAAATTCGGACGACCTCAAAGCACGCTGAAATTAGCTTTCGTCACTTTACATTTTGCAAAATTAAAGCAGCATAAATTAATGTTCGATTTCTTATTTCAATAAGAAGAACAATATCATTTATTTCAAAATCAGCCTGCATTCGACGTTAGTCTTTTTTTGTGCGCTGAACATAGACCTCCCCAAATAACGCCCCGATTAGCCTCCAACCATCGACTCTCACTGCTTCGACTCTTACCACTGGTACAAGTTTTTACGAATTGATATGGATTAGCTACGGCTGATACTAGCCTCATGGCCTGTGTCATTGGTATTTGTGCAACGATGGCTAGCACTTTTACTATAATTGCAGTTAGTTGATCCGACAATAGGCTTGCTTTGACTGGATCAAAGTAACATAAATACTTGTACGTAATTAACGTATTTATTACCAGTTTATCGTGAAGTGCATCAACTTTACAGTCAAGGTGCGCTGTAGATCCCACTAGGGCTTCTATTTCTAGGGCACCAGCCGCGTAAATACCAGTGCCAGTGCCAACCCTGCAAGAAAAATTATACAGTGAAACTTAAACCCTTCTGTCGCAAGGGGGTGGGTAGATGCAATTAGCGACCTCAGTGGCGCGATGGGCGAAGGCCCGCCTGCGACGCAGGAGGTTACGTGTTCGATTCTCACCTCGGGACAAATATTTGTACGATCTGCAATTATTTGTTCAGAGTGTTCTGGTCATTTTCTATGTATAATAAAAATATGTATGTACTCGTATATTATTATGTATATCAGTTATCTAGTACCCACAACACAAGCTCTGCTTAGCTTGGGGCTAGATAATGATGTGTGAATTGTCCAGCATTATTTATTATTATTTATTTATTTATTAATTGATAAATTGTCCAGACCGGTTTTAGTGGAGGTAAGCCTGGTTTTTAGTATGTAAGTGTCGTAGAACGGCCTCATCCATTTAAAATATTTTTATTAAGCACACAGAGCAAGACGGGAACACTAGACTGTACTTTTTGTATCGTTGGTGTATGCGTACAGATTCATACGCATTCCGAGTCAACGGTAGTATGGAGTCATGCGTATGAATTCGTACGCATTCCGAGCTTAGAGGTTAATATAAACGAATAAGAAAATACCTATATAAAAATAATGAAATGGTCCACCAGTTTGATGCGTAATTATTTTATACTTTCTAAATGTTTTTTTGGCTTGGCGAAGTAAACTTACATTACTTTGCTAGGCTTCAAATTAATTCTGGATTATTCGGCTAAAATTAATTCAACTTCAAGTTATACGATAGGCAACGATGCCCCACAACTACGCAAATATTGCTAGCTATCAGATTCTCAGTAATGATTAAAGGAACAATAATGGTAAAATACCATTAAGATGACAGAGTACGATTTTTGAGTTTGCCTGGACTATACATAGGTATTTTCGACACACATATACATTTAACGTAGCTTTTAATAATTCTGTGGTGTATTACTACGCATTTCAGTTATCTAGTACCTCCCATAACTCAAGATCTGTTTAGCTTGGGGCTTGATAATGCTGTGTTAATTGTCCAGCACTATTTATTATACTCACTTATCACTCCTATGATGCTGATGGGTATTAGAATAAGTATCAAATATGTAATTGAGCAGGGGTGCACTAGACCCCGTCTCCCCTGGTTTCCGTCTCATCACCATCGAACTCTGCGTTGTGAAGACACTCGCAACTCTTCTCTGTCTCTCTCTTACAACTGCAAATTCCGTTATATTGGATTCTTTTTTATCTTCCATCTCGTTTTTCGGTTCAGCGTATTTAGACTCATTGGCCTCGGATTCATAGAAACCGAGAGAGTAATTAAAGTTTATCTGGGTTTGGTTGAGGGTGTGCAGCATTTGGTAAAGTTTGGTGATTATCGGCTGGGTGGGGGAAGCAGGTCTTGGGGGTTCGACATCTGTACCTGGAACAATTTTAAACGTATTAAATATAAAATATCAGAATTCTTTATTTCCCTTAGACCTAACAAGACTCTTGGACACGTCAAAAAATACAAACGACATTAGTAAAACTAGGAAATACGTGATCACTTTGATTATTTGTTTACTTCAATCTTTTTAAGGTACAGTAAAGAAGTGAAAAGAAATCTTTACCTTGTTAGGTATTAGTTTTCGAGTTAAAGCAAAACTCATAATAATTAGTAATTAACGGGTATTTATCACGTGTGTTTTTTTTCTCGTTTTAAAAGAAAAAAAAAGCACACACGCGATAAATACCCGTTAATTACTATTCATGATGTGTTCAGATCGCGTAAGTTTAAAAACACTCAAAGCAAAACTCGTCCCAAACCTTTTTTACTACAGTTAGAAATAAAGTTACAGTGCCTAACAGAATAAAACAATTACAAAGAGCATTTACACTTATAACTATTTTCAAAAAATCTAAACCGTCACCAGAAGGCTGTGCCCAGAATGCTGGCAGCAATGCCACGTTGGATGGCGACGCTAATTCGTTACGAAATAAAAGCCCAGGGTCCTTAGCCAACCGGCATTCGCCATGAAGCGATTCGATTTTGAAAATTGTTATCGCTCTAGCGATGGAGCGATGGCAACCTTCAAATAGATTAAACGTCAAGATTTTTGGTAGGCAATGTACGAATATTTTGATTTCACCAAACCGATTGACAACATCGAACGATCACTTCCATCAAATTCCTAGCCAAGTGGCAGTTTTGAGAAGCGACTTCACGTAATTGTCTATTCTCTTGATGGATACACTAGCGAACGCTAAGACCCTGTAGAAATCGAATCGAAATGGAGATTTCATAAACAGCTGTTGGAATTACGTCAAAATTTTAAGTAGCCTTGCGCTAGCGTGGATGTAGCATTCACGATCGCACCCTTGTTTCCCTGTGTCCATGAGGGATTAAAAATATACTTAACAACGAAAAAAACAAGATAAAGCTTTTGCAAATGATCGGCAAAAAATCACACATTTGGCTTCTAAGGGCGAGAGTCGAAAGAAATTACAATACAAACTAAAACGTCTATTGTCAAAATGCAAAATAGTTTTGAATTTCTGTTATTTACTCCAATATTACAGAGATGATACGAGTGTCGTAAAATATGTATTTTCTCCTAATTATTTATTTCTTCATGATTTTAAGAACTTGTTGAAAATAATTAAATAATATAATTATATAGCTCAAAACCATTGTTATTTTCTTTCTATTGATTTTAATTACACAATAAACACTGCCATAAGTATTTCAAAAGATTGGGTAAGCTTCCAAATCGAAACAATTTTTTGTTATGTATCACGGTATCACGTTTGTTTACAGAAATTCTATCTGCAGTTATAGGTAACAACCTACTTGGCTTGGTACTCCTTTTTATTTGACCCGTCATTTCATGAACGGTGAACGGACGAAATAAGCGAATGATTGAGTTCGATAACTATAGACTACAGACCGTACACCATAAGTTGTCCTGCCTCAGGAATTGACAGCATTATATTGGCAGCACGATATTGCCAACATTATGAACCTTTTACCCCATTATGTAAACGTGTGTTCATGTTTTACTTTCATATTTATAAATAAATATAAGTAGTTAGGACTAGGAAAGTTTTAAATTATGAAACAATTAAAATTTTAAATTATTTATTGTTATTGTTCTGACACTAATTATGGTCAAAAGGAACATAAATAAACAACACAAAAAATGCTTATAAATCGAAATCTTGAAGATCCACGACGATTTTCAGCAGAATTGAGTTGTTGCAGGCACCAATAGCTTCGCTTCTTTATTCTACTCGTGGTTTTCTCCGACATGACTGAAAACGACACATAAAATTTGTATTTGTATAATATAAAATTCATAAAATTCAATATAAGTATATATACAAATTAGGGATATCATAACAAGATAAATTAAATAACCTGAATAATTTACTTTTTTATTTTATCTTTTTATGTGAGTAAATCTTATGATCCATACTAAAGGTATCGTGTATAAAGCTGGTATCCCTATTTTACTTACCAGTTGCATTGATGGTGCAACGCGAGATCGCACTAGATTTAATGGATTTAACTGGGCATGGTCTGCCTTTTCTTCCTCACAAAAGGCACGCACCTTCAACACAATCTCTTTTGCACTGCTTTTAAAAGGCTTTGGCATAAATAATTCGAAAAATATTAATTAATAACACAAATACGAGCGCAATACTTCAATCAAACTATGACAGTCTAACAACAAAAGATTGACAACCAATTGACGGCATTTAGCGATCAGACGTATAGACAAGGCGATAGCTACGCGAAGGTTACTTTGTCTACCAATTGAACTTCGCCATCATTTGAGCTATGATGATTGTCGTTGCGATGCGTGATATCGAAGGAATATGTCAAATCCATACATTTTTGTACTTTTCTACCATCGCTTTCGCTAATCAAATGTTACTTTGTCTAGAGCCCCAATTCTTTTTTTACCTTTCTTCTATTTTTTTTTTAGTTTTTGTAAATCTTTTTTAGAATATTATTATTATTCGTCTAGATAATTTGATATTCATAGTAATAGTATTATTATTCATCTAGATAATTAGATATCCATACAAATATTATACAGGTAGGAAAAATTTGATTGTATGTTGTCAAAAAATATATAGGTATTCTTTGTTCAACAAACATAAATTAAAGTTTAGGTCAAGGTAGGTAGTCCCTTTATATTTGTCTATTTGGTTGAGCAATATTTAAGGTAGGGACCGGGTGTTTATACTTCCGGTTCGTAAAATATAACTCAGTCGCTAATGTAATGACTCTTTTGAGATTACCTCGCTTCACTTTGTGATTTCAAGTTTTCCTTTTGAAATCTTCTAACAGAATTTGAATAATTAATAACTGTTCTTTATACACAAGTTTACGGTGCTCAGAATTTGAAATTAAATTCAAGAAAATATATTGAATATGTTACCTTCGACCGTACCAAGCTTTATTAGCTAGTAGCTAATCTACACACCGGGTATTTAGTGTATGAATTGAATATGTAGGTAGCCGACAGTATTCTTTCACCTTGTCGCCTACAGTATTCTGTCACCTTGTCGCCGACTTTGGTGGGTAGACTCCATTTGGGAGTGTTTTGGGAGAGGACCGTTAAAGGTTCTGTCACGTAGGTTAATCAGAAAATATTAAATTTCAAATGAAACTGACTACTTACCTAACAAGTTTATGCTCGGACACAAAGGTTTGATTATTCCTTCTATCTAAAATCCGAAATCCGCATTATTAATAAGCTTTAGAAAGATAGATAGACATTTTATTGGTAAAAATACAATTATTACAAGTTGGTTGTTTCTTTTGTTAAGGGATCGAAATAATAATATCTTTTTAAATCAATATTTATGAGTTCCCTTCAGCAAAACTAGACGATTGTTATCGAAACCTTTAGCTAAACAGACCGTGAATTTACGAGAAAACAAATTGAAATTGACTTCGTGTGGTATTCGATAATTTATGGATGTAGGTCAACAACTTTGAAGATGAAGATTGTATTTGAGGTGCCTCTTAATAGAACAATGAAGTGTAAATTAAACAACAGGTGCTTAGTCATTTACTAGAGAAGGGTAAAGGCATTGTTATATTGTCAAATTAATCAGTAGTATTGACTTTTGGTCTTCGTACACCCTTTAGTAATTGTTTTCGATTACAATGTAGGTAATTTAGAATAAAACTGAATGAGCTGAGCGCAAATGTTTTCAGAACGACCCAAGGGAAAATATTTTGAATAATACGATTGTTTAAAAAAAAAAACTAAAGACAGTCTTTGTCGTTTTTGTTTTTAAGTTTTGTAGGCTATTGGCTATTGCTATTGGTTGAAATGATAATGATAAAACTCAGGATCGGAGGAATCTTTAAAATAGCGAAATAGTTTTCATAATTGGCCCATAATAATCAAAAAAGAATATTGTATTTGGCTTTTTATTTTGTCAGATAGAACTGCACTAAAGTCAATGTCAAGTGTCATAAAATAGGCTACGAAATAATCGAAATAATCATCTGTTTCTTTCTTTGGCAGATTTTCGACAATGAGTTTCATACAGTGGGATATTAGTGTTCTGTGATACAGTGCCATCTATATTAGTCAATCTCAACCACTTTTTTTAAAAGTTCGCTTTCCTTGACTGAGCCGTCGACAAACATACACAAAAAATACGTCCTCCTTGGTCGTTTGACAAAATGAACTCTGAAGTTACGTCCACACTGGACGTAACTTCAGAGTAAGCATCATAGACACAAACTATATAGGGATACTACATAGATTTTGACCATCCTTTAAGTTGGTTTTGTGTCCGCCGGGGGCCCGTGTTGCTCTGTGGTTTTGTATGATTTGATTGGTCTGTACAAGACGGTCGGTTGTTTGTACGCAGATCATATTTGCAATTAACTAAACAAAGATCAAATCCCTTGTCAAATGCTATTTGACGGGAGATTTGATCATTGATTTGTTAATTAAGCGTACCGCATATCGACAAACAATAAAATCGAAAGCCATAAAGCTGGGTTGCGGTGTTACGGGGCGTAATGTACCATTCGCAGTTACCATGATCCGTTACGTTACGGTGCTTCCGAATAATAGGGTCAAATATCCTATGTCATAAATGTAGGTTCTTCGCATGGTTCTTCGTTTGTCAAAAAAGTTCTTAAGTATTATTTATACGGACTTAAAAGTTTAACATCTATCAGAGCAAAGGTCAGAGCATATAAAATACTTACGTAGTATCTATTTTTATCATGAATTCCCTTTATGAAGTGCATTCAAATAAAATTTTCCCCGATGAGCATAGGCTATAGAATATTTTCAAAAGAATGGTTCCGCATGAAAATTGAATTTTTTGTTAATTACCTTTGAAAAGCCGGGGCAGAGTATAAAAAAGAGTATAAAGTGGAAAAATAAATAGAAAATCCAAAACAGAGATCCTTTACCTCGACAAGGCAGCGCCGTGAGTGCGGCAAGCAAAAGCGCCGCTGCGGCCGGCGCACGCATTGCTACTACATCATATTTGCATCTGAAACAACACCAGAATTCTTTAAATAATATCACCATCTGCAGATATTTGTTACGGGAATTTGGGTCTCTTTCTTTGTATATTAAAAATATCTATCTATGAAATGTAAAGTAACTCTGTCAAGTGAATCTGACGACCTCTGTGGCGCGGTGGGCAAAGGTCCGCCTGCGGCGCAGGAGGTTGCGGGTTCGATTCCCGCCTCGGGACAAATATTTGTACGATCTGCAGATATTTGTTCAGGGCGTCTTGGTTGTTTTCTATGTATAATAAAAAATATCTATATATGTATTAATATTGTATTATGTATATCAGTCATCTAGTACCCATAACACAAGCTCTGCTTAGCTTGGGGCTAGATGATACTGTGTGGGTTGTCTAGAAATATTTATTTATTTATTAATCCAAAATCATCCCGTCCAAGCTGGGCAATGGCCCTTCCTCATTCTTCCAATCTAAAGCCACCACCATCAACAACAATACAACTATATAAATACAACTAATAATATATTTTAGAGTCAGACTTTTATTTACAAAGAAAATAACAATTACAACCAATACCTTCAAGTACCTACACAAGTTAACAAAATACACATAAATAATTTGAGATAATATAATACTAATATTTTATTTTAATGCTAAAAATATTTACTGAAACAATAAATTTCGGAATAATTGTTGTAATAATGACCTACTCCATTGATGTATTTTTACGGTAAAATACCGCCTATTCCTAATTGTTCCTACCCCAACGTTCCTGCTAGGAACAATCGGGAAAAAAACCGATTGTTCCTACCTACGAGTATACTAAGAATAAATATTCAAAGCATTTCAGAATACGCTCTATTACATTTTTGCCTACATCTCCCCAACATAACTAAATCCAGGAAATATTCTCAGGGAACGAGGCAGTTGAAGATGAATATAAGAGCAACTTCCTGAAAGTTCTTTGGCATCCAGCCTGCATTCTACATGCAAATCTTCGTATCATGGCATGTAACATGCCGTAAGCACTTAAGTACGTTGGAATGTTCTGAAGCTAGCAAATAATTGCGACAAGTCTTTATGAAAAACAAGGTATGAAGGCAAGTTGTTGCTTGCGGCTTTGTTAATGATTTTCTTGGATTTAAAGAAGCCTGAATTCATGGATGCAATATAAGTATATAATATTCTTGTTGGTTTCGATCTCTATCAAAATACTACATATTACAAATGTTTTTTCTTATTTATTTCAATATAAAAGTTCGTTTTATCATAGACAATATTTGGAAGCCTCCTTTCAAGTATACTTTGTACAAGGTGATTTCTGTTTCTCGGTTTTTTACATGAAGAATGCTGCGGCTCTATTGTCTAACTCAACTGGTAATCGTAATCGGCTTCAGTTTGGCATTTCAAATCTAGCCTGGACTTAGATTGTCACTTTCGTATTGTGTAAATACCGGAAACCAAAGACCAGTTGAATACCTTAGTGACGACAACATTCTAACTGGCTCTACAACTGGTAGTCGGGTTGAAGTTCACTGGTAATGGATTTCAAATTAGACAATAAGGCTAATCGTCCTTATTACCATCATCCAGAATGTAACACATTTTATTAACATAATTTACATAAAATACTGGTAGAAAAAATCAGACCACTAAAGGATATAAAATATTTATAAATATATCGACTGAACTATCAGGAACCACGGAATAATTATTTCCCGCTGACAAATATTTCTAAAAATTTGAATACAAAGTATCTTTTTAAAACAAAATGTGAAAATATTACCTGCAAAACTTAGCACAAAATGTGAAGGAAAATACCTTTGAATTCTCTAGCGTTTCGAAAGTATTGCCAACATATTAATATTCTGAACATGTTCCCGCAAAATATATAGAAGGATGTCTTAATTATGTTTACATGTTCTAAGTAGGGCTGGGAGTACGGTGTTTACATTGACGTATTGGTAAAGGGAGTTTTTAATTATTTGATTAAGGCTATAGGGGGTAATAGCTAGATTTTGTAGAGATTATGTTAAATTTTTTGAATGAATATTTCATAGCTAGAGTTTGTCTTAGCTAGTCTAGTCTTATGATTATTAATATTAAAATAGAGTCATTAAACATACAATAAGCAGGCTAATTAAATAAAAATAAAATGACACACTTAAGTAGAATTATAATTTTTCGTGAGTCATGCAGATATACCTAGCGTCAAAATAAAACGATGAAATTAAATTAACCTGAATAATTGATATATTAGCTGGTCAATATCTGGCGCAGCGCATCAGCATTGCCATACAGCGTGGCAATGCAGCCAGCATCTTGGGTAAACTTTCAACTGGTATTGATATGGATCAGTTGAGCTACCTACTTGTAGTTTGTTCGCAAAAGTCTGCAGTTAGCTCATGTAAATACTAGTTTTATGGGTTTGTGTCCACGGATCCCGGGATCAGATTTAATTGGCCACTGATACCGCCAAGTTTTATTCACCGATACCGGGATCGATTTCCAATGAAAAACGAATATTTAGTTAAATAATTGCAATTTTCTTTGTTAATATGTAAAGGCTTTTTGCCCGATTAAAAAAAAAACCCGACTAAAGAGACAAGAGTCTTAGGGAAACTGGAAGAATATCAACATCATACCAGTATCATAACCATATAGCGAGGTAATGCAGCTATGCTTCTGTTTGGTTTATGGATCAGCTATTTGTATGGTCGCGAATATATGAATTATCTATCTATATTTTTCACCAAGAAATAGCGTATTGTTATTTAGTAAGATAAATACTAGGTTCTTCAAGAGGATCTTATAAAATAATAGAATCATATATTCCGGGTGTGCTTGTCGTTTTTAGTGATCAATAAAAAATTATATCTATATAATGTAAGTATAATAGATATAATTATGTATTGTATAGTACAAGCTCTGCTTTTCTTGGGTCTGTGGCGATTGCTCAGCATTATTTATTTATTTAAATTTTTCGTTTCCTTCTTTGTGCAATTCGGTGTATTAAAGTGTGCCCGTTTGTAATAGCTTTTACGCGGAATTAGTTAATATTTTCCATCTTATTTAGGATTTAATCAAGTATCGAGACAAAAATGAAAAAATATATGTTTTTAAATATGAACTTTTTATTGAATTACTACATTAATAACGATTCTGTCTGAAAACTCATTATAATGTGTTACATAGTCATTAATATTGTCAAGTTATAAATAATCAACTCATACATGCTCTAATTCATAACGAGCGTGCGTGAGAATCATGTTGATGGCTGGATTATGATTACCTACGGAATAATAATGACATAAACAACATCAAAATTGGTCTCGTACTTTGACAAGCTTCACAAATATAAATCAGTCGGCCGTAGACTATAGAAAGATATACTTACTTAGTTACCTACTAATACGATTTTGTAAGATTCAGCAAATGTAGCAGTTTTTGGATAAACTTTGCATGTTGGATTTTTTTATTAATATATAAATAATGGTGACACAGAGCACATCAGCCCTAATCTAAGCAGAGCTTGTTTTATTGGTACTAGATGACTGTAAAATTTAATACAATACATTAGATAGATGTCCAGCAGTGGACTATTATAGGCTGGTGATGATGATGATGATGATTAGATAGATATTTTTATTACACATAGAAAATGACTAGAATTCTTGAAACAAATATCTGGAGATCTTACATAGGTACATTTAATTTTGTCCAGAGACGGGAATCAAGTCCGCAACCTCTTGCGTCGCAGGTCAGCGCGAAGGTCGTCGCGCTCCGCGCCATAGAGGTTGTCATGTGTAGATTTTTTACATTATGTAATTAGCTCTATAGCAAACCATCTCAGGATTGTATTCAATAAAATCTTAATTCATTAAAAAAGAGACAGTCTTTATAAATAACATATCAAAACACAATTTTTGTTGATAAAAGTGGAGCGTTTCTTGTTTATAACATGAGTGGGCTTGAAAGGCGCATTACCCACAATAATTGATCTCATTTCGTTTGTTTTCTTAATATTCAACGAGAATATACCTTACCATTTAATGAAAAATAGCGATGAGATTTTTGGAGATGTTTTTCCTTTGAGTTTTGAGATATTATTTTATGCCAAACCAAACCAAACCACTCTTAACAAGAGAGCAACTGATGAGTTTATATTTTTAAGTATTTATTTTCCAATAATTTCAATGTTTATTAAATGGAAATCGAATTTGTATCGATTCGGATTTAAAATTAATCCCTCATCGAGATTCTTAAGACATGTATTTATTTATTGAACAAAGGCACAACAAACACCTATATCTAATATTAGGTAAAATAGTTACTTAATAGAAGTATTAAAATTACAGCCCACTACTACTCTTGTTATGGTAAAAAACTTTCAATAATTAATGCTATAGGTTACCTACTCTACAATTACTAATTTATACAAAAACAAACTTTATTTGGTAATAAAGCAAAATACTTGTATTAATTTGTGAAATACAAGTTATTTTTGCATTAAGTCACTACATTGGTTTTTGCCAATAATTAGCTTCATTTTAATTATAATTAAAAAACAAAGAAAAACAATTTTTATGTTCTGTATAATACGCCACCTACACTTGTTCCATCACTTCATCTATGTACATCCAAAGGTTGCTTGGAAGAGACTGCCCATTGTACAAGGTAAGTATTTGTCTTTTCCTGTCCATATTGTTTTTGTTTTATTTGGTATGCAATAAAGATTCCTGAGCTATTTGACCGGTGATATTATATTTTTTGTGCGATAGAAGAATCCTAATAAAGTAAGAAAGTTTTTGTGTAATGTTAGCAAAGACATCGCAAAATTATTTAACAAATTATGCGGAAATTTTCAATTTAGGTAGTTTTTCACCTAGAATAATCTATACCTTGGCTTATTTTCCGAAATAAGGCGTTAGTTTCAGTTATGAAATTATATCTTTAGAACAGTAAAACGATTATAGCACCCGCCACGCATAATCAGGTCTCATCCTGCGTAAACCAAGCTTAGACTTAGTTTTAAATTCTTAAGTAGTTTCTCAAGTGCGGTAAATTGAAGGCCCGAGAAGTTGTAGCCCATAAACCAAACAAGTAGGGAAGTGGGGTAAACTGAGCCAAGTTATCAACTCTGTTTTTACTGCCCTGTCTTCCCCTTGTATCTACTTGGATAGGCAATTTCATACAAGAGCTAGTTGAGAGGGATGGTTTTATTTTATAGTAGTTGGACAGTCCTACGCAGCGAACCTGTAAATTTTTTTTGTTGCCTCTTTATTTTTATTAAGACTTTAGTTTTGTATGTGTAGTCTGTAAGGTATTTGTTGATATGACCCTAGAATAGGTTTTTACCATCCTTAACTGTTATTATTTTGCCTGATATAAAATTTAACGAAATAATTTAATTAAAATTTAAAATTTAAATTAAAATTAAAATTAAAATTTAATTAAAATTTATTATTAAATTATATTATTTATTAAATTAGGTTTTTTATAAAATATCAAATGATCTAAGTACATGATAAAAAGGTTCTACTAAAGGTACCTAACTAAAGGTTCTAGGATCTACATGACAAAAAGTTTTCCACCAATTCGAAGGTCACTTGTTTGCTTTAGGTATCTTTCAAAGATTGCAGTGAATATTAATTTAAAGTGCTCGATTTATTTCCTATTTTACTTACTGTGGAATTTTTATTTTGTGTGCCCAAGATTCCTGTGGTAGGATATTAATAATAATAATATAATAATATTCATTTATTTCAGGCAACATTAGTCTAGTACAAGATGGAAAATACTTAAAAACTAAGGCCCATATAAAATATATACCTTAACCTAACATATATACAATAAACCTAATTACTACTAACACGTAATGACGCAATATGTGCTGCGACCGGTAATCGTCCGCGAAAACGCCGGAACAGCACATTCTTCGGCCAGAATTCTTCATTAGTGAAGGTCGAAATATTCGCAGTTGGAACACGCACCACAAATGATTTAAAATCATTATGACGCGACTCCAACCGCTCGACCCTCACCAAGATGTTGGTCTTCGTCTTCACGTATTCCACGATCTCCTCCACCTTCGTGGTATAGTGAAGCCTGGATACGTAGAGCAACGTCGCAGGCACGGCCGGCTGCAACAAGTAGTTAGGTCCGGTCGGTGCGACGCCGCGCTGGTTTCGGCTACTGGGCTTCCTCTTCCTCCGCACTACCTCAGTGAACCCTTCAGCATCACGCGGCTTTCTCTCGCGAGCAGCCGGAACGGGTGCAGGGGCGCGAACAGATTCGCGACGCTGCGTCAATTTCTCCCTTCTTGATGTAGCTGTCGATACCTGCAGCAGGGGCGCAGCGGGCATGCAGCATTCGGCAGCAACGGCAGCGTATGCGCGCGCGGGGGGAGGGGCGGCGCGCGCACGTGTCGGGCTCACGCGCGGAGAGGCGGCGGGGCGCGGGCGGGGAGGGCACGGCGACCTGACGGCGGCATCGGTGTCAGCCGCGCAAGGCGAAAACGCTGACACGACGCTATCTGACACATTCCGTTGACCTCCTCGGCGAGTGTTGACGTTGGATATCTCGGTCGACTTGGCCACTGAAGCAGCGCTACGTAATAACGCTACCTCAGACTGCAGCTCGCTGATGGTGTTCTGCGAGACCTCCAACTTCAACACGACGTCAGCCAAGCTTGCCTTCAATGATGTCACATCTTTCAGCAGCCTGGTCACATCGACGTGGTCGAACGTCACGGGGGGCAGCTTACGCAGCTCCTTCGCGACGAAGTCGGGCACGTCGTCAGGATCCGTCTCCGATATTAAGTACCTACATTGATATTTGTTATTCACCACGTCAAAATTTTGTACAGATCGGGATGTATATCGATGAAATGTAGTTCTAAGCCTGGATCAGTCATTTTGTAGATGAGATGTAATAAGCGCCATCTTGAAATGTGGCCGAGGCCGGCTTGTCAAAATAAATAAACCAATAGTTATCCACAGTGTTAGAAAGAAAAAACATTACCCTCCTTTTTGTGCAGTCGACTCTGAGAGTCGACTAGACTTCTTCTGCCATATCGAAGCATGGCAGAAGAAGTCCAGACTGCACAAAAAGGAGGATAATGTTTTTTTCTTTTGTGCAGTCGAGAAATTTGGAATTTTACGGAAAATAGATTGTGAATGATAGGTTGAGCTGTCACTGTCAACGCCTACGGACAACAAGAATAGGCGTAAAATTAGACCGGGCTGGGGGCAGATGATAAGGAAAATAACAATATAATTTAATTTGGTACCTACTGAATTATAATGGTATTGTAATATAGAGAAAAAAGCAAATATAATGTAAAAAACATGAGTAGGTCACCAATGATAATGCCGTACGTTAACAAGCTCAATATAGTTACTATTTTACGTTGTGATATTGGTATTTAACAATGGTATTTTTTTAACAATACATAGCTCTGTCAAAACATAACTGTAGGTATTATGCATTTTTCAGTTTTCCTGAAATTCAGTGCTATTCAAACGGCACAACGCTCGCGATAAGTCATGCATCACCGATGTTGGCCCGAATAACATAATGGCAGAACATTTCTATTGTATTTTTAGGCCATTTTTCTGTTGTCCATGTTGACTAAAACTCACGATTCAATTCCACGAGCTAGAATTACAATTCGCGGAATGTATTCCAATGGAAAAATATGGTTAGTTAACGAATTTTCTATTGAAAAACACATTGAATAGAAAACATTGTTCAACAGTTGTGTTTGGTACAGGAAAAAGGAAGAAATAAACAAATATATAACATGTAGGACGCCCGGTCAGGTGGGATGTCGATCTGCGAAAGACTGCTGGTAGATGCTGGATGCGACGAGCTAAAGACAGAGCGCTATGGTGCTCATTAGGGGAGGTATATGTCCAGCAGTGGACCGATGTGGGCTGATGAAAATGATGATGATGATAACATGGAGGTAAGATATTGAAAAGGGTGGAAGTAAAGATGAAGCATCTCTGCCTCCATGACCCGGTGCCGAAATAGGGCTCATGAGCCCTATTTCGGCACCGGGTCATGGAGGCACGCTGCAGCGTGTCCGAACATTTTAGGTTCAGATCTGTTTTTCAACCAAAATTATTTGTAATTTTGACCGTGGTTTGCTATTATTTGAGTTAGTTTAGTATTGAGAAAGGTTATTACCGCAAGCTTTTTTGTAAATACTTCTTACCTGTAGTTTGTTCGCAACAGTCTGCAGTTAGCTCAATTGTTTCAATTGTAAATAGGTACTAGTTTTTTAAGCCGTGTGGTGCCGGCATAGAATTTCACCACCCCAACCCTTCCCGTGGGTGTCGTAAGAGGCGACTAAGGGACACACCGGGGGGCGGGCAGCAGCGCCCTCTGCAGAACAACTCCACCGAACTGCGATCCCCAACCCGCATGCCCAGCGTGGGGATTACGGGCAATAACCCCCAAATGATGAATAATGCCATCTATGGCGTATTCTTCATTATTAGGGGAGGCCTATGTCCAGCAGTGGACTGTTATATAGGCTGGTGATGATGATGATGATGACTAGTTTTTTATTTAGTTAGATCATTGTAATTTTATTTGTTAATAAAGGCTTTTTGCCCTCAAAAAAAAAATACTTCTTTACACAAAAACTAAGAAAACATGTCTTATGTTAAATACCCGCGCAAAGCTGGGCGGACAGCTAGTTCTCTAAAAAACTGTATTACACACACTTTGATACACACATACACTTTGATCTGTCAATAATTTAAGCGTATGTGATATTTTTGGGCTTTATTATTGATGTTTTAATACGCATCTCTAACTTTTTGAAAATATTCTATTTTTTATGTTCATCAGGGTTAGAGTATTTTAATAGTGAAAGACTTTTCCAAATCGGTACAAACAATAAGACCTTTCCTCTATATAAAATTAATTGTAGAAAATTACACTAATAAGTGTAGAAGTATAGACTGATTGTGTTCTATTGCAAAGGGGAAATATGTATACTTTGTATACAGAAGATACATACCTACTTTCTATTTCCATGACACACACACTGTACAAATAAAAGTACACACTTTTGTGAGGCTCAACGAACAACATACATGCTCATAGGCTTTGAACTCAAAGTAAACATTTCATCTCAAAAGAGACACAGTGAGAAATTGTACAATGTTTTTATTTCGTTCAGTAAGCCGATTACTATAAAACCAATTTACCAAGAACAATGTCACAGAGTATACACACACAGCTGGTTTATTCTTGGCCAGATGTCGCTCATTCCACACCGACAAATGTACGGAAAAAAGTAAGAGGGATAAAGATATATATAACAATAAACCTTCTATCTGATAATAATTACTATTTATAACTAGGAAGCTGTTGAAAGAGGTTATATAGTTACGAAAATTCTTGAAAAATTCACTGAAAAGTGAAGCGAAAACACCATAACTAGCTGTTGAAAAGGTGTATTAGTTACGAAAGTCATGAAAAAGGAACTGAAAAGTGAAGCGAAAATCAATATCACCTTATTCCTTATCTGAACTACTTATATTCAAATAGCTGTACCTATATCGTAAAAATTTACTAGCCTTAGTGCTTGTTTTGTAAGCTTAATAAAATAAAGTTATTTGAAACTGAATCAATGGAGCCACTTCCGCTCGAATAACAAGCTACCTTTAAACCGGTTTTACACCAGCTGTTTCAATATATAGTGTCAAATAAATCGTATTTGCTTCATACATGAATCTCCCATGAGTTTCCGCAGGAATGCCGCCGGGCCCAATAATTCCTGCCGAATCGCTTGTTGGTTCTCAGTAACTTTGTCAACGCACGTTATGAAAATGTTAATTTTACTGGCAATATTTAATTCTTGGCGAACGTAAGTTATAAGTTTTTTGGTTGGTGTTTAACATTTTTATATGGAAATATTGCTTTGTTTGAAAATACCGATACGTTTTTACAGTATAACTAGCGGTCCGCCCCGGGTTCGCAGGGGTATTAAACAAACATTTCAGAAATTATACATACTAACACGTTCGGTTTCACAGTTTTCTTACTGATCACTACTAACAAGACCAACAAACAAACATATCTTTCCTCTTTATAATATTAGTACAGATGAATTCGATTATGCTTCTTTGAATTGATATTTGATTTTCTAATTATCTCTGTGTACGCAATGGTGCACAAGAATAAAAGCGACTGAGGATAATTATATTAACTCCAACTTTCCAGGTAAATAGAAATGTCGGAGATTTCACATCACACTTTGAATATAATTTAACAAAGCTACAACATCGGATCTAAGGCAACCTTCTTGTTCCGTAACTCAACACCTGTCCGTCTTGTAGCTCCATAAATCCTTAAAATGCTGAGGACCAGTTGAATAAATTTTGACGGTTGAGTTACGAAAACAAAAATTAGATCGGTTTCGAAACCCTTATTGTCTCGCTTTTTCTGTTATTTGTGCACATTTAATTTCATTTCATAATGAATTTGTTAAACTATGATACTTTTTATAGTAAAACAAAAAAAACATGTTACAAGAATTAGAGCACTAATTTGCACAAAAAAATACAAAAAAACAATCGATTGCGTATTTTGGATTGTAATAATAGGGCCTCAGTGCCGATTTGTCTAACTGCTGATTTTGTAAGCTGAAAGGAATAAAGTTATTGAAATCTGAAATCAAAAATGTTTGTTCAAATACAACGCCAACATTACTGAATGGATTAGGATGAAATTTTCCACTTATCTGGACCTGGAATAACGCAATACTTTTAGAACAATAAGAAACAGAATAAAATATAATAATCGTTTATCAGAGTCCCTCAGTCGTGGTTATTACCTAGTTGGTTATGTTTATGTCACTATTATATTTAATAATACTCTGATAGAGCCATATCCGGAGAAAACTGCTGTGACTGAATGGGTTATTGGATCTGGCATGTGACAGGTCAGCTTAAGCACTGTCTGGTTCCACTTCCATTTAGAAATAAAAACAATTTTCTTTCTTTTATTTCGAAAAAAGGTATATGTTTGAGGTTTATTTCTGAATGTCGGTATGTGAACCAGTTATTGTGGTCATGATTGGGGAAAGCCCCGCCCAACAGTAGACGTCTTTCAGATGATGATGATGAATATATACAAAAGTAATGCTTTTTGTCGTTATGGAAGCTAACTATAAAATATAATTATCTATTTGTTTATCATCACGCAAATAAAGAATATCAAGTTTTAGATTGTGTTTAACTGCAGAATCCGTGGTTCAATCTAGCCAACTTCACATAATCTATGTATACGCGAGGTACACATCTAGTTGTATATCGGGGGATTGGATAATCATCCCCAAAAATAAAGAAATAATTTCAAATGAAGTTTTCCAATTTGTAACGAGCCTTGCGATTACGGTAAAATATCCTATTCAATGGATCGCCATCCGAGGAGACTGGCTATAAGCGATTTCGGTTTCCGTCACATGGTACAAAAACATATTATGCATGGCAGGATGCAGTCAAACGAGACGACAAAGCTTTCAACGGAAAAATATCACGAATGTCAATATTTTTTATATTGCTACTTATCGTTAAACCTTACTCCTATACTTGTTACTCACACTTGAGCTGGTTTTACTCGACTACTTTTCAATACTGCAATATATTTACTGTTTGTAACTTTGAATCAGATTTGCTGTAATTGAGAAAAAAAATGGCCAGAGAGTTGTATCTGTATTTAGCACTGGCGAGTTTTGGCAACCGAAATCGTTTATGCTCAGTCTCCTCGGATGACCCATTCAGTGGGAATGGGATATTTTACCGTAATTGCTTTGCGAAGCTTTTTAAACTGATAATAAGAGAAAACAAATAAAAGTAGGATGAATACCGCATTGGAAGGAAGAGAATATTACAAAAACGAAAGGAACAATATTACTATTTATATTACTACAATGTATTACTATTTATATTACTTGTATTAGGTCCTACAATTTTGCCATTAAACTTCTTTCCATAGTACATGTAGTTTTACAAGAAAACTGCAAACTGTTACCACCAATCTACAGGTAGCGCAACTGATCCACATAGGTCTGAAGCGTCCCCAAGACGCTGGCTGCTAATCGTAGAAATCATAAATTTCTGACTTCGTAGTTTCAACTTCTGCTATAATGACTTCTTAGCACTTTAAATTTATCTATGCGACTGTACAAAAACACGTTTATCATGTTCGAGCGAGTTGACGACAGAAAAAGTCTTGCTGTATGGCAATGCTGATGCGCTGCGCCAGATACTCACCAGCTCTCAGGTCATACATTGCTTCGACCAGGCGCTCAGATAATTTCCTTCAAACCCGGAGAGCCTCAGTAAATTAATACAGGGGGTATTAAAAAGCTTTCATTTGTAATAATAATATTTTCAGCGGAAAAACACAATCAACTTTTATGTTCATCTATCCAACAACCAAGTAGGGACTAGTAAAATTAACGCTCCACTACGTCTAACAACATTCAAGAGCTATAATTCTATTTAAACCGGTATCTGAAAGCGAAATTGGAAAGCGCTTGAAAGCGCTTCGTAGCAATCGCGCTTTCTGTTGCCACAATGCGATTGCTATTAGCTACTGCAACGCAGTTCTGTGCAATTTTAGATCAATGCAATCTCTACAGACGTTTACATTGGATGGGAAATAGAATCGATTTGTTTTACGTTATTGGATTTATTTCTCTATTTAAATTTTACTTAGATACATTTATTATTATATATTGGTAGTTATCGCGTACTGTTTTTATTTTCCCTACGTTTACCTATAATGTCACTTCAATGTTAAATCTTTGTTGCTCCCTGATCATATTTTAACGCGTCTTAGCGTAGCGGAAATAATAGCAAAAGTTACGCCATAATCATCACTACATAGTAAGTATACAACAAAGTAGCTGTCTGTCTGCTTTTCTCTATAAATGCTAAGAACTTTAACACTACGCAGCAAATTTTGATGCATTTTTTAAAGAATTGTTCAAGAGTTCAAGAGGAAAATTTTTGTATTAACAAAATAAAAATAAACCTGACCCCAAATCTTTAAACAGACTGAGATTCATTTATTGGTATAAGAGTAATATATAAGTAGTCAATAAGGATAAACAAAAAAAAAACAAAGAAAAATTCAGTCTAACAAATTAACGAGTGCCTTTTTTGTGTGTTTTCGGGTTTATTGTCACTTTTATTTGGAAGTACCTAGACACAGACGGAGAACTATGATCTGTCGCATTTCGACTTCAAAAATGTTCCTACAATGAAAAACCCATCAGCTAAATGAGCTACGTACCTACTATAAAGAAAAAGAAAAAGATTATCTTGAAATATCGCCCAATCTTTCCTTTACTCAGAAAACACTGCATCATAGCTCTCAATCAGCACAGATGGTCCAAACGAACAATAAAAAGGGTCATACGAAGCACGTCTCAAAAAGGTCAGGGGACTCAATTCTAAGAAAGAAAACCAGCGAATTTCCTTCCTCACCCAATACAGTATACCTCTACATATAACCGAGTTTCAGCCCACTTCGCTAAATAAAGCCCGTCAAAGAAATAAATCAACCAATTAGGTTGAGTTCACATTGAAAACAGTTTTTTCGATGTTTTCGAAGGAAAGGTGGGAAATATCTCCCTAGAGCCTTTGTTCGTAATTACTTACTTAAGTTCTTTAAATGTTACCGTCTCTAGTTTTCCTTCATGCCCAGTCCATCGCAAGGTTGCCTGGAAGAAATCTTTCATAGCGCTAAGGCCGCCCTTCATACTTCCTCTTCTATAAGTATATCAGTTTGTAATGTTCTTTTTCTTTGTGTAGTATAACAAAGTATTTTCTATCTAAGGGTTTTTCAATCCAACTTTACCATAAAGTTGCAAACTGCACGTCTCTAAGCCGCGGCTTTGCACGCTAAAACATTAACTATTTTCTACCAGTGCTAATAGCTTGTGCCCGTCGTTTTGCATCCGTTTATATGGGATAAAAAGAACCTTGCAGGCCATGTATTCCAGAAAATCTATGCAAATCTTAGCCAGGCAAAGTTTCAGATACCTTCATGAGGTATTTGTATCATGAACGTATCTGAAATAGGTACACAAATATATTTAATATGTTAGCGTCTTCATTTCATAACTCACTTGTAATTTAGATGAATAGAAACCTCCCCTCCGAAAACAAAATAGACCTGATTTCTGTGTAAATTCGTCCTGATAAGAATTTTCTGCCGTGACTGGCTTTTTGACCCTTTTTTGCTCCCGTTCGTACAAAACGGGTCTACGTAGATATAGCGTTATAAGCCGTAAATTAAATTTAGTGTAAGCATATATTACAGAGCTGGAATGCTACAAACACATTTTGCCCAAGTCGTCGTGGCATTTTCTATGGCTCTTGGGTTATAACTAATGAAATAAAATATGTAACCATAGAGTTCCTAAATCTTCGGTTCTGACCATGGCATATAAAACTATCCTTTGCTACTATCTGACCTCACAAAGTACGTATGGTTACTACCTATTATTACCTCTGTAACGCCAAAAAGCGTTGATGAAAGATGCTAGATGATTTTTGGCGTTTATAGTGTGTGCTATAGAATATATAGTATAATTTTTTTAGCTTTATCAGTAATCGATGCGCTATTTTTACACTTAATACCGATAACTTAGTGATTGCTTTAACTCTTTATTCTGCTGACCGTTAAAATGATACCCACTTAAACTGTCAGCAGAATAAAGAGTTTTTGTCAGCAGAAAAATTTGTTTTGCCAGTAGAAAAAAATTAAGTTGCATCTAATAGGTAAGTCTCTTTATAGCAATGAAATTGTATCGCGTGTAAATAGCAGAAAAGAAAAGGCTCCGTATTTTTTGAATTAAAGTAATTTTCTTGTACCGGAAGTTCAGTAGCAATTTACATTAATTAATCAAATGAACGTTTTAATTATGGCAGCACGAAAGGAAATTATTTGACTTCCTTGAAACAGCTCGAATCTTTTTGTTAGAAAGAGAATTCTTTTAATTGTTTTTTTGGTAATTTCATAATCATGCAGACAGGATTTATTCAAAGAAGCAATGTTCATTATAAACTTTTTAACAAAGAGATAAGACGGACTTCTATTCATAATTTCATTTCTCGAAACGTATTTGAAACGTTTCGAAAAATCAAATTATGAATAAAAAGCATTTTCGAATAAACAAGATCCGTCCAATAAATGACGGAGTTGATTACATTGATTACAGAAGTAGCATTACAAACCATTTTTGAAGTTGATTAAAAAGACGAGCCATCAAATTAGAATATAATACAAATTAACTCCCGTAATTAAAATGAAATCCTCTGTTGGCTACGGCTCCACGAATGTCTTCCAAAGGACCAAAGGATGTCACTTGATGCCCTTCGTCATAGAGAAGAGATTTTTTTTTTATGAAAAGAATTATAAAATATTTTATAGTAAAATGTTTTATGAACCTACCTCAAGCAACAGCCACTCACAAAACAGGTCAATGATTTTTATAGATTTTTAGGAGAATTTTATAGCTAATATTTGCAAGGCTCTTTAGGAATGGAAAATAAAACGTCTTATTTAATATTCATTATCGTGAGGTGCTTTTGCTTAGAAACTCGTTCTTTTGAAAAAGTTTAGGTACTTCATTTACCTAAGTTTGTCCAATATTTCATAACTTCTCTCTCAAGAGCCTCCAGCTCAAGTACTCAATATCCGTTCTGGTTAATTTTAATCTTTTCATCTGAATCAAAAGGACTTTGACGAATTAATGTTTTGAAACTTACGCGATCTGAACACATAATGATTAGTAATTAACGGGTATTTATCGCGTTTCAGAGTGCAAACCTGTGCACTCTGTCGTGGTCACGAGATGACCACGACAGAGTGCAAACCTGTTGAAACGTCGAGAAAAGAAGAAGAAGAAAGGAGGAAGAAGAAACGCGATAAATACCCGTTAATTACTAATCATTATGACTTTGACGAAAAATTTTAAAAAGTATTTCAGTTATTTCTACACAAAAAAGGCAATATCCTAGTATATACAATAAACTTACTGAGGGTATTGTATTTACTAGGTAGCGGTTCTCTAAAGACTTATGACACTTTTTAAGTTACAAACCGATATACAACGTATACGTCTCTTTTATTTATGGCTAATAGACTTCCGTTTGACCACGATCTGACCAGATAGAAAGTAAAGATGTGGCCCATGGTTCATAAAACTCTAGACGACATCTATTTTCTCTATTCTGGAAGAGATACATGTTGTGATCACCCGGAAAAACAGAAGCAGGAAGAAAGTTCCACTCCTTTACAGTGCGAATGATAAAGGTTGAGGAAAATCGCTTAATACGAGTGAAGGGTATATCCACCAAGTAGGGATGGTATTGCGCCGAGCACTTGCTTGTCCTAGAGTGGAATAGGGTGGTGAGACCAACTCATTTAGTTCCTGTGAGCATTCTCCAAAGTGTACCTTGTAATAGATGAAGAGACAAACAACCTCTTTATGACCCCCTTGAATTTTTATGACAACAGATAGATAGAAAACACTTTATTATACCACACAAGGATAGGGAATAATATAGATAGAAATACTTAGAATGAAGAGAGTATAAACAGCGGCCTTATCGTTGAGAGTTATATCTTTTAGACAACCTCACGACCGATATGAAAACACAATAAAGACGGTGGTAATACTAAGAGAAAAGAAGATACTTTTAGGAAAAGCCGCCACGTGACTTTCCAGGCTATTCAGAATCAAATACTTTCACGGTTTCCGAACAGTTGTGTAAATACAAACAAAAACACAAATATTTGGTAGTCCCTACCCCACCCTCCTGTATAAACAGGTAGATGAAAAATATCTAAAAACCACCACGTTATCCGTTACGATCAGCATGTAGTCATTTTATAGGTTCATTTTACCAGAAAGGTTTTTTCGGCTATGTTGTAGGGGCGGGTTAACCCTCACGACCGTATTTTGGATACACTAATGATACTGCTAGTGGAGACGGATCCGTACAAAAGAGTCCAGCAAATAAACACTTTCTGTCGAATGTACACTTTGAAAAACAGGAGGCCTACTCAGATATCAAAGACTGAAGTTTCAGATTCGTTGACGGGCAAAACCTATAGGAGTGTGCAATTTCGCTGCTAGAGATGGATTTAGAGTGAAGAGATAAGATATAGTTTTCTCGTGTGAAGTAGCTAAAGGGTGATAGATGTGCACCGTATTTTCTAGAGTCAAAACTGTTATTAACTAATTACTTAATTAGACAACCAATTGAAAGATAAATAGACAGCTAAAACCTCGTTACAAAATAAGTGTGCTGTTCTTTAGCTAAATGTTCCTACGTAAAACAGATATTTTTCCAAAACATGTACTATGTAGAAAATGTTCACCAAGCGTGTTTATAAAACACGTAGTCAAAGATACAAGTTCGAACTATCATTTCCGTCATCACAGACTCTCAGATAAATAAAGATTTCGTTAAACAAAATTGCATTATATAACACTCTTAATTTACTCACATAGAGATTGCGTTTGCACGAAAAGAAATCAGAAACTTCGCTTTCGTTTTTACGAGTAGGCCACCAGTCCTGGAAATACAAAGCATTTACATGGCGTCCCTACCGAGCCGAACTAAAAGTTACACACTCGTAAACCACAGTGCCGGACGGTACAGCTTATCTATGGCTGTTTGCATAAACATCTGCAAGCTAGCAAGTGCTAACCCAGTTACGACTAAATCGGACTGGATACTATTTTGAGAACTGTCTTAAACTGATATTTTATACAAACCTTGCTAAAGCCGTGCTAGTGCCGTGTGGTGCCGGCATAGAATTTCACCACCCCATCTCTTCCCGTGGGTGTCGTAAGAGGCGACTAAGGGAAACACACCGGGGGGCGGGCAGCAGCGCCCTCTGCAGAACAACTCCACCGAACTGCGATCCCCAACCCGCATGCCCAGCGTGGGGATTATGGGCATTAACCCCCAAATGATAATGCCAACTATAGCGCTCATTAGGGGAGGCCTATTTCCAGCAGTGGACTATTATAGGCTGGTGATGTTGCTAAAGGAAACTAATAAAAGCTTTAGAACTAGTTGGTTTACTTTACATTCTTTTTAGTAGGTTTTTTTGTCGTTTATTATTGTAGTGCGTATGCCCTCGCACTCGATGAGAAATCTTAGGGGTGATCGTCACGGGTGGGCGTGATTAAAATTTTTTATGTTTTCTACAAGAAATAAAAAGGAAAACTAATAAAAAAGTATTTTGCGGTAAAATATGAAACCATTTTCAAAAAATGTTTCCAAAAAACATTATCCCATTACTTCCAAAATACAATTGGAGTTGGTTTTATAATTGGCTCATAGAAAAATGATTTTTGATTTCCGCGAAATTAGTTGAAGAAAACGCGGGACAAAAACTAAAACACAATGCGAAAAATTAAATCTCGAACGAAATAAATGACTGCTTAAATCGATTTGAATACGAGTGGATGATTTAAAAGAATATTTTAATAGTGCACGGGACGAAATCTTGTCAATGTAAATATTTTGCGTCACAATTTAGTTAAACTGGCATGAACACTTCAAATTCAACCTACCAGGGATCCTGGGCTTATTGATCTTAGTTTAAAAATGTTCTTGTCTTTACTTTATTGTTAAGAACATTATGACTTTCGTCTAACTTGCTACTTTTCTCCCAGTTTCCAATTCGTGGAAATTTCTAAGTCACGGAATGGAAACGTAGGTAGAATAATAATATGAGCGAAAGAAACCATGATTTAAAGAGGTTTATTTATATTACGGATGTTGGCAAAATTAAAGTCATCAATAAGAAGAAGGAACGTTCAAACGTTTTTATCCGATTCGTTCTTTACCAAATGCGAAATTTGAAACTAACATTAGCAGAATTGAGACATATGCAGAGCTTAAAAGAAGAAGTAAATTATTCTTTTACTTCGAAATAGTTTCATTCCATTGTAATTACTTGCAGATTATTCATATTTTTTTGTGACAAATTTTATTGTGTAACGACTTTTTAAAAACCGCTCTCGTACAATCTAACCTTGACATCAATAAGTATTAATAGTTAATATGAGAGTCATTTCGTGTAAATGGCCGAGAACTTTTACTGTTCATAATAAAAGGAAATTGGCCTCGTTTTGTTTATTCGTATACCTCACGTTTGACGGTTTAATGGGTTTCGGAAGAAGTAAAAATAAATTAGATGTTACGCGTGAGAAATTTCTTTGTTGTGAAAAGATGTTGTTCTAGGACCTTCTACGCTGAGTCGATTGTACTTGGATGTAGGTAAACTCCACGCTTGAAAAGGACCATTTCGAAATTAAACGAAAGCGGTCGAAATTTACTCTGATAAGGTTCCTTGTCAAAGTAACCCTCTTGAGAACGTGAAATTTTTTTGAGACAAAGATTATTATTATAGCTTATGTTTAGAGAAATGTGTCGTAAAATATTTAATTTGACAAGATCCGAGCCATTTTGACTGTGTGCGGATTACATACCTCTTACATAAAAATTGGGTAGCGAGTATGTACCAAAACTTGTTTATTAACCGACTGATAGATAACATAACTGGCAGATAACAAAAATGACGGCCGTTATTATAATATTACTAAATATTCAGAATCTGAGTTTATTGTGATTTTTTTTATTTATCGACCGAGACATGATATATTTTGGTCGATAAATAAAATACCTGCTTCACCCGCTGTGCCATAACAGCGGGTGAAGGTCCATCTGCGCAGTAGGTTGCGCTTCGATTCCCGCCTTAGAAAAAAATATGTTTGTACACACGCATCTGCAAATTTTTATTTCGGGTATTTTCCATGTAGGTATAGGAAATATATATCTTACTTCTGTAATTTATCGTAGGTATATCTGTCATCTATTACCCAATACACACGCTCTGCTTAGCTTGGGGCTAGATGATGCTGTGTGAATTGTCTATCATAATATATTTTTTTGAGAACCAGTAAACAGTTGTAAATTTATTAAAAAAATAAACCCAGCCCTGATGGCACATTGGACTCAAAATAAAAAAGTTTACGAAACACCACCTAAGCAAATGTATTTGATGAGGCAAACAATAAAAGTTACACCATTTGCTTTTACGTGTTTTGGAGGCTGATATTAAGGCGAGGATTCCCGAATTTCGGGATTTCTAGCTGGCCGTACCTCAATAATTATAAGGCCTATAGTTTTGAAATTCATACATATTATACATATATATAGTTGAGGGTATTTTCTAGTGCATCACTGACAAAAACACGATTGGTGATGATATTTCACCCGATAGAAATAATGTCAAAGTTACGTCTAAATGAAACTTTGAATGATCAGTGTGAATAGAAAAATTAATAAAATGTCACAAAATGTATACCAAAACATTGCAAATGTTATAATGCAGTGCATCACTAGAAAATATTTTTATATGCCGTACAAATATTTTTCAAAACATGTAAATATGTACTAAATCGTGGTCGGCTGCCTGCGCGCCGTCTCGCTCACACTCGCCGAGGCGCCATTGAGAGAGCTCATGTCGGGAATCCTCGCCTTAAGAAAACTTGGCGAAGTAAGAAGTCTTTTCAGAAAATTTCCAGAAATGGTGATTTTTCGAGGTAGGTAATACAAGAAGAAGCTATTGTTGGAAATGGTTATGTTTAGAACGGGACATTGTAAGTAGGACATAATTATAAGTGGTCATTTTAATTTGTGTCATTTTAATTTTCAGTTACTTTCATAGTATTATGTCCTATAGTATTTTGCTATGGGGACAGGCGGCGGACATACAGACTATCTTTGTACTACAAAAAAGGGCGATCCGTGCGATTTATAAATTAAAGCCACGCGATTCTTTGAGAGAATTATTTAAAGAAATAAATATGTATCTTGACAGTAATATCACAATACATCTATGAAAATTTAATGTATACGCATAAAAACAGAGACAACTTTTTGAAAAACTCTGATGTTCACGCTAGAAATACTAGAAACAAAAATAAATTACTTATACCATCGTACAGATTACATAAGGTAGGGAAGTAATTTATGGGAAATTGCGTGCGCTTCTATAATAAGCTTCCATCTGAAGCAACTGAGCTCCCTATTCGTAAATTTAAACAATACATAAAACAAAATCTTATTAAGAAAGCATTTTACTCGATAGATGATTACGTTAACGATAATAATGCTTGGCCAGATGTCGCTCCAGTCCACACCGACAATAGCATGTAAGAAATAGAAATTGAATGTTGTGCTTAGCTACATAATATGTATTTAAATAATTACTGACATGTATCTAAATCATTTTAAACTTAGATTTAAATAGGCAAAAACAACCATTGTATTAGACACATAAGTTACATATGAATGTACTAGTTGTTTCTTTTTCACTTCTTCCACTAGTGGACAAAAAAATTGAAGTGAAGAGAAATCAATAACAACTTATTTCTTTGTAATAATAATTAACTGTATGAAATTTGACTTGTCTAAGTGCTTATTTTGTAAGCCTAAAGAAATAAAGTTATTGAATCTGAATCTGAATCTGTGGCCTTATACCGTCGAAAGGCTTTGGAATAAAAGTTCAGCTATAAATCGGTCACTGACAGCAAAAAACAACGCGAAAAACAGTGTCAACAAAAAGTTGCGTGTGTCCGTGACGGGTTCCGAAGTATCAATAGAGTTTATAAATTGTTTTTCCCGTGAAACCTTTCAAGTTACATAAATAGAAATAAATCTGAGCATTCAAAGTTTTTAGGAAAATAAAGCTTGAGTTGACATACTTAGTATCCATTCTAAAATTCGGGTATCTATCATAAATAATATCTACCCTTAGCAAAATGACGATATCTACAAAACACCAAGATCGTGGAATGCCTTAGTATTCAAGTTGTCGTAAAAGTAGCAAGTAGTAAACGGAACAGAAAAAAGCGACACCATAAGGGTTATAAAACCAACCTCAAAACCCTAAAAACTAATACTTAACCTACAAATACTACATAACTTACATAAATATTGGTAAAACAAATAAGGTAGCGTAACTATAAAATACATAGTACTAATTTTGTTTTATCTCAAGGTATATTCAATATTTCTTACCTCACAAACCTCGCCTCTGGGTGTTGCTAATTGGGTAACCTATTATACAGTAGTACAGTTACCAGAGAACTTCTATGGTAGGTAGGATTTCTCAGTAATTAGGTTTAGGATTATGTATAAGTAAGAATTTCATACTGCGGCAACTACTATAAGGGGAATCCTAATCAGTTTCGGCTGATAAGATTGTCAGAAATACTGTGGATTATATATATTATGAGTACCTACTTGATACTGTTATTTGTCCTTTTGCGAATAAATGAAAATTAACGTATCAAAGCTGCGTCAACCGTCGCATCTTTGATACGTTTGAAGTAATTCTCTTTTCATTTGTGCTTTTTGTGTGTATGGTACACATGTAAAAGCAAATCATACTTTTTAGGTATAAATTATAGTTGAATAATAAAAATAGCAACTGTATCATTAAATAAAGGAATTATAATAATTTCAAATAATTATAACAGTGACTATCGTGTTAGAGCGCTTTAGATTGGTATTGATATGGATCAGTTGATCTAGTCTAGACTGTAGTCAGCAGTTTTATATCAACCGTAAAATGCTCTCAGTTTCTATGTTAATAAAGTAATTTCTTTTCGTTATAAATAGTTTGAGTTGATATTAAAATAGCTCCAAAATAAAGTAATAAAATCTTGAGACTCAAGCTTCGGCCGTCAATTGACAAAATATTTACCATGAGCCTTCGAGAAAACTCAATTATGAGCCAGCCGTAAGCTATATTAGCGTGTCATATAAAATTCATAGCATAAACCGAGAGAAGGGAAATATTCATTTCAAGAACCGAGCGAAGAACAAACTCAGACTCGCTTTTGCATAGAGAATACGAAGCACTCATATACGCGCTTATGCATTTCCAGAAGTTATGACTAAGGATCACCACACACGGGCCACGGTGACAGCCACAAACGCCGCCGCCACGAGATGCAAGGAGCGAGGCAAGTCGAGGCGAATCCATATTAAATGTATTAAAAGTACAGGAAATATGCTGGTGGCGGCATTTTGTGCCTTGTGCGGAGACTTTAAGGCTCCGCGCAACCGGACCACAAAATACTCGCTATAGCGATGTTTGTAACAGTATAGAACTGCGCGGCAGCTACGCAGAGATCACAAGGGGCAAGTTACAGACCGGTCACCCGTGTGCGGTGCGTCTATAGAAAATATCTTGAAATGTGTGTTTAAAAAAAAAATTAATATTAATAATTAAAATTAAAATTCTTAAAAAGCCTTTGTCGCTGGCCACCAGTGACTGTGATCGGTAGCCCCTTTATTTTCAAATCCATACCTTGATTTAATATCTCAAGCAGAAATGGCTCCCTCAACGTTTGAAAATTAGTGTGGTGACCATTTTTCAATAACTGTGCAACTTATAAACTTGTCAATATTTTTCCTGTAAAATATAGATCCATATCTACAAACGCCTAGTATATTTCAAATGGATCGCTCTGCACACTTCGGAAATAGGGAATGGTAAACTTTTGACCTTTTTCAAAAACATACCGAAATTACAAAAACTGATTTGGAATCTACAAACTGATAACTTTCATTTAAAAGAGCTTTTGACTTTGCGAGCTCTCTTAAACTTTCGATATCAAAATTGATACGGAAAATCATTGCGATTTTTCATTGATTATTTTTTTTTTCTTCAAATCTGTACAAATTTTATGTCTTTAAAAGCTTTTATATCTGTAAAAGCGCATGAATTTTAGCACAATTGTCAAACTTCAAGTCAATAGCTGCAGAAGTTGCTGAGATATTAAAGAACAAAAGTACGACAGAAAAAAGCGAGACCATACTGAAGGTTTGAAAACTATGTCAAAATCTTAATAAAAGACAAAGCAGCAAGCGCCAAGACCATCAGAATTTTAAAACAAATCTCGACATCTGGACCTAACAACTGAAATTAAAAGCAAGCAAAAACACTATTTTAAGGACCACCATGGTCCTTAAAATGGCCATGAATGATATTGTAAGTAAAATCTGATTTATATCGAAAGCGACACCGCAGAAGCTGTTGAATTATAAAAATATACTTTTAACTGACTTTTAATAGAAGTATAACAACTGTATTTACAATTGCGCTACAACAATTATGCAATATGCTAACTGCAAACAAAAAACAGGTAGCTCAACAGATCCATATCAGAACCAGTCGAAGGCGTCTCCTTGACGCTGACGTTTATTGTTTTTCGTAATATAAAACAGATAAAATGAACTGCTCAAAGAATCAATCAATTCAAGATAGACCCTTTTAAACCTTACAAATTGAGTTGTAACAAATTGAATTCTCATAAGTACCAAATCTTCTCTCAAATGTTTTTTGTGGAAACAAAACCTTCCTGTCCCGAGTTGTAGTGCCTTTTTACCAGACTAAGGTACTAAAATAGAACGGGTAAATTTTTAGCAGTCTATATGTGAATTTTTGTGATTTGTTTCTATTGGTTGGCTCATGGTACAATAAAAAGAGATATTTAAGCTATTAGAAAGAAATGGCATATTTTATGACCACATGAAGGAACAGAAGAAGTTTTTTTTGTGTTGCATTTTAGTATAAGAAAGAAGAAAGAAAGAAAATACATTTATTTATTCATGAAGGCGTTATAAAATCCAGCGTGCGTGCTACCCGCAACTTATTATTTCATATACCTAATTATGTTTTTTCTATCACACGAGCCACATACACGCGGAACGTGGATTGGCTGCTGCCGTAAAACGCATGCGGTACGGATCCGCTTGGGTCGGAAATCCACATCACAGCAAAAGGGCACAGAAGCACAAAATAACTGTATAGTACTGATAACAGTTAAATAGTTAATGTAAACTGATTAGTACTATTTTAACGGGTATTTATCGCGTTTTTTTTTCTTTTCTCGATGTTTTAACAGGTTTGCACTCTGTCGTGGTCACGAGATGACTCACGTGACTCAGTCATGAGAGAAGAAAAAAAACGCGATAATTACCCGTTAAAATGGTAGGTACTAATCAGTATACAGCAGTGTGCAGATCGCGTAAGTTTAAAAATAGTTAAGGTGACTCTGTACAATTGAGGGTACCTAACGACAAGGGAGCGCCACTTAACAGTCACCAGCTTTCAAGCAGAACCGTTTGAAACATTTTTCAATTTGTTCTTCCCTTTGTGAGTGTGTAATTAATGATAATTACTTTCAGGCGTTGTTTACTGTCTAATACTGTTGTTCGTTTGAATGATTTAAATTCTGGTTTCCAGTTGCTTTCGTTGACGTTTTACCAAGAACTTAAATTTAACTTGTGGTGCGTTCGTGAGATGACTGCTTTGGTTGACTGAATATACATAAACATCTTTGTCGATGACAGAATCACTCTAATCTCTATCGTTTCTAGGTTTTCTATCTAAAGGGTTGTACCTTTAAATGATATGAGAAGTTTCTGCAGTAACTAAAGAGTCTTTCGTCTTTAGTCGTAGCGTCCATCTTGGTAAAGTGACAGCTGTCAAATTTGACGAACATATCACATAGAACTAAATAAAAAAACTAGTATTTACAATTGAAACAATTGAGCTAACTGCAGACTGTTGCGAACAAACTACAGGTAGCTCAACTGATCCATATCAATACCAGTTGGAAGTGTACCCAAGATGCTGGCTGCATTGCCACGTTGTATGGCAATGCTGATGCGCTGCCTGCGCCAGATATTGACCAACTCACACGTCACACGTCGCTTCGACCAGGCGCTCAGATAAATAACAACACGGAAAACCTCTAGGATATTTTCTAACAAAGATAATATCATATATATATTAACAAAAAAATTGCGATTGCAGAAACAAATTTGAACTAGTATTTACAATTAACACGTTCTATGCCATGCCGGACAGTGGTGTACGGCGCAAGATTATCACACGAAGCCAGTTGAAAAACATAGATTTTGCCAAATAATACCGAATTTTGTTTTAGGTTTAAGCTAACGGCAGATTGTTCCAAATATAAACCAGGCATAATTATTATTATTAAACCATGAAATAAACTGTGTACGCGGAAAAACGACATTCCATTATGAGTTGACTCTAAAATATTGCTAGCTTTTGTCAAACGTTTGCGGAAACACTAGCAATTTGTAGACGAACGGCAATCAGTCCAGTTTAGAGCTGTGCTGGAGCTGGCAGCCAACTGCGGCGCACCGCACAAGACGAACGCAAAGTGCGGATACGGACCGATGTCGCAATCAGTTCGTGGATTTGGTAAAAGCTGTATCGCAAAGCAACGAACTGAAAGCAAAATGAATGTGCATAGTAGAGTAAAACTCAAATAGTATCTCATTTCTGAAATGGACGAAATATTACCATAGACAGAACAGCTTGATCCTTCCATTTATACACTGACGACTCTGTTCCCAAAAAATAATACTAATATTTATAATATGTTAAGTAAAGAAATAGAAAACAGCGTTTATTTTTAAACTAACTTAGGAGATCTTTACGAATAGAAGCAAATTATCTATATGTTTTATAAACTATTAACATAAATAATTTACAATGAATCGTGTTGTGCTAGTGAGCGCTAACCTTTATGTTGGTGAAGTGTAATAATATCATAGCAACTTGATGAGAGGTTTGGTAAGTCTTTTATGGCCCATAAAATTGTGGCGATGGAAATTTCTTACTTATTAGGGAAAATTAGAAAGTAATTTAACGTAGCTAAAGAAGGTACTATTTAATTTTATTTGTCATTTTTAACGAGATATTTGCAATAATGTGAGTTTTCCAATTGTTTAAGCCGATCGTGTATCTGAATTTTCTCAGTCAATTTAGTTCCGAAGTTTATAAATAGATGTCGCTAGTAAAAGTGAACCAAGGCTAGATCGCGCTGACGAGAACGCACGGGTGCCGTTTTATTTGGGCTCACCACCAAAATATAAAAAAGACGGTAAATATTTCTTCATAAATAAATGATTTAAGTGTTAATAAAATTTTCAAAAGTTTATTAATTTTATTTGTGTCGTGCATGTAGGTACCTACTTTGATGGATGTTTATTGATGTGAATGTCTTTTAAGCTGGGGATACACACACATGCCCGTAGCTGTCGCGTCTGTTCACAGTTTCACACGTGCCAGGTTAGCAGCCCCCCGCGTCCCCTCCCCCAACGGGCATGCAAGAAAATCAAATGTTGTGCTAGCTACTTGCAACTAGCTAGCTTCCAGTTACAGGCATGCCAGTAAGTGAATACACATGACTGTAGCTGGCACTTGCATGGAGCTGGTATGCTAGTGTGCAAGCTACGGGCATGTGTATCCCCAGCTTTAGTATTTTGTTTGACATCGTTTACAAAAACCCTTACGTATAGGTCTCGTTTTTGTCAGTCATGTTTTCAAATCTCTAATATCTCAGCAACTACTGCAGCTATTGACTTGAATTTTGACAATTTTCAAAACAGTTTTTGGAAAACGTCTATATTTCATGCTTTTTGAAATACATTAAAAGGAATCGAAAAATATTTCAGTAGGTACCTCGTAGGTACTCGTACTCCCTAATTTCTTAAGGACCTAACAGGTGCCTACGGTATGAATGTATACGACAAAAGTTCAAAACCCTCGGCACGCGAGTTACACTTTACGTATCTTTCGTTTTTATAGAGGTATTATTTTACTATACACCATACAACAAAATGCTTTGTCGCAGAGTGACCACATCGACTGTTATGGGCGCAGTTTTATCGTTTAGATTGGAGTTTGGCGTAGATCAATAAAAATACTATCAGAAGTAAAAAAGCAATCGAGATGTACGGGATTACTCAGTCAGTAGAGAGCAATGTCGATATCGGAAATGGGAGTTATTATTTTTGAAATTTTTCAATGGAATTCTTTCAGGCAATATTTCCTTTGAAGCTTAGACAGAAAAACAACGCGGTACTTCACAGAGGTGCAAAACATTTTCTATAGATGTGCGCTTTGCAAATGCACATGTTAAACTTTGCTTTTGCACCTTAGTATTGCTGTTTATGTCATATCCCCTGCCGTTTATTTGCCTGTCGTTGCCTTCTGTGTAGATTTGTTAGTAGCCGGTCCCTAAAAGCTGAAACATTCTGGCATTTACGAGACCCTCAAGGCACACAGAGTCATTTCCATAATAGAGACAGCTTGTGTCAACAGCTATTGTTTTAGTAACAAGTTGTAACTTGAAATTACAAGTCTACAGTTTACGTAAACAATGGTTTTCGTGAGCAAACACTGGTCTCTTGTGCTTCTCGACGGGACCGGATCAACTTTTGTAATGGTCGAACGTAACAGCGAGTTTAAATGGGGCATTAAAGTTAACTGTACCTACTAAGCTGCTAGTTAACACTGCTAGTCGGTTAACGTGCCCGTTTACCTATACTAACACAGTATGAAAAGCTAGTTACCAGCTTTAACTTGATCATGAGCTACCTTCGCACCTACAAAGTTAGCAACAGTACGAGCCGCTTCTTAAGGCGGAGATATTATGTAAATTGGGCGTCATTTGGTTTACATTGAGACCTTTTTTTGTCCCTAATCTTTATCGAAAAAGCTTTTAAAACTCACAATATTTCCCATATAACTATAAGGGATCTTCCCTTTGTTTCAAAATTTAAAATAATAATTTTAAGTATTTTAAATAATGGTGCAAAGTGTCGTCTATTTGCTCAGTAACTATAACTAGGTACTTACCCAAAAGTATCAATCACATTATTTTTTTTATTTTCATCACCATATTAAATAAATAAATACCAAGGGTACCTTCGGCTTATTTTCACATATAAATTGTTTATTAATTTTTTAAGATTTATTTATAGAATTATACGTTAGTGGTGAGCATCCCCTCTGCCAGCCCTACATAATCAGTGCGGGACGAGACGTTGTGTTGGACGGACCTGTGACACTTTTCTCCAAACACTGCACTATTATTTTTTTCCGAACGGAGCCAATTTGCAATCAAAAAATTTGCACCACCACTGAAGAAACAGAGATATCATCGGTAACAATAATCAAAGATCCTGTAGAGGCCATGCAGCGACAGCCATCGAAAGCGTAGCACCCGCTACGGCTATAAATACTAAGTAGTGTTTATTCTGTGGCGGTATTGTTGTATTGTATGAGACGAAAGGAGATTTTTTGAAGTCGGCCGAACTTCCTAGGGACGAATATGGCATAAATTAACATTATCGGACCCACCTAGGTAGTACCTACATATGTAGTACTTAGGTTGTTACGCGCTGCCCAAAATTACATATTGTTAGGTAAGGTGCGGTGCATTTGTGTTTATTATATTATTGTAATAACAAAGAATAGCAATTCCAATTATGTAACGGAAATTTTAATTTGGTTATTTATTTTTGGATCCAAATGGAGATTTCTTTTTTTCTAAATTAAAACTAGTAACAGCTACAGATAAATTTTTATCATCAAGGTCATAGGCGGCAATCAAGCTATGTTTTTCCATGACTTTTCTCATTAGTTGATCTGCCATTAGTTCCATATCACTAGCAATGCCGCCATTTTTGTTACATAATACATAGACTAAGAAACAATTATATGAATATAGGCCACATTTATGACTTGAGTGTGTAGGTACAATACAAGTAGCCATCATTGTCTTTCCCTATGCCTACGTAGGACAGAGCCGGACTCGGTCCGTCGAAGCCTAAATCGCCTTTCTAATGAGTCAAAGATAAAAGCCAACACAAATGGCATAAACTCGGGAACAATGCTTATTGAGGAGAACAAGTTTAAATTAGTTTATATATAAGTTCACTGAGTTTTCAAATGATTCAGTGTTACATTTTAATGACCTGGAAAGCTGCATTATTAGAGCCACAGGCAAAAAAGTTGTATAAAGCTCGGATTAGATCGTTCTTTGGTTTTTTGTCTAAAATTAACTGAGGTTCAAGTTTCGTTTGCGAGGTTGTGCGGCTTGTGCTGGCGATACGCGAGCAGAAGCTTCAGGTGGCCGTGCTGTGCTGCGACCTGTCTAAAACCTTTGACGTGGCCAGTCATGCGGTGCTTGCCATTATGGGATCGAGGAATTGTTGAGGAGGCATTGTTTGCGGTACCTACTCACGGAGATGATGCGCGAAAGATCACAAATTGTTGTCGGCGGTACTGAGCGCTCGGAGCCTCTTTCCCCCACCAAGACGGTAGCACAGGGATAATCCATCTTAGACATAATGTTCATACTCCCCCTAAACGACCTGCCTGAGGCGGTGCCCTCCGCGGAGATCCTCATGTACGCAGATGACATAGCCGCGATCGTCACCGCAAGTTCCGTAGACGCGCTGGTGGAGAAGCTGAACGATACAGCCGGCCTATTGTCTGGGTCGTTCAGGATGAACAGGTTATCTCTGAACCTAAGTAAGACCCAACCTAAACTGTCTATCTGGCAAACTCACGAGACGGCTTGTTGTCTGTGGCAGTCAATGTTCGCCTAATCCTACACAGATAAATAAATAAATAATGCTGAACATTACACTGAGCATTATCTAGCCCCAAGCTAAAGCTAAGCAGAGCTTGTGTTATGGGTACTACCTAGATAATTGATATAAATACACGAAGAATGGCGACACCCACTCGTATGGGACGCGGAATGCGGAAAAGCTTTCCACTATCGCGCGCTCCCTCACGAATGTTTCAAAGTTGACTCACGTCATGGGTCCGGCAGTGTACAACAAACTGCTCTGTCACAGCTAATAGTAGTCTATCTAGTTTGAAGTTCCGTCTGAAATGGTGGCCCGTCGAGCAGAATTTCAATTCTGTAGGGGAATTAGTTAAGTCATCATCATCATCAGCCTATACAATTATAAGTCACCGCTGGACCTCTAGGCCTCCCCTAATGAGCGCCATAGATGGCATTATTTATCATTTGGGGATTACTGCCCTAAAACCTCACGCTGGGCATGCGGGTTGGGGATCGCAGTACGGTGGAGTTGTACTGCAGAGCTGCTGCCCACCCCTCGGTGTGTTTCCCTTAGTCGCCTCTTACGACACCCATAGGAAGAGTTGGGGTGGTGAAATTCTATGCCGGCCCTTTTGATAATTTAACTTTGGAGGTAGTGTACGAGTGAGTGTAATATCCCTTGTTACTCGTACATAACCAAGTTACATTACCAGCAATGTATAAGGAAAAAATATTCTTCGCACAAAACCGGGTAATGTATTAAGAAATATTTTTTCTTAGCACATTACCAGTTTTGTACCAGGATGTAAATATTCTTCCTACATTACTTGGTTTTGTTCAAAAAAATCTTTATTCCGTGTACAGATTCAGATTCAATAACTTTATTTCTTTAGGCTTACAAAATAAGCACTTTGACAAGTATAATTTCATACAGTTAATTATTATAACAAATAGAAATAAGTTGTTATTGATTTCTCTTTACTTCAATTTTTTGTCCACTAGTGGAAGAAGTGAAAAAGAAACCACTAGTACATTATATAACTTATGTGTCTAATACAATGTTTGTTTTTTGCCTATCTAAATCTAAGTTTAAAATGATTTAGATACATGTCAATAATTATTTAGATACATATATGTAGCTAAGCACAACATTCAATTTCTTACATGCTATTGTCGGTGTGGAATATAAATACAAAACCAAGGAGGTTCTCCGAGTAGTGTACCTTTCTAATGTGGGTTATCTTTTTATTTTAAAATAAGTATTGACAAGTTTGACACCTATTAGATACAAAGTACAGGGGAAATACTATATCTATCGTAATTTATCGCATTTATTGTACTCAATTCAAGGGCTCTTCAGCTATCACAATTTAAACTTATGAGGGCAGTTGCTCTTCGTAACAAATAGGTTCATAATGTCTACTGAATCGGCGAATAGTTCTATGGAAAAACGGTTTCACATCGATAGCTCAGGTTTTGTTAATGTTTTTAAACTGCAGCAGTAGCTAGATTTTTATTTATTAATAACTCGGAGAACCTCCTTGGTTTTGTACACGGAATAAAGATTTATTTGAACAAAACCAAGTAATGTAGGAAGAATATTTACATCCTGGTACAAAACTGGTAATGTGCTAAGAAACAATTTTTCTTAATACATTACCCGGTTTTGTGCGAAGAATATTTTTTCCTTATACATTGCTGGTAATGTAACTTGGTTATGTACGAGTAACAAGGGTGTAATATTGGTATTGTGGGAACATGATGCTGGATTCCCTCGCATGGATTGTTGCTTAACTTTTCGAATTAATCTCGAAAGTTTATCTCGGCAGTGTCTGCGAGATGTATTAAATAATACTGTGATTTATTACCATTAAATATATCATGACTTCCTCAGTACTTTGTTCGGATCTAACAAAACTTTCAGAGTTAAGTTAGGTATTCATTTTTTTATTTGCCTACTTGTGAATGTTGCTAGTTGATATATTATTTTTCTTTTACAAAAACAGACTTGCAACATTCTAAATAACGAACGATTGTTTGAACGTTTTATTGTTTACTTTCATCATACAATTAATTTTTTTAGTGAAAGCTCTGTCCATCTGCATGTTTTCGCGCCTAAAGGTTTGAACTGATCTTGATAGAGCAAAACAATAAAATAGGCTATTTTTTATTCAGAAAAAGCACGTGGGTTTTACACGTAGAATGTTGTACTATAAAGAAAAACTTATAATGTTGAGCTGGCTACAACATAACAATAACAATAATATAATAACAAGTAAGCAGGATAAAAGACGATGATTCTATTATGAAACGAACATCCGACGGTATTTTTTGTTGGCTGAAATAATTTATTACTGCTGAGTACAGTATAGGTTCTTATTTCTTTGAATGCCAAACTTGGACGACGGTAAAAAAAAATACATAATGTTATTTGATTTGTAGAACTTTAAGGTTGCACTTTCACAATTATCCGATGCTCTAATAATGAATGAATGAGTGAATACTTGATCGTACTTAATATACAATTCCCTACAAATGAGAAAATGAATACCATAAAAATTTGCAAGTGACTATGTACCATTGTTTCTTTATGAATACGGCTCCGTAAACCAAAATCAAAAATATTACTATAATACTATATGGGGTTTACTTTTCTCAGACCCAAAGAACATAGATTCGGCCTGCAAACATACCTAAATCCCAGCCCTGATTAATGTTGTACCACAGACTAACTATAGTAAAGGCTGTACGCCAATAAAACTTTCACTTATCAAACTCAAGTTTCACACAAGTACTGCCTGTACCTTAATTCAAAAACTTGCAGTAAACTAAAGCTATGAATTATTTATGAAACGAGATAGGTATCTACCCGTATTTCTTTACTGCATTGCCGTTTACCTGCAACCAAGCTGCGGCGCGGTACTTGGCAAATGACAGGGTAGGTCAATGAGAAAAGAAAAACCTACAGGAAAAGAAAGTGCTATAGGAAATGGTTAAGGATATTCTCTATGGTGATTATTTCTAATAGCTGGTCAATATAAAATCACACATAAAGAAGGGGATGCGTCTAGATTTACGATAGTGGACTGTATAGCGGTTTAAAAGCACTTTGCAATAGGTAATTTCAGGACGGGAGGCTGCTGTAATATAGGTACGTAGGGAGAAAGGACACAGTTTACAGCAGTCAGGATATGAAACACATACACGTACCTTCTTCTGGAACGGCTGCGACGTCACGGGGCAGGAAGGCGTCGGTGACACACGGTAGCCAGAAGCTTTACAGCATGCTGTTCAGTTTTATCCGAGAGAATCACACAAAGTTATGTGCACACACTTGATTTAAAGTAATTTATATATTTAGCAGTTTTTTCCAATTAAATTCCACAAATCACGAACACAGGTAAGTAATCGCGGAGCGGCACACGTCGTTAGCGGATTAGCGTATGAGGGCAACTGGATGGTCCATTTCTCCAATCGTTGCAACTATTGTTGTCTTCAGAACGAGACAGCGCGATATCACGTGTATGTGAAGGAAAAGGATAGATAGGAAAGGGAATTGCAAGATGCTAATTTCCACCATATTCCCCCCCTTGAAGGTTTCCTTCAAAAATAAAAATAAAAAGATATGTAAAGTGTGGCGGTATAATTAAACTATAACAATAAAGAGCGAATAAGATACGAAACGATGCATTAAAATTAAAATAAACTATTAAATGAGCGGTTGGAAAAAATATCCTTATATCAAGAATGTTATGCTCACCCTACTGAATTGGAAGCGGCGACAATTTAGTTGTCGGACGCATATATGAACTATCTCCCGCAATCACTCTTGCACAGCGAACCTGGCCGTCTTTGCCTGGAAAGACTTCAGCAACTCTTCCAAGTTTCCAAGACAGAGGGGGGGCATTTTCATTAGTAAGAAGAACTATTGTTCCTACAGTAAGAGAATTACTTGCGGTATTCCATTTTTCACGCATTTGTAAACTATGGAGGTATTCATTTTTGAACCTTTTCCAGAACGTTTGAACAATCGCATCCAATAAGGAGTGACGCGATAACAAATTTTCCCGTTCATTGCTAACATCAGCAGCGGGTAAAAAGGCTAGAGGTTGCGTACAAAGAAAGTGTGACGGTGTCAATGCAGTTGGCTCCGAGGGATCGGTACTCAGAACATACAAAGGTCGACGGTTAAGTACAGCCTCGACTTGATTAAGCACCGTAAGCATTTCCTCGTACGTAAGAATTTGTCTATCGATGACTTGAAAGAGAAGGGATTTGACACTTTTTATGTTAGCTTCCCAAAGTCCGCCGAATTGGCTGCCTAGGGGAGGTGACCTCTTACAGGTAATTTGATGTTTAGCGAGTTCATTACAGAAGAGAGAGTAGTACTCTTCTGTTTCTAGAAACTTAAATAAATCGTTTAGATATGATTGCGAAGCAACAAAATTAGTCCCGTTGTCACTATATAAAAACTTACAAGGACCGCGACGAGAAAGAAAGCGTTTGAAGGCGTTTAGAAACGTAGCGGAACTAAGGTCGGTAGCTAGCTCAATGTGCACTGCTTTAGTTACCAAGCACACAAAAACGCTGAGATAATCCTTTTGACTGTGTATACCTCGTTTTCTAGTGGGAGTTATTATCAGAGGGCCTGCATAGTCAACACCCGTGTGCGTAAATGCCTTACTACAAGGTTCCACTCGACAACTAGGTAAATCGGCCATTGATGAAAAGGTATTTTTTGGATTAAGTT
This sequence comes from Eupithecia pulchellata, assembly GCA_963931895.1. Lineage (NCBI taxonomy): Eukaryota > Metazoa > Arthropoda > Insecta > Lepidoptera > Geometridae > Eupithecia > Eupithecia pulchellata. The sequence continues at coordinate 2,643,246 of OZ007527.1, read as the reverse complement.
TAAAACGGATTAAACATTTATGAATGCGATGACGCACAAGACGTCTGGCGGATAGAAACCAATATTTCTGGCGTAATATTGACATGAGTAGTTGTGGACCGGCGTGACTGTTTTCACGATGGTAAAACTCAACAATTAACTCCGAAATGTGCCCTTTTTTAGGCATAAGAGCGGGCTGTGTACAGATACACAAATACATTTGTCTTACATCGGCAAAAAATGCGATCCGATGTATGCGAACGTTTAATAAAATATTAAATATATCGGCTTGTAGATTATACAAATGATCATTTAGAGACAGGCCAATATCAGTTATGGCGCTGCCATCTAATACAATGCGAACCTTTGTAGTAGACTTGTCGTCTCGGACTACAGGGTGATGCGGCAGGTAATAACCTGGTGACGAACATTGGTCTGGAGATACGCGCGTTAAAATACCTTTGTCTATATAGTCAGATATTATATCGTTATACTTCCCGTACAAATCAGGTGAGTTTACAAGTTTCCTTTCCAGAGACAAGAATCTCCTTTTCGCTGTTATGTAAGAGTTGCCTAACTTTTGTGGATCATCTTTAAAGGGAAGCATGACTACATAACTACCGTCTTCATTACGCGTAGTCGTGGAAGTAAAGATTTCTTCACAACGTTTTTCATCGGGACTTAAATGTAACGGAGATGGTGGTTCCTCGGTGTACCAGAATCTTTCCACCAGCTTATGAAGGGGATCAGCGGTAAAGGCACAAAGAGTGTGCAAAGAAGAGCTCGGTGACTCAATGGGTGCGTTTCCCATAACTATGTAACCTAAAGTAGTTTCTAAGGCTACTGGCATGTTGGTAGCCGTGACCTTCTTGAATAAGAGAATTTGACAATAAACATTCACACCTAAGAGAAGGTCTATCGGACCGGGTTCCGAAAAGTCGTCATCAGCCATAGGTAGGTTACGTATATGACTCAATGCGCTGACATTGACGCGCGAATCAGGTAATTGTGATGTAATGTGATCTACAATCATAGGCTTGATGTGATATTCATTGTCATCATCAAAGCGGGAAGAAAATCTGAGTGCGGTCACGCCCAGAATTTTCTGCGAAGCGCCTCCTATACCTTGTACCTTAGAGAAACGGCTTTGTGTACAAATAGGAAGCGATAAAAGCTTACTGCACGCTGAAGAGATGTACTCGCTTTGTGAGCCGGGGTCAATAAGGCATCTTAAGTAATGAGTGCGATTACATTTATCAATAAATTTAACTTTAGCCGTGGCCAATAGCGCTGTTGTTATTGCGTATGAAGCATGATCGTAAGAAACAGTACAAACTGAGGTACTGTTTGAATCATTAGCGGGAGCGGGAGCGGGCAAGCAAGAGTCGACCTTAAGCGCTAAGGGCGCAATGTCGATTGCAGACGCGCATTTATGTTCCTCGGGGGAGGGCGTATACACCGACGCAGCAGGGCTAGCGTCATGAGCGATAGCGGGTGACTTATTATCAGCGGATGTTTCCGAAACATTTATCGTTTTATTAGCGGGAGGATTAAAGTGCAAAAGCGAATGGTGCCTGGCCGAACAGTGGGCACAAGTATGCGTGGAATTACATTTCCTTAAATTGTGTTTCACACTCAAACAGTTGGTACAAAACGAATTATCCTTTATAAATTTATACCTATTTTGAGGAGTCAGCCTTTTAAATGCAAAACAACGATAAAGCTGATCGTGATTGTCGCGCTGACATAAAGTGCATTTTGACTCAATATTTGTGTTACTACATTCCTGGTCAGTATTCACAAAAGATTTTGTCTGTGCGCTAGACTTCGCACTAGGTGTAGGTACATGAGCGCGCGTCTTTTGTTGCACTGGCGATTTTGAAGAAGGTTCAGCTAATCGCGATAGTGTTTTGCTTTGTTCTTTTACAAATTCAATTAGGTTTGAATAGGTTGGCATTTTTTCCCTACGATAATTCAATTCAAATGATTTGACAGTCTCCGAGTCCAGCTTCTGGAGCGCGAGGTGCAATAGAATAAATTCAGATAGGTCACCAAGGCTTAATTGCTTAAGAGCTCCTACAGACGTGTCAAAGTTATCTAAGAATAACTCCAAACCTGCAGCGGTATTGGCAGTAAGCGATTTAAAAGATAACAACTGATTGAGATATGAGCTAGCTAGTAGTCTGGGGTCATCGTACCTTTGTATCAGAGCCTCCCATATAATAGAGTAATTTTCAGCGGTCGGAGGCAAACGAGCACATACGGACGCAGCGGACCCGGACAATTTACCAACCAAATAATAAACTTTATCACTATCTGAAAGTGATGTGTTTTCATGAATAGTGCATTTGAACTGTTGATAAAAAAGTGGCCATGTTCGAATATCACCATCAAAACTGCGCAATTCTATCGCAGGGAGTTTTGGCCTAGGTCGTTCACTTTGCAAGAAAGATTCACCTTTAGTGAGTGGCGAATGACTCACAATGACTTGCTTTATATAACAATACATTATGTCGAAGTTAGTCCATTCTTGGTACCTAACAGTGTGTTTGGGATTTATTTTTAGCGAAATTACGTTATAAGAATCTAATATCCTTTCAAAATCTTTATGCAATTGATCGATATTAAACGCACTGTGTTGCAAAGACTGAAATTGCGAAGAATCGACTTGTACTTTCATAGCGACGTCATAAATACCTTGCATGCGGGCGAATAAAAGTTCCCGCTTAGACTCAAGCATACGTTGTTGTGCGCTATCCTCATCGTAACTTTCGTCAACAGTATCTTCATTTTTATTCTTTTTACTCATTGTAAATAACTAGTAGAATAAATGCGAAAACAATAAACTTCCAAGAATGAAATAAAACAAGCAGTAGGTAATTAAATGTGACGGCGCAACAAAGCAATGCAAAGCGAGCAAATATGCCTAAAGTTGACACAGATTAGGGGAGGTCAAATAGTTACTACAACTAGCGTGTTACGAAAACAATAATTATTAGCGGTGTGTGCCAGGGAATATCAAATAGTAACTAAAGAATGATTCTACGAAGGAAAGATTTAAACGCGTAGAACCACAAAACAGGCGATACCTACTTGTCTTTAGCGTAATGAAATTGTGTGTGTGTGGGTGTGACTAACCAGAGTGCTGCGTTACGAGCGAACCCACAGCGATAACGGAAAAATAATGATTTTATAACTCGAATTGCGGGTAGACTTTCTTGTGACGATGATAATTATGGCGAACGAGTACGTTTGCACCAATTTTACAACTGGGTCGTAACGTAACATATAAATTGAAAAATAGGTATTGCCTTGGGTAAATACTAAATGAGCGTGCGTGACAATGGAATAGCAATAACATGTTTGTTCCTAGTTCATAGATAGATTCAGCGAAGCGGGTGCGAAAAAATAAATATCTATGACTTGGCCAACAAGAGTGATTGCGAGCGAGAATATGATAAATAATCAGTAGGAATGTAGTTAAAGTTTATCTACCTAGCGGGATAACAAACAAGTGTGTAACCATGTGGATTTCAAGAGAAATATTTTTACTAATGGACAGCGATAGGCTCCTGTCCGGGCGAGTAATTAGATTGAACAATTAAATAAGACGGATTATGTTTAGAGATGGAAATATCTAAAAATATCCGTGCTCGCTAGGACCAAATTTTATGGTGATTATTTCTAATAGCTGGTCAATATAAAATCACACATAAAGAAGGGGATGCGTCTAGATTTACGATAGTGGACTGTATAGCGGTTTAAAAGCACTTTGCAATAGGTAATTTCAGGACGGGAGGCTGCTGTAATATAGGTACGTAGGGAGAAAGGACACAGTTTACAGCAGTCAGGATATGAAACACATACACGTACCTTCTTCTGGAACGGCTGCGACGTCACGGGGCAGGAAGGCGTCGGTGACACACGGTAGCCAGAAGCTTTACAGCATGCTGTTCAGTTTTATCCGAGAGAATCACACAAAGTTATGTGCACACACTTGATTTAAAGTAATTTATATATTTAGCAGTTTTTTCCAATTAAATTCCACAAATCACGAACACAGGTAAGTAATCGCGGAGCGGCACACGTCGTTAGCGGATTAGCGTATGAGGGCAACTGGATGGTCCATTTCTCCAATCGTTGCAACTATTGTTGTCTTCAGAACGAGACAGCGCGATATCACGTGTATGTGAAGGAAAAGGATAGATAGGAAAGGGAATTGCAAGATGCTAATTTCCACCACTCTATTATAAAAAAACCGGTGAAGTACGAGTCTAAACTCATAGTGCTTTATTTCCTACAAGCGGTCCGGCCCGGCTTCGCACGGGTATTCAACAAAAAATTATATTCTTACATACGTTGGTTTATATTATTGAAGTTTTTATACGGATCCCTAAAGTTTGTGAAAATATTCTATAATGTATCCTATGTATATTAGGGATATTGTAATGGTGAAGTTATTTTTGTAATCAGTCCTGTAGTTTTAGAACCAATTCAACTCAAACAACCAAACAATCAAATCCTTCTTCTTTATAATATTAGTACCTATAGATAAGACTTAAGCCGGGTGGCAACTGCCCTGGGCGTATTCGCAACAAGCATAGGTAAGTACAATGTTACGCTACGTGTTATAATCCGTGTTGTATCTCTTTGCGAGTGCCTACGTTTCCTCGTACTGACTGCACGGATGCTCGCTGTACGGGTTACAGTAATCTCTCTAAGGCCTTCGACACACTTGAGGGAACTTCCGTTGCGGTAAAATTCGTTATTAAACAGTGAACGACATGGAACGACCGATCTTCGTCGTAGTTTGTCCGTTATTAATCATTTTATATGGAATAATATGTATTGATCCACGACGTAATTTCCGCCAAGTGTGGCGAAGGCCTAGTGGGTACTAGGCCTTCGCCTTCGCATTTCCAAGATTCCAAGAATCTTGGAAATGTCAGACATTTCAAATTACTTATATAAAAGTAGGAAATAGAGTTTATAATTTTTTGTTCACTTCATCTTTCATTAAGGTAAAATGTACAGTGAACCAGAAACTTTTACTTTAGGTTGTCAGTTTTCGAGTTGGTGCAAAAGAGTAGTAAAGCGTCAGAATAATTATCTTTTAACTTTATATTAATAATTATTAGAAATGCGAAATTTTGGATGTTTTGATGGATGTTTCTTAAGTATTCAACGAATCGGGCTGAAATTGTATATTCGTAACATTGTGTTTTTATTCTGTACAACAGTTCCCATGGGATAGAAATCACATTTAAATATATAAATATATTAAATTAATATAATGCTGGACAATCCACACAGCATCATCTAGCCCCAAGCTAAGCAGAGCTTGTATTATGGGTACTAGATGACTGATATACATAATACAATATTATATAGATATATATATATATATTTTATTATACATAGAAAACGACCAGAACCCCTGAACAAATATCTGCAGATCGTACAAATATTTGTCCCGAGGCGGGAATCGAACACGCAACCTCCTGCGTCGCAGGCGGACCTTCGCCCACCGCGCCACAGTGGTTGTCAAATTTAAATGTTATGCTATGATATAAACAAGCGCTAGCTGAATTTGATAATCAAACCTTCAAACGAACTGTGTGAAGTTCGATGACATTTATCTATACTAATATTATAAAGAGGAAAGATTTGATTGTTTGTATGTTTGTTTGTTTGTTTGTTTGAATTGAATAGGCTCCGAAACTACTGGACCGATTTAAAAAATTCTTTCACCATTAGAATCCTTAATTTTCCGTGATGAACATAGGCTATATAATATTTTCAAAAAAGTTAGGGATCCGCATGAAAAATTCAATAATTGAACCGTGGGCTGTATATTCTACCTCTTTTTCTATTATGGCGCGTCAGAATAGAAAAAGAGGTTGTATAGCGCACGGTGCTATACAACCTCTTTTCTCTACGGCCAGTGTCAGTTTTGGAATGTCGAGTCAATGTCAAAAACCCCAATGCTGTTAAAAAAAGTAAAGATCCGTATGAAAACTGTGAAACCCATCGTTTTAGTGTGTATAATTTCTGAAATTTTTGTTTAATACCCGTGCGAAGCCGGGGCGGGCTGCTAGTATTATCTAACCAGTTTAATTCCATGCTATTTATTGTATAGAATTTGTAGTAGAAAACAATGTAGATAAAATCTAGGCAATGCAATAATCCTGGGTAAATTTAATTCGTATATCGTTTTCAATTTTATCAAACTCCTGTTATCGAAACCGTCCTGGGAACCACCATCAGTTAACTTTACCCCTTATTTCATTTGAATATTTATAGCCTCACCCTTCTCCATCCAGGTAAGAGATCCTTAAAATTCGAGCCTCGTGGAATAATTTAATTTAGAACGGAGACTATTCTTCATATTATTTTAATTGATTGAGAACTTGAATTTACAGCCAAAACTTTCTTCATGTCTTGTTGTTGGAAGAATAAAATGATACCTGGAGACTTGAAAAATGATAGTCAGTTGAGACAGCGTCATCCAGCCTAAATAAAAGAACCAAATCAAGTCAAAGAAATCAAAACTTATGGCCTATAAAGCTGTCTTACGATTACATTTTAGATTTGTGATATTAAGGATTACATTTTAGATTATTCTTAAGACAAACAAATGTACTTTCAAATAATGGAACAAATTAGATCTAGGTATTAACAATCAAAACCATTGAGTGAACTGGAAGCTGATGCAAACAATTTACAGGTAGCTGAACTGAACCATATCAATACCATTCAAAAATACCATTCAATCCATATCATACCGTCTCAAGATGCTGCTGGCTGTATTCCCTCGCTGTATGGCAGTGCTGATTCGCTCCACCAGATACTCACCAGCTCTCGGGTTACTTCCCTTCGACCATACGTTTAGCATTTATAAAAACATTTAGCTTTTACAAACAATTCACATGAAATTGTATATCTCTCATTATCTGATTTATGCACATGCACATTGCGTTGCACAATGCACATGACATTGTTTATCTATCATTATATCTGATTTATCCAATAAAAAAATATTCTTATGCGATATCGCTTTGGCAAGCTGCCAAAAAAATAAGCTCTCGAGATACGTTTTAGGAGTAGCTGACAGCAAGCTAAATATAGGTCTTTTGTTTCGGCCTTCAAGGTGCCACTGGGCCAGTGAGTTTATTTTTTACAAAAGTTTAAAACAGCTTTTAAACTTTTATGATTTCAATATAATAAAGACAAACGTATTGAGAGAAACGAAGTGGAAATAAACAAAAGGTACTTAGGTAAATACGAAATAAACAGTCTGTAAAATGCTTATTCCCAAACGTCCACGAATCCATTGTTTTCAAAAAAATTAAAAGGTTCATACTTTGGTTCCCAAGGGGTCCACGATAATTTAAAATAAATAATAATTCCTTTCCCAGCAGGTCCATGGTATTGTTTGGTACAGTTAGCAATAAGTGCTTCGATACTATTATAACTATATTGACGACCTCTGTGGCACTATGGGGCCTGCAACGCAAGAGGTTGTCGGTTCAATTCACGCCTGTGTTCTATGTACTTATCATAAAAAATTATTAATCTATGAAATATTTTGTATTATGTATATAATCAGTTATCTTGTACCCATAACACGCAAGCTCTGCTTAGCTTGGGGCTAGATAATGCTGTGTGAATTGTCCAGCATTATTTATTTATTTAACATAACCCAAGCTCTGCTTAGCTTGGGGCTAGATGATACTGTGTGGATTGTAGGAACAGCGTTATTGATTTATAGCCGCTCCGCGGGCAAGCCATACATAATGGCCTGGGTGAATATTCACACCGGACTTTTACATCCATAACGTAACTAACAAGGCTCTATTAAAAAAGAATCTGCTCTCAATTTTGTAAATCCTAGATACTTCCTTGGCTGGAAACATAACCAACCTTGGTTGATTTGGGCTAATAATCCTATCAGATAGCTGTCATAAACACAACTGTAATTGCTGTAATTTATGGGTATTGTAACGTTTCTTGTCAAAATCCTGTTGATTGATTTATTACTAACTTCAATCAGTTATCTTACACCGGTGTATAATGGTTTATCCACATTCTGACTGAGTAATAACATGTTTTCGATGGCAATACCAACGAAATTGAATAAAATAATTGAATAGAATAAAAACAAAATTCGAACAAACCTGTCTGGCTGTATAGTATCAGTTTTCACAATAGATAAAAGTTTTCGTTGAGTACCAGACTCATTGTCAAAGTGTTGCCCCTAAAAAGGAACAGAACATTTGAAAAATATACTCAATCGAGTTGGTTGGTATGAAGATATGGATGGATGGATAGCAGCTTTGAAAAGTAGTTCCTCTGTATCCATCTTTTTTCAGTTCTCTTTTACTCTATCTTGGTGTGCAATAAATTGTATTTGTATTGTATTGTATTGACCTCTAGCTCTACAGGCGCTGTAAAACACTTTTAATTTATAAATTACATTGCACATATTACAACATATTTTTTATCTTCTAGTCTATTATAGTTATATGGTTGTTTTCATACATAAAAAAGGACCAGAACACCCGGAACAAATATCTCCAGATTCTACTAACGTATTCCCCGAGGCGGAAATCGAATCCTCAACCCAGAATAAATATTGAAATATTAAATAAGCAATGCTTACACAAAAATTACCATCCGTAATGTCTCAGACACACCTTCAATACCAATAATCCTGTATTCATATTCGACACGGGCAATACATAAAACGGCGAACGTGACATTCTTGTTGAAGATGTCAGCATTTTGAGATCTCGGATACACCTATTTCCGTCACGTACCGTGCTCCCTTCTAGTTTATAAGCTACTATTATGTTCAACATTGTCATACAACTGACAGGCGTTTTGGAGCGCGTGCGTACGATTGTCTCACGAACTTGCTTACCAATTTCTGACGCTAGATTATAGATATTATATCTGATAAGATGTTATGTAACGCGCTTTATCAAAGGGCGAAAAATTGTGGAGGAAGAAAGCAGGATAAGGAAGTACCTACCTACTTAGGTATTAAGTACCTACGACGGAACTAAGGTGGTATTTATAGCGTGACATTGTATGGTTGTTTGTTTCTGAATTAGTACATTCTCGTTTTTTGAGAATTTCATTTACCTATCTATTACGATTCAAGAGATAATAAGGCCAAAACAATTTTAAAATATCAGCAAAAGAGGCGCGCTTATTGTATGTTAAATTGACTATTTATTATGGAGCAATAGAAATACATAGTGAAAATATCAATTGCCTTAGTAGTATATGACCGTAATGATAACCATAACGTACGAATCGAACGATCGAAGGATTGCTATAGCTTAGGTAAGTAAAAATTGCACAAAGTACTTGCAAAAGTGCTGTTTATACTTAAATCAATTTTACTTCGACCCGATCATTCGTTTTCATCTAAATAAAAAAAAATAATAATAATAAATTCAACTTTTTTAAACTTACTAACTCAACACGTTACTCATGTCTTAATCACGATATAGTGTATTGAAAAGTAGGGAAAATAAGTAAATAATCGCGATATAAATACGCATTTAAATAAATATATAGCCTTATAATGCCGTAAAATCTAAATTTCCATTGCAAATCTTCTTTTTCGGTATCCGGAAAGCGGTTCCATTCGAAAAGCGAATCATTATTCTGATTAAGGATGAAGTTCAGGCTTCTCTGGATGGTAACGAATCATAAATCTCATTAACTTAGATTTCATTTGATTAGCAACGTCTTAGTAGAATCTAATTAAGGACAAAGTGCCCCCCCATCTAAGTTCCTTTCTTGAAATTTACTACCAGCTCACTAATTCGATGACAACATCGATATATTAGCGAGAGTATCGCTCGTACTATTTTTGCCGCTAAAGAAGTGCCTTCACTCCATCGGAATCGGAGCGTACAGAGTAAGGATTTTAATGAATAAATAAATAATGCTGGACAAACCACCAGCAAGCCATTATTTAGCCTCGAGCTAAGCAGAGCTTGAGTTATAGGTACTTGATGACTGATTTATTACAATACAATTCAATTACATACTAATTGAAAACGACTAGAACGCCCGGAACAAATAACTGCAGATCATTTGTTCCGAGGCAGGATTTGGAACCGCAAACTCCTGCATTGTAGGTGGACTTTCGTCAATCGTACCTCTTGAGATTCATTGCTTTGTATTGATTTTTAGGGTACCTACAGGGTCCACTGGACCTCCGTTATGCCGATACCGATGCCAGAGTCAGGTATTTCCACCCATGAGCTACAAGCATATTATTGCGAATGACGTGTCATTGGAAAATTCGAGCGCTATGAAAATACTTTTATTGTCGATGCTAAATCAGAAAGCATTTCGGGCACCCTATCGTCATATTGTAAATGTAGGCGAAGCTCAAGCTTCGATTCCAATCAAGTGGAAACACAGCTTTATGGGATTTTCTTTTGTTTTTATTCATTATCTAAATTCTTATTTCATCATCTGCATCGTTTAACTACAGTGCGTTTTATTAGGGGGAATAGTATGAGACAACTTTCTTGGACTCCTCTGATTGTAGTTTCTTATGAAATACCAGCAAACTTTCACATTTATAAGATTTTCAGTGATTATTCTCATTATAACCCAGATTAATTAGGCAGTGGGTCGATACTTGTTCGTCTTATTTATCTTTACAGGCTCATCAATAAGTCCTCAAGGTGTTCCCTTTGCAATTCATCCATCTCGTTGAAAGAGATGAGATACACCGTGAAACATGAATGGGAGCTCGTTCCTTTGAGCCCGATCGTTATGAAAGATTCGGTTACTTACTGGCTGAAGTGAGACGAAATTAATTTTAGGTGCTATATAATATAATCCTTACAGCCGCTTGTACGTACAATAATCATCTCTATGTTTAACTGATCAGTGATCAAATTTCTGCAAATGGCAATATAAAACTATTGACAATAGAAATGAAACAGGTATTAAGTTATTAGTGCGAAGATTATTGTGTTAGTGCGTTTTATTTTCATACAAGGTAAATAGCTGATTAGTAAATGTCTATGGGCGGGGGAACCTGACCTAACTTGAAAAAATCATTACATAACGTTTCAATCGTACTTTTCAGAAATTTAAGTACAGTGCGCGTCACATATAAGTACCCCCCTATCTCAATGTATGTGGGACACAATAGTTGTTATTGTTGGGAATTTCAGACTTTGAGTATTATGGTGGATGGTTCGATCCTTAGCGGCGGCATGATTAATTATTTCATGTGAAAATTTGTGATAAGTTACAAGGGAATTCGAAGTAGTCGTAAATATTATGTTGACAAGGGGGTACTTAATTCTGACGCCCACTGTACATTAAATTCCTAGGAGAAAACTGTAGATGTAAACATTAATTGGAAAGTTGGGTCAAATATTACAAAGTTATAAAATGGCTGAAATACACGTAACCTTCGAGAAAAAAAAAAAGACTCCGGTCCGGATGACTATTTGGGATTATTTTGGATGTGTATGGAAATATTCGTTTGAATTGATATTCTGAATAGAAAAATAAATCCTGCTAAATAAACGATATTGCAGGATTTATTTTTCTATTTTTATTAGTCAATCGCTTACACGGAATTTATTTCTAACTGGAATTCCTTTCACTGCAAAAATATATTTATATTTTTTATAACTAACTTTACAGTATAGTGGCTTTTTATACCTAACAGTTTCTGCCCTCGGCTTGGAAAGCGTTTTTGGGATACAAAATACCAATTATTATGAGTTTTTCTAGGTCAGAACTTCATCCGTGCAATTTTCAGCAAACTCATTCGCTGGTCGATTACGATGTATTCGTGAGTGCATTACTCATATTTTCGTCGATAGAATTCATTAAATAAATTGGCTGCGTTATTAATAAAAGCTTGATGATAATTTGTGTGCAATCCACAAAACATCATCTATCCCCAAGCAAACCAGAGTTTGTATTATAGAATGTCCTTAAAAATTTACAAATTTATTCTTTTGTGTAATAAAGTGGCAAAAATTATATTCATGTCTAAGTTTTAATTGAAACTTTAAGCAGTTGAATAAAATGAGGTGTAGTGATTTAATTTTAAAAAATCTACTCTTTTAATGTATTCCAAAAAATAGGTCACACAGACGAACTGTTTAGAAATGTCCAAACCTTAGATTTTCTATCTGAATCAATGGAATACGACACATGTTTTGTCGGTAAAAACCACAACTTTTAATTTTATACCTAGACTGACTTTGTAGGTCTCTTTTAAGATTCCGTGTACTGAAAATTTTTCATTAATTTTGTTTTTTTTTTTTTCTTCTTCATTTCTGTAGGTACAGGCGCACGAAATAATATTATTTCAAATGTGAAGTCAATAGCTGCAGTAGTTTCTACGGTATTAATGATGAAAAGGACATGAAAAAGCAAGACAATAAGGGTGCAACCGAAAAACCCTAAGTTAAGCCAGAAGGACTACAAGGCTACGTGTATGTTTGTGTGTGTGTGTGTGTGTGTGTGTGTGTGTGTGTGTGTGTGTGTGGGTGGGTGTGTGTGGGTGGGTGGGTGTGTGTGTATGTGTTTTTCTTGTGTGCTTGGCGCTCCCGAGGTCCCCAACAATTATATAAAACCATGGGATGAGGTTTTCTTTAATACGAAAATAACAATCTAACAAGGTAAAGGTTTCCTATTCGCTTCTTTACTTTACCTTAAAAGGTAAAGCGAACAAAATTTAAAGTAATCACGTTATATCCTAGTTTTTCTTAAAAAAAGTGTATTTTGGGACGTTTTCAAGAGTCCTTATACGCCTAAAGGAAAAGCGCTTTAATTTAATATCTATTTATACTCTCAGGCTTTTGTAGTAAAGCTGAATCGATGTCTTCTGCTGTTTATTTCTTCTGAGATGACGATCTACTCTACAATGCGACTGTAGACGATCTACGATCTTATTTCAGTTCATTATATCATATATTTCACATTATTTTTTATAGATTTACTGAATTTTAATACAGTTTTACGTTCAATTACTAAAACCATTTATTTTGGTAATCAGAAACTAATGTGATATTCCATAAATTGGACGAATTTATTAGGGATATTAAAATGTTTGTGCATGATTGCAAATTAAGTAATGACTATTTCAAATTAAAATTAAGGCAATTTATATGAAATAGCAATGTAAAAACGAATGTCAGTACATTAAAATTAAATGAATCGAAATGAGAATCAAATCATAAATGCTTTGCAAATATTTTATAAGGGTCAACAAGAGCGAACTTCGTATATAAATTGGGTCTTCAAATTTGATCCTTTTGTTTAAATACAGCCTGATTGCTGTCAACGCGTTTAATGAATTTAATTTAAAATCAATTTGAATTTAATTTAAAATCAAGTGATTCGTTTGTATTTGACGTTTTGAATTGAAACTCGATGTTCCGTGTCAATTTTTGGACATTTTCAGGTTTCGTGATTTTTACTTGTTCATTAGGCGCCTGGCCTTCGTCAATCAGATGTCTTAATTCTCAAAATGGCTTCTTGGCTCGATGTCATTTACGAGTGACACCAAATAGAAGCCTGCGATTTATTCCGATGATGTAAGTGCCGTAAAATATTGGTGAGAAAATTAAATAACTACCTAGTTAGTATTTATATACACTTTGTCTACAAAAATGCCTTGGATTCTCTGAATGACAATTATTAAGTGTCTCTTATCTCAACAATCATAATCATAAGCAATAAGTGCAAATAATACAGAAGTGCAAATGTACAGAAAACAAACAAAATATTATACAGAATATAAAAAAACCAGATTAAAATAGAAGTTCAAGTTAGAAAGGGTTTTGGCTAGAAACATAAATTTAGTTGAAGAATATAAATTCATTTCATGACTTTAAATAATTATTACATAATTATAAATATTAAAATTATTTTTTATTTCGTTCATAGTAAGAGTAATATAATAAATAATATACTAATAATAATATGTGGTTACTTAACATATTTAAGTAACCACACAATGGCAGGTGTCATTGTGTGGGATCTTGTGGTGTGTGGTTTTTTAGACAGACCTACACGCATAGTTTTAAAAAAAGAACACTTTTATTTTTTCAGCAAGAAAAAATTTTTTTTTCAACCGGCTGCTATGACCTCAACTTTGTAACTATTTTGAATTTTTATTTACATTGTTAACAAAATATGTACGTTAGAACGTAATAAATATTAAATAGTGCTGGAAAATTCACACAACTTCCTCTAGCCCAAACAGCAGAGCAGAGCTGGTTGCTAGATAACTGATATAATAAAATAACCAACATCTAATTACATAAAATGTCAAAATCTTTATTTTCAAACACCGAATGTCCATAGAAAAAATAAAACTAATTACATTAAACAGACATAACAATTTTTTTATTTAAATACACTTACCGCCTCAAAAATCCTATCCGAACACAACACTCAACAGAAACTCACAACGCGGTACAAAACTTCGAAGGCGTTGGTATGTTACGTACTACGTAATGCTACGCGGCTAGGAACACTACGTGCAAGCGGCTTCGCAGCGAACTGGAGACTGACGCTACGCTAGCGCGGTGATTCGAGTTTCGACGACGCAGTTTGAATTTCAGCATACTTTATTGCAACACCACTTCTAAATTTTCACGTTAGTAAATGCATTTTCTTTATTTTCCTGCCCTATCTGCCTCTTTGACGTTTAGTATAGACGTAATAGGTAATAGTAAAACGAGACCTTTGAGTCGATACTAAAGGTTAGGTTGCTTTGACAGCTCATAAGTTAGGTTTCGGTATTAGTCGGTAATAAAATCCACCATCTATGTTTGTAGATTATTTACAACAGCCAGCAGTTAGCTGAATTGTTTCAAGTGATATTTAGGTTCTATAATTTATTTGTACCTAATTTTCTATTTTAATGAAAAGTATATTGCTATAACGAGTCTAAACCCGAAATTTTGCTAATTAAAGTTAAGATGATAAGTTTCCGTGAAACACCTAAAGGTGCTTACTTTGCTGCTTTTGGTTCTATTTTATTTTCCGTTACCAAAATACAGGAGTAGTATAATACAGAGTGCACTGTGATTGTGCAAATACTTCATGATCATCATTATCTACATCAGCCCATCTTAGTCCACTGGGCATAGGCCTTCCTTAATGAGCGCCATAGCGCATGTCTTCAGCTTATCGCATCCAGCATCTGCCTGCAGTCTTTCGCAAATCTTCATCGCACCTGGCCAGAGGGCGTCCTACACTATGTTTACCGAGTAGTGCAGGACGCCCTCCGGCCAGGTGGTATGATGACCTAAAGAAAATAATCTATACTAATATTATAAAGAGGAAAGATTTGATTGTTTGTATCTTTGTTTGTTTGTTTGTTTGAATTGAATAGGCTCCGAAACTACTGGACCGAGTTAAAAAATTCTTTCACCATTAGAATCCTTAATTTTCCGTGATGAACATAGGCTATATAATATTTTCAAAAAAGTTAGGGATCCGCATGAAAAATTCAATAATTGAACCGTGGGCTGTATATTCAACCTCTTTTTCTATTATGGCGCGTCAGAATATAAAAAGAGGTTGTATAGCGCACGGTGCTTGCTTTTTCTCTATGGCCAGTGTCAGTTTTGGAATGTTGAGTCAATGTCAAAAACCCCAATGCTGTTAAAAAAAGTAAAGATCCGTATGAAAACTGTGAAACCCATCGTGTTCGTGTGTATAATTTCTGAAATTTTTGTTTAATACCCGTGCGAAGCCGGGGCGGGCCGCTAGTGGTATATAATCTGCCAATCATTTTGACGAAGGAGGTTAAAGGTTCGGTTGTCGCCTCAGTACAAATGTTCATACGACCTGCAAATATTTGTTCCGTGTGTACTGGTCGTCTTCTATTTTAAGTTAAAAATATATTTATATGTAATATACATTGTATTAGGTGAGTATTTCAATCATAATACAAGCCCTCCTTAGATTGGGGTAGATGATGATAATGTGTTTATTATCCAGCACTACTAATTATTTATTCTAATATTACTGTAACGCTGTGGTTTACCTCAATCTATACTAATATTATAAAGAGGAAAGATTTGATTGTTTGTTTGTTTGTTTGTTTGTTTGAATTGAATAGGCTCCGAAACTACTGGACCGATTAGAAAAATTCTTTCACCATTAGAATCCTAAATTTTCCGTGATGAACATAGGCTATATAATATTTTTATATTATTATATATTATTTTTTAAAGTTAGAGATCCGCATGAAAAATTCAATAATTGAACCGTGCGCTGTATATTCAACCTATTTTTCTATTATGGCGCGTCAGAATAGAAAAAGAGGTTGAATATACCTATAGCGCTCTGTGCTTGCCTTTTCTCTACGGCCAGTGTCAGTTATGGAGTGTCGAGTCAATGTCAAAAATCCCAATGCTGTTAGAAAAAGTAAGGGATCCGTATGAAAACTGTGAAACCCATCGTGTTAGTGTGTATAATTTCTGAAATTTTTGTTTAATACCCGTGCGAAGCCGGGGCGGGCCGCTAGTAAATAAATAAAGCTAGTGAATCCTGTTATGCCGTATTCAGTTCTTACTAGCTTTCGCACGCAGCTACGCACGCGTTTTTCTGAGATAAACATAATGTGACCCAGGATCAAATATAAATTATACATTTAGGAACAAAAGGGGTTCAAATTCCACCTTAAGACTTCACACTAAGATTCACACAAGATAAAGGCGATAGTCTGAATAATATAATCAAAATCTCATTTACCAGATTTTCAGTGTTCAAATAAAAAGATGTTTGTTATCTTCACACCAAACTGATCGGTTAGCCTTTCTTATTATTCGTGTACCCTTCTGTACCAAACACTGGCCTTTGGCCACTACGGCGGCATATAGATCATGTATGTTGGTTACTATCGGTTCGGTTTTTCCCCGGCTTCGCACGGGTATTTAACAAAAAGTTCAATTTTCATGCGAAATCCTAATTCTTTTGAAAATATTCTATAGCCTATGTTTATCGCGGAAAATTAAGGATTCTAATGGTAAAAGAATTTTTAAAATCGGTCCAGTAGTTTCGGAGCCTATTCAATTCAAACAAACAAACAATCAAATCTTTCCTCTTTATAATATTAGTATATACATTTCCGTACTTATTCATAGTTTCATGAGTATATATATAGATTTGCACAAATTGAACTCGATGACAGTGTCACATACAATTTAGACAAAATGGTAGAAAAGGTTGTAAAAATTAGTAGAAATTGGTAGAGTTTGAAATGAAAAGCAGGTACAAACGAGGTTTAAGTACATTTTAATTATTAAAATGCGTACAAAATTATGATCACGAAATTAACACATAAAGAAACTTTTAACGACTTTACTTTATTTTAATAATAAATATAGGTAGATTGGTTACTTTATTTTAATAATAAAAATAGGTGATTGGAGGTCATAGGTGATAGGTAGAACAGACGTAGAATAGGTAGATCTACCAAAAAATTGCTAGATATGACAACACTGCTCGTTGAAGGCACTTAACCTAATAAACTCGGAACTGAGTTAGGGAGTTCGTAAAAATTAAATTAAGGTATGTTGTTCTCTCCGTTGTTGAACGGGTAAAGCGAGGTAAAGTGGCCTCAACCCTCAAAAAGATGTACTGGAATGATCGGCAAACTCTTACTGTTTGATCACATGAAATAAAATCTTAAACAATGTAAAAAAGTCCCTGTCTTATACAAGCTAAGGTTGAGAATCGCCCGTGTGGTGAAGGTTCTTGACCCAATATCGGGTACAGATGGTCAGAATGTCTCATAAAATGAAAGTGAAATAATAATGTTAGGGTAAATGTTTTTTTAACAGTAATCCTTTCAATATAGCGAACATTGAAAAAATTGTTTAAAAATACTTCTATAGGTACTTTTATATGTGTTTTTGGACTTTATCCGAATTTATTGCTGTGAGATATCGGCCAAAGCAATAACAAATTTACCTAAGTAAAATTCCCTTACTTAAAGCAACAGCGAAATAAACCATTCGAAAAACTACTTACCTATGTTTATCTAAGTAATAGTACAATACCGTCGAGGGTTGTAATGGTCGCGGCGGAAAAACTAATCCTTGAGCAATTTAGCCAATCGAAAGAGGCTTTTTGTAATAACAACATTCAACCTTTAGAAATACTTACTTCTAATGTCTTCAAAGAGGTTGTATAGCTCAAACTCGCATGTGTTACCTCCTTGGTTGAAGTCCAAAACTAGTTTAAAACTTTTTAAACTTTCACGATTTGTTGACATATTAAAGAATATTTATCGGGTATTTATCGCGTACCTTTTGTTTTTATTTTTCCCTACGTTTCCATCGCGTTGCAGCGATCGTGGTCACGGGGCGACTGGATGTTAAACGTAGAGAAAAATAAAAACAAAAGGTACGCGATAAATACCCGATAAATTATTTTTTTATATATCAAAACTAGTTTCAAAGCATAATTTTTTCCATCTATTTATTTTAGATAAGGTACCTACTGTCCGCAAAATACGACAGTAATGAAATATTGTTAGCGTCTCTTCGAGTAATTCGGAAAGGTCGACCTTGCTCAAAGAAAACTCAAAGAAGGTTGTCAAAATATTGACCTTATTATTGAACTTATTGCCTTATTGTCTAACTTGAAATCCATTACCAGTGAACTTCAAACCGATTACCAGTTGTAGACCCAGTTCGAATGTTGTCGGTATAGTCTAAGGTATTCAACTGGTCTTCGGTTTCAGCTATTTACACAATACGAAAGTGACACTCAAAGTCCAGGCTACGTTTGATATGCCAAACTGAAGCCGAATACGATTACCAGTTGCGTTATCTATACTAATATTATAAAGAGGAAAGATTTGATTGTTTGTTTGTTTGTATGTTTGTTTGTTTGTTTGTTTGAATTGAATAGGCTCCGAAACTACTGAACCGAGTTAAAAAATTCTTTCACCATTAGAATCCTTAATTTTCCGTGATGAACATAGGCTATAATAATAATATTTTCAAAAAAGTTAGGGATCCGCATGAAAAATTCAATAATTGAACCGTGGGCTGTATATTCAACCTCTTTTTCTATTATGGCGCGTCAGAATAGAAAAAGAGGTTGTATAGCGCACGGTGCTTGCTTTTTCTCTACGGCCAGTGTCAGTTTTGGAATGTCGAGTTAATGTCAAAAACCCCAATGCTGTTAAAAAAAGTAAGGATCCGTATGAAAACTGTAAAACCCATCGTTTTAGTGTGTATAATTTCTGAAATTTTTGTTTAATACCCGTGCGAAGCCGGGGCGGGCCGCTAGTTAGACAATAAAGCCGCTGATTAGATACTATTTTTGAGTAAATATTGTTTTCTTAAATGAAAGACTAACGCGTATGTATCCTAAATAAAATAAGTCCTTTGGAAAGTAGGTACTAAGATTAATGGAGGGGAGTTCGTTTAGTTTTAAGGGCTCAGTGAAAAAATACTTCAGTACAAAATAGTACGGCTCGTTTCTTTTGAGCATCCTTTGAGTTATAATTTCAAATCTATTATACAAAGCATTATTAACAAAGAAAATAACAAAACCAAACTAGAAGTAAATAACCAAATTAGATGTAAATACAATACATATTATGTATAAAAATAAAAATACCAGATGCATAAAACCGTTTAACTTTTGTTTTTTAACTAGCGACCCGCTCCGACTTCGCACGGGTTTAAAATAAAAATAAATAAATAAATAATGCTGGACAATCCACACAGCATCATCGTACTAGATGACTGATGTACATAATACAATATTATTAAATAGATAGATTTTTTATTACATAGAAAACAGCCAGAACCCCTGAACAAATATCTGCAGATGGTACAAATATTTGTCCCGAGGCGGGAATCGAACCCGCAACCTCCTGCGTCGCAGGCGGACCTTCGCCCACCGCGCCACAGTGGTCGTCAAATAATATTAATTTAATGTTTAATGCTAATTAATACCTTCTCCTGAATCACTCTATCTATTAAAAAAAACCGCATCAAAATCCGTTGCGTAGTTTAAAAGATTTAAGCATACATAAGGGATATAGGGACAGAGAAAGCGACTTTGTTTTATACTAAGTAGAGAAGTATCGGTAACTAAGGATCTTTTTTCACGCCGATAACTAACCTTATCCGACACCACATTCCAAAACCAATCAGTAGATCTAAGCACCTTCCGATGTCTTATTCAAAATACCTAATACATATTCCTCCGAATCTCCATAATCCTTATCTTAATTCAACTCATCCAGAACCTAAACCTCCTTTGACGAGCCGCATTAATTCGTCGCGCCATGATGTAAGCCTGTCGATCGGCGGCTCTATCATGAGAAATAAGTATGTACACATTAGGCCGGCCTCTCACGGAGCACCAATTTTCAATATCAGATATCTTAATACCGTAACCGTTATTCGGGTACGATTGCTAGGTACACTTTAATCCTAGAATACACAATCATACATTAAAAAAGATTGAAGTGAACAGTGAATTAAAGTGATCACTTTATTTCCCAGTATTACTTATGTAATTTGTATTATGTAACGTGTCCAAGAGTCCTGTAAGGCCTAAAGGAAACAAAGCACTTTGATTGTTCGTTACAAAAGATAAAAACACACGATCTAAACGAGTGCTTGAGTGGAGACCGCTACTTGGCAAATGAAGGACGGCCTTCGACTTGGTGGGATGACGTCATGTTAAAGACTGCAGATGCAGTAAGCTGAAGGACGGGCGCCATGGCGCCCACTAGTCCTTTGTTGATGAATATGCCACTGCGTTTTGGAGCATGCTATTTGACAACGCACCCCCGTGCTGTCCCTATACCAATAGAGACAAATGGGGTTTTGTATTCAAGTTAATAGCTCGATATTCAATACCTAGGAGTCTCTACCTCGGCGGTACACTTCTTCCATGGGTTGTTACCAGCATTTGTTTATTGTTATGGATGGGTTTTCGCATCCAAAATATGTTTTGGGATCCATATAAGTTTTTATAAAAAAAATTTTGTTTAATGCAAGTTTTGACAGAGCAATTCTGGCAACATCAGGCGTGCATCAGGTTTTGGTACTCCATAAACATTTAAGACTTTCTACATCTTAGATTCTGGTGTATTTTGTGATTGATTGTGCTCTTATAAATTATTAGTATTTTGGTTTATTCATAATAAAAACTCTTTCAGGACTTTTTTTTTTACTTTTTACTACCCTACGTACCAGTGTTGCTATTTAAATCGTGATACAGCCACATTCAATGGATTTACATTTATAACAGCAGACTAGTAAAGCTCATGTGGGTTTGATCGCATATTTTATTTAAAGTGGTTTTGAGAGTTGTTAGATAATGCATCCATATCATCGATGCAATAATATATTATTACTTTGTTCGTAGAAAGGTACCTCTACATAACTTATGATATAAGCTATGATACCTCTAAAAACCTCTAAAAAGGTATACCTTTTATTTATATTTTAATATTTTCAGGTTATGGCCTATTACACTGGCTTTTTCCGAGTGTGTTAAGCTATTTTTATAAAAAATAAATTAAAAAAATAATGCCGGACAATTCACACAGCATCATCTAGCCCCAAGCTAAGAAGCAGAGCTTGTATTATGGGTAGGTGCTATTGGACTGATATTATGTATAATAAAATATATTGCATAGATAGATATTTTAGTATACATAGAAATAAACCAGAACACGAGGAACAAATTAATATAAACATATCGTAAAAAAAAATTGGTCCCGAGGTGGGATTCGAACCCACAACATCCTACGTCACAAGCAGACCTTCGCTCACCATCACGCAATTTTCGACGACATTCTAACCTTCTTGTTTTTTCACTTACCTCTACTAACCAAGTCAGTCAGTCAAGGTAGATAATATTTTATATGAAGATATTGTGTTCTACAGATTTGAGGATGTTTATATCATTCGGTGAAGTATGCAAAAGTGTTTTTCAAGTCGCAAATTGTATTTGAAATGTATATTCGAGGCGAGAGCATTCGAGATAAGAAATATATATCTATAGGCAGCGATCTACCCTTTTATTTACTTACTAGCAGCCCGTCCCGGCTTCGCACGGGTATTTAACAAATCAATTTTTCATACGGAATCATAATTTTTTTGAAAATATGTAATATCCTATTGTTCAACACGGTAAATTTATGATTCTAATGTTAAAATGAATTTTTCAAACCGGTCCAGTAGTTTCGGATCAATTCAAGTTAGGGATCCGCATGAAAATATCAATAATGAAACCATGCACTATATATGTATTCAACCTCTTTTTCTATTATGGCTCCGCTGCTTGCTTTTTCTCTACGGCCAGTGTCAGTTATGGAGTGTCGAGTCAATGTCAAAAACCCCAATGCTGCTAAAAAAGTAAGGGATCCTTATGAAAACTGTGAAACCCATCGTGTTAGTGTGTAGGTATAATTTCTGAAATTTTTGTTAAATACCCGTGGGAAGCTGGTGCGGACCGCTAGTGTGATAAAAAATGCATTCTATTTGGCAGGTACCTATCCTACAACTAACTAGTCTAGCCAATTTCTCGCTAGGCTCTGGGACCCATTCGATTGATCCACACAGTTTGTAAAGCGTTTGATTTGTTTACGGGCGTGTTCGCCAAAGTTTAATTAGATTTAACCGATGGGGATAAATTGATGGGCTTGGATGATTTAGGACAAGCGATTTTCAGTCAGCTCGTCTTAGAATATCAAATACGTAGTTCGGGAAATTCTCTTTCACTGTTCCTATTTTTCTTACTGCTTAGATGTTTTAGTTTAAGATCGCATCAACGAGTGGGCGAAGGTCCGCCTACGTCGAAAAAAGTTGGTGATTCTATTCTCGCTTCGTGTAATTTTATTCTTTTAATATATAAAGGATTTATAGAGTTCATATAAAATATAATACTTAAAAAATCTATTCTTCTTTTGATTGTGCTGTATGCTTTACGTTGTGTTGTATTATTTGAGTTGATTCATCTTGATTTAAAATTGTATAATTTGCTTAAAATTCATAATTGTTAAGTATCATGCATCCAAAGAAAATTGCTCCCTTGGCTTCATACAAAAGAAGTTGAAGTTAATTCATAATTTAATTCATTGCATCGTTAGCATACTACGAAAAGTAGCTCTTCTCATTCCGGTACTCCGATGCACGATAAAAGTATTCGCAAAATAATTCGCACTGTCCATACCTACACAAATCAATATTCAGTATTTATTCAGTGTAATTTTTTAACTCGTGTAAAAGAATGCAACCAGTGAGCCTGTTCAGCTTCATTAGTTTTAAGGCTGAATTATTATGCTCTCTGAAAGTTCAGTAATTTTTTTGCAGTTTATCATTTCCCAGCACTATGGAAATAACCAAGCAAATACAAGTGACATTCAATATTGAGCCCAGTTCCGTAGAATGCATCATTACGAACCATGCCCGAGGATAGATACCAAAGATCGAGGTCAGTTGAGGGATAAAAGAAGTTTGATAGATATCCTTACTCTCCATTGCATTTTGGATCCGGATCGTAAAACAGCGTCCGGTCAATTTGTGTCCTAAATAAGCATGCGAAAATATAAGTTAATACATTCGCTGCCAAAGAGGGCGCTACTGCCTGCAGGATTTCCAGAAAGGCATGTGCGTCGTGGATTATGAAAGTGTTAAGCCGTGACCTGGTGAGTACGTATCTGTTAATAGCATTGCCATACAGCGGTGTGTTGCAGCCAGCGTCTTGGTCTAGGGACGCTTCCTATTGGTATTGATACGAGAAAGAGTTGACTGTATCAATTTGATATATAACTAGCGGTCCGCCTCGGCTGTGCACGGGCATTTAACAAAAATTTAATTTTTAATGCAGTACCCTTATTTTTTTTAAATGTTCTATAGCCTATGTTTCATCAGGAAAAAAATAGGATTCTAATTGTGAAAGATTTTTTTCAAATCGGTCCAGTAGTTTCAACCTATTCCATTCAAACAAAAACAATCAAATCTTTCCGCTTTATAATATTAGTATAGACTTATTCTAGCTATAATTATGTTTATGTAGTTAATTATTTATTTTTATTTAATTTATCTTATCTTTATGACGAGCGGTGAAAAAACTGGCAACTTTCGAAACACAAACTTCACCTTCGTTTTTGATCATGCAAAAATAAATTATTTATCAGTTATAAGCTCAGTATCCGTTACCTTTTGCTGCTCTACGATTTCCAAAACGACTGTAATGGAATGGGAATAAAAGAATCAACTGCGATTACCAATTTTCCTGTAAAGTTTGATAATGCCAACCCTTATAAACCCATTATAAATGCATTTGGATGGATGTATAAATGTAAGGATGGTTATTACTTCTTCACTCTAAAGAACACTTTACCTATCCGATAAATTAGTTCCCATTGTATAGAAATAACCTTTAAACGTGTACGGACGCAATGTAAAAGAAAGAAAATACATTTATTTATCCATTTATAAAAAAAAAATGTTATATTAAAATATATTATCTGAATGAGTTATGTTAATAAGTGCAATTTAAAAATCTTTTATCACCTTTCACAGGTTTATTAAAATTCGCGTAAAAAATGTACACATAGTAAACGATTCGCCTCGCGGTCAGTGAAATATTAGTTATTATCGCCGATTTAAAAAATTAGATACCTACACGTCTTCATACAAAATGGTTCATTAGAAACAACGCGAATAAAGCCGCGGCCAGAAAATAGTGAATAATATTTTGAGTAGCCCTTTTACTGCAAAAAGAACCCCAAGTCCCACCAGTAACTTTCTTGGCGCAGTCATTTCTCCGTTGTAACCGAACTCCTTGCCTCGTTAGGTGGTGAGATATACCGCTCATTTGTACAGCCTCTCGTCTTGCTTATTACTGTCCTCGTGTCTCACGCAGACGTCGTCTGTTCATAAACTTCAGCTGCATAGCTCAACTTTATTAAGTTTATGGAAGGGTGTAGTTCTATTTGCAATATGAGCGCCTTGACCGCTCTCATATTTTGAAATTGCTTCCGGATGGCAGCTTCTCTCGCGTTTCTTGGGTAAAATGTTTGTTAAAGTGACGGTTTTTATTATATTTAGGTGAGTCTATTTGACGTCAGTAACGAAACGTGATCGTGAAGGATTATAGGGTATTTATCCAAAAACTGAAAACTTCAATAGAATAGAATAGAATATAATAGAATCATTTATTTGCTTAAAACATCAGTATAAACATGGTGTGAACATAAAATTATGTAACAATTGATGAGCTTCATGTTTTGCCACTTCTGGCGTGCAAATAGGAGAGGGCATACAAATTGTATTTAAAAATTTGTTTGAACCTTTTATGAATCTAACAATATGGGATTGCTTCTGAATCTTGAATATATAGTTTTAGTTTATAAAGTAAAATACCATATTCACGTAAACATTGATAAAACTTGACAAATTAAACGTAACGAATCCATCATAATATTAACTAAAACCCTCCATCTTGCAAAGAAATGACCACGATTTCATTACGAAAGACCGCCATATAAATTCATACGAACTGTACCGTGTGAAGTCACTGCCTCTTTAAGCCTACACCTATCCCCTAGTTTAAGAAGACCTCTCGCTATATTTTACAATGGATATTAACTGAGGCGATTCACTGAGGTCTATCGTTCAGGGTAAAATGGTTTGTATAAAATATGGCTATTGAAGGATATGATGATAGAGAGAGGCGAGGATGGGTTTGATAGCTTAGGTAGTCTAGAAAAACTGTGTTTTTTCAAGATCGAGATACAGATCGTCACGGCTTGGCGTGAGATTATATTTTTTGTGGTTTAATTAAACATTTACGGCTAAAAATCAACATATCCAAAATACAATAGAATCGAAGTTTTATCATGTGCTCATAAACTATTTATCCTTGTAGGAAGCAGAAGAGAAAATATAATGAAAATTATAATTTCGCGCCAACACGTGACAAACTTTTAAAATTACCTCATGAGCTTCTGTGAGACAGCTCGATTCTGTTGTTTTGTAATCTGTTAAAATATATTTTCATAAAATAGTGGTAATGCTTTTCAGCGCTTTTAATCGAAATAAATTTAATTTTACGTTTCACCGCGTAACAATTACTAAAACAACATTTTGTGGCTGCTCTTCGTGTAATATTAATAAGCATTTCTCTAACATATTAATTAATTTATACATTACTTACTGAAAACGATCTTCCAATATTAAAATTACTAGCAATCATTTGAAAGGGAAAGCGTTAAAATTAAATTCGAGTGAGATATAAAAGTCTTTGAAAAGGATCAAAGACATTGAAGTAGGCGAGTTCCTTTAAATCTGAGCCAACCAAAGATTCTGTAATCTTCAGTTGGCTCAGATTTAATTGTCTATTGATATTGATTTTGAAAAAACCTTGACAAATAAATAAAACAACCTCCATTACCAAAATTAAAACTTTAAGCTTGTAAAGACACTTATCTAACGGAAGTCAATGTTATTACAAAGTACTCGCAACGAAAGTATTTATTATGAATAAATTTATGTTAATTTATGTAACGAATACAGTTCAGATAATTATTATTCCGGGTTTATCCCACGCTGATTTGATAACAGCTTGCCCTTCGAGGGTTTCTATGGGTCGTAGTTTGGGGCCAGGAAACTAGCTGTTTATAAACATTTTTCTATTAAATAGAACATGGATGTAATGTTGTTCTACTAAATCTGATGGTTGTAAAATTATTTTATTAAATAGAAATGGGCCTTTGATTATGAAAAGGATAAATTTGGCCAAAAGTAGAAATGGATGTAAAGGCCTTTGATTATGAAGAAGATAATTTTTATGCTCATCATAATCAATGCCCTTAACATCCACCAAGAATAGTTGATGAAGTGTTAGTTTTTGGCACTTACGTAGATGACTTCAAGGCCTATTACGGAAATGACAGATGCGCCCGCATTTCTTGCACCACCCCATAGATAGTGGCAGGTAAAAGCCACTCTGAATTTTCTGAATTCCGTTGATATCTCAGTAGTTGCTTGACATTTACCATTCTGCTGCGATGGCTAAATCCGAAACCAGTAATTTGTAATAATTTCCCTTTTCCTTTAATTTTAGTAAAACATTACGAGCTCTGATAAATTGTCGCCGCTTATTTAGTGGCTTACAAATGACGCACCTATACTACGTAACATAACAGGCAAGTTTGACGTATACCCTAACACAAAATTTATCCACGCTCTATTTTACGATAGTTCAGTTGCTTTTAGTAAAGGTTGTGGCTGAATATTAGTTTCTATGTGGCTGTATGATGCATGCGGCGGTTTGCAAACTTGTATTACGAACACTGGAGTTTATTAGTATTTTGTTGTGGGAATTGTTTTAGTGTTGTTTATACAATTGGCAGGGAAAATGTAGACTAGCATTACGTTAAATTTAGACCCTACTTTATAGTGAAACTCTTTAGACTTTAAAATGACTGTAGGAAAGTGTATTATAAAGTGGATTCAACCTATAGGTACATAATTATGTTCCAGAATATCCAATCAATCTGTTTGATGTGATCGAAACACTTAGAAAAACTGTCTTTAATTGACATTAACAACCAAACATGGTAAAGGTTTCTTTTTAAATTCTTGACCTTAAAAAAGAATTAAATGAACAACACTACATACAATCAAACCGGCAATATTATTTTATAGTATTACTGTAATTTATTTTTCTGAATTATCCGAGAGTCCTAAAGTGATGATGAAAGAAATAACGTACTTTGGTATGACTTTGGTTTTTGAATTTCGAAAGTAATTTTATAACGTCGCTATAGTAATTCAAATTAAAACCGGGATACCAGTAGGTGTATGTATAAAACATTATGAATACGCGAACCAATTTAAAATCCCGCAAAAACAGGTCAACTGCTATAAACAGCCAATATAAATTCAGATATAAAAGTGATCGGCCGATTCATAAACTCATGACCAAGTTTATGTTGTTTAAGCGCTTGCCTTCAATCAGCTTTTCAACTGTGAAAATGGATGGCACTGGAATATATAAAGACTCTAAAAGGAATCAGAAATCTATTACGTATTATTTTTAGGTGCTATCCGGAAAATAAGTTTCCTTATGTATATTCAGAATCTATCGATTCGGTAAATATCGAAGTGGTTTTTAGCCCTAATATTTTTCGAGTTGAGAAATTCCAAAGAGTAGGTACCTTATTATTATTTAAGAAAAATACTGAGTCTATGATATATCTGAAAAAATGCATTCGAAAGAATGGAATACATAATATCATTCAATTGAATGAAGACTTCATTGACTTTGGTGTCAACAATTAGGGAACTTCATATACCTGATACAATGTATATCCTTCTCCATCCAGGACATAAGTTTGTGGAATGCACAATCAGATTCCTTAGTCCTTAAGTCTTAAGGACTTGGGCTCCAGTCCTTGAGGCTTTAAAGTCAAGAAGTTTTTCCTTTCAAAAAATGTAATATTGGTACCTACTATTTATCTTTGTATCTTAGTAGTATATTTTATATATAAATATTTATCTTTGTAAGTATATGTAGAGTGTAGTTATGTATTACTTATATTTATTTATTATTTCTTTTTATGTATTGATAATATATTATGTCAATTTGGTACACCCCTGCATTTTTTATAACAATAATTATTTCGCTACCCATTGTACTTGTCATGTGTAATGTCTCTTGTTATGTTCTATTTCTGGTGTACAATAAATTATTTTTGTATTGTATTTTATTAAAATTAACATAAACCAGGCGACAGAGTAGTTAGCTGTTTCTCCAGAGATTTTCGACGTGGCTAAGGCTTACTCATCGCATCCTCTGATGCGGATCGGAATGTAGCTGAGGGTCGCTAAGCCCTCAAAATCTCGCGATCCTATTGGATAGGTTGGACACAATATATATGTCGACGTTTATCAATTGCCGTGTGGTGCCGGCATAGAATTTCACCACCCCAACTCTTCCCGTGGGTGTCGTAAGAGTCGACTAAGGGAAACAGCGGGGGGCGGGCAGCAGTGCCTTCTGCAGAACAACTACACCGAACTGCGATCCCCAACCCGCATGCTCAGCGTGGGGATTATGGGCAATAACCCCCAAATAATGATGCCATCTAAGGCGCTCATTAGGGGAGGCCTATGTCCAGCAGTGGACTATTATAGGCTGGTGATGTTGATGATGTTGATGATGTTTATCTACAGAGCATTACTCTGAAGGTACATATATGAATAACGAAAAATAAGCAGAGTTTGTGTTATGGGTCAATTCATGCACATAATCGATGACTGTTTTATTAATGCATAATTAATAGCTATTTCTAATTCTAAGTGGGGAACTGAAATCTGCAATGTCGCCTACTGTCTAAAAACATCGCTTCCGGCGCACCGCTGCTTTTTGAATAAACCTGGCATCAATTTATAAAAAAAAATCAGCGGTCTGCCCCGGCTTTGCACAAGTATTTAACAAAAATTTAATTTTTCATTCGAATCCATAATTTTTTTTAATTTTTTTATACCCTATGTTCATCAGAGAAAATTTGGGATTGGTGAAGGAATTTTTCAAATCTATCCTCTTTATAATATTAGTATGTTATCCACCGGACAGTTTGCCTGCGTACGGGTGGTTAAACATTTCACATCGAATTTGGCATAATACCTATAAAGTGCATTCCAAAATATTAGCTTCGCAAAATAAATCGTAGGAGCTTCATAAATATTTCAGATTCAGGTACCGGATTACCGGATTCGGAACCGTAACGCTTATAATTTTTCACATGCAAATAAAGACAAATCACGTCGTATTTCACGCAATAAACATGAACAATAAACTTTGAAATGTTTTCATATGGACACGGGTTTTGTTTTATCTGTGTTGCAGACCATAAGCCACATTTAAAGCCGCAGTGTAGATTGGAGTAATTATTCACAAATAGCTTGGTTATTTAGTTTGTATATTACCATTTTGCGAAAATAATATTGTTCTGATGTTGGCATATTTTGTTGACACGTCCTAAAATTACAACTACAAAAACCGTGTAAATGCTTAAAATGCTTTGTAAATTACCGCGCGGTGGTTACGATCATATTGTTTTGTTTTAATATCTGAATATATGTTTTTGATACTGACATCATTGAATTAGTTGCTTTGACGTTGATCTAGCTCGCATGATCAACCAGAGATAGTGAAGTCTCGGGTTCAAATCTCGACTAAATGCAATCTCGGCACGTTAAGCCGTTAGTGCCTGACCTCTCCCGGGTCGTGTCAATCTGATGTCATTGAATTCTGTTAACAGGTGCACAATAACATGTCCCGCTCATGTCTTGTTTCCGTCTGAGCATGGCTGCCGATACAAAAATTGTACACAAGCTTAGAGTATCATCATCAGCCTATGTTAGTCCACTGTTGGACATAGGCCTCCCCTCAAGCTTAGAGTATAGCTAGTCCCAATCCCAAATTTAAAATAATCTTAACCACCGCGCAACGTGTATTATAACAGATTTCGTGCGTTGCGAACACGTAACTTCTTGTACTTTTGACAACCGTACGTCGACGTTCTTGTTTTTGTCGTGATAACATACGTTGCGATGCCATAGTTCTACCGTCGATTTCATCGAGATGATAAACTCGCGCATCGCGATATTGTTTTGTTGCCCTAAGCTTTATCGTTGAGTTCTATCCTCACTGAAGTCAGGAGGTTTATAATTCCCCATGCACTATTCCAGTCACATCCTAACGCGGTTTCATTAGCCGCAAGTCCACCTTCGATGGAACTTCATTGGAAACTCGCCAGCAGTCGATTACTACTGGTTCTCGAATATAAAATACAAATATTCGTTAGCAAGTTTCTTGCTGAGACTTCGCTTGTTTTGTTTCTATTTTGATAATCAGGTATTTATGCAAACCAAAGCGAAATTCGTTTGAATTTAATTTTTGTCATACGATGTTTTGCGATTGATTCTATCCATCCTTCCAAACGTTCTCATTTATAATATTAGTGGCATATGCTTTGATGCAATATCATCACACGTTCAGTATTTCTCCTGTTTGTTTACTTTTAATTTTCCGATGCGCGCCGACAGTATTTGATCCCGTTGAAACGCCGGGTAAGGTAAATAATCGAAATGAAAAATACAATGTTTTCTGATTGATTAAGGTTAAAGCACTTCCACATTTTGAGTGATGCTTTAGGCAATTACTTTCCCCTGGACCTATTGTAAATTACAATAGAACTTACAACAACAAATTACTGACAACGAAGTTGGTAGCATTAGACGACAAGCTCGTAGCATGGGCTACAAATGTCGTTATTCTGATAATCAGCACTCCGATTCCCGTAGTTCTGATCTTGAAGATTTTTTAGTCTCTAAATATTTGAATGAAGAAAGATTTTTTGATTTGTTTGTTTGTCTGTTTGAATGAAATAGACTCCGAAACTATAACTGGACCGATTTGAAAAATTCTTTCATTATTAGAATTGTACATCGTGTTTGATGAACATAGGCTATAGAATATTAACAAAAAACTTAAGGTTCCGTATGAAAACTTCCATAAAACAACCAAACGTGTGTAAAAGTTTTAAATTTTGCTTTTTTTACCCGTGCAAAGCCGGGACGTAATGTCCTGCACTTAGGTTTTAGTTCTGTGTCACCATCATCCGCACTTTCCGTCAAAAATCTTGACACTAAAAAGTACCCGAAAATTATCTGTATTGTGATCAAATAAGTATAGTTAAATAAATGATTTGTTAATCAAACGCACAGTTTTCTTACCTACCTCTAGTAAAATAGTTTTTAGTAAAGCATCTAAAGATTTTCTCGCTTTCGCTTCCGCGTTACTGCCATTACCCCATATTCATAACGTTCTGCTAATTTAAAACACTGTTATTTCTATTTCTATGTTTTCTTTTAACGTAAATCAGAGTTAGAAAAAACACTCCTTAGCAAATCTTTTATGGTAGCGATATTTTTGAGTAAGTCTTTTCTGGGATTATTTTTATAATATAAAAGTAATCCCAGAAAGTTTGTAAACTTTTAAAACTCGATCGCGCAGCTAGTAGAGGTAAAGTGGTTTTAAGCTGGATAATTGTGGTCGACGAAGTTAGTACCTTCCATTGCAAACTAGTTCGGAAAGTAAAGATCGAAAGAACTGTGTTGAGCACGCGCCAACTTTACCTGGTACCAAGATCTAATCGATTTTTAACAGGGTAACTGCTTAAAACACCATTTTTAGGTACTCAATGATCAATCGATTTTAACAGGATATCTACTTAAAACCCCATTTTTAGGTACTCAATGATCTTATCGATTTTAACAGGATATCTACTTAAAACACCATTTTTAGGTACTCAAAGATCTAATTGATTTTAACAGGATATCTGCTTAAAACCCCATTTTTAGGTATTCAATGATCTTATCGATTTTAACAGGATATCTACTTAAAACAACACCATTTTTAGGTACTCAATGATCTAATTGATTTTAAGAAGATATCTGATTAAAACAACACCATTTTTAGGTAGGTACCTACTCAATGATCAGTCGATTTTAACAGGATATCTACTTATAACACCATTTTTAGGTACTCAATCATGTAATCAATTTTAACTGGATATCTATCCAGTTAATAATCCAGTACATAAAATGGGGTTTTAAGCAGATACTTAAAACCCCATTTTTATGTACTCAGTGTTCAAGATATTAAGGTAATTTTCTTTTTCAAAATATGAGATGTTTCGCAATAATATCTAGGTAAATGGGTCTGTAGTGCAAACCTATTTTAAAATCATTGGAAGCCGTGTTTAAGTTTCAAGATAAATAACTCCTCGATAATATAATTTTTATGGGACCCTTTTTATTTTCTTATATACACAAAGTTCAAATCTTTTAACTACGGCCAATAAATGGATAAATTTTATTTTAACAATTAGCCTCGGGACAAATATTTGTACGATCTGCAGATATTTGTTCAGGGGTTCTGGTCGTTTTTCTATGTATAATAAAAAAATATCTATCTATTTAATAATATTGTATTATGTATATCAGTCATCTAGTACCCATAACACAAGCTCTGCTTAGCTTGGGGCTAGATGATGATGTGTGGATTGTCCAGTATTATTATTTATTTATTATTTATAATGTTAGCAGAAGCTTATGAATAAAGTTTTATATTACGTTTTAGATTTTAGGTCTAGTATTTTCATATCATTTTAACTTATTTTCTATTATTGTAAAGCGATATTTGATAGTTATATTAGTAAAAAATCGGCCAATAGTTGGCGGGGTCATCGGCAAACACAAAAATTTATTTATTTAAATTATGTAGGTACTTTTACCTTTACAGGCGTGGTACCCAATGTAGTAGAGTCATAACGACAATAATCATTAAAATAAATTAAATTATAGCATAAAAAAATTAAAACCTATTAATAACTAAAATTGTGAGACCCAATAAAAAATCATCGATTAAAAATACAAAGTATAAATTGAAAAAAAAACATAAAAATTAAAAATTACTCATTATAACTTAAAACAAAGCCCTTTGAAACATAATACATTGCCTCTTACTCGATGTGCCTTTTTACAGCATACGCCGGTGCATAAACAATATTAAAATGCGATAGTTATTCAATATCCCAATAAATGCGCTTTAAAAACTTTTCTTGCTATTAAAACCCCCGAAAATACGAATATATTTCGGACGCCATCTCAGAACCCTTGTTATTGTTGAGTATTCGTACAATTCAGTCTCTTCATGAGAGGGTCATTATCAGAACTATTTTCTGCAGAATTTGTGCTAGATGAAACAAATGGATAATTTCCCCGAAGTGTACTGTAACATTACATTGTTTTCTTATCCCTAAAGTTGGGATGAAGAGGCCATTCGGTGTCCGAAAACTTACCGAATAAATACTAATATTTATAAAGTTCCTTGTGTTTGTAATTAATAACAAGATGAGAAAATTGTATTACAGAATATTGGTACTATAAAAACAATATTTAAAACATCTATTTTGTTTGTTAATGATGAGAACATTGTAAGCACTTTCAAGCACAGTAATTAGAAAAATTGAGCTAACTAAGCGAAAAATTCTTTCATTATTAGAATCCTACATCATCTCTGTTGAACATAGGCTTTAGCATTTTTACAACAGGGTTTCATTTGAAAATGAAAACTTCAATAAAGTAACCAAAGGTGTAAAAAAATTTAATTGTTTGGTAAATTTCTTTTAGTATACCCGTGGCGGACCTCTCCTAGTATGACTAAAGACTTTTATACACTGTATCTTCAAGATATTGTTCATAATCTACAAGAAGGACAAGTATTAGGAATGTCAACACACAAGTTGGAAGGTCAACAGTTAAACAAAACTTGAATTCAACTTTACCAATGCAGCAACGTAAACTTGCCAGAATAGAGGAACAGATTCAATTAGGTGACACACTGCCCCATGTTGGCCGACCCATGGACCGGTCCCGTTGGCCTGCTCGGAATTAATCATGTCACGCTCCACTGATCTTAAAAGGCAGAATTTCTAATCAAGAACAATGCGAATGAAGTTAAACATACATGGTCCCTCCGCTCCAGTTGATCCAAAAATCAGAGAGTTTATAAAATGTATGGTAAACATCGCTGACGCAGCACGACGGATCGGTGCTATGAAATCCGACACAGAACAATAGTGATCCGAAAACCAGATGTTGGCCGACCCATGGACCGGTACCGTTGGCCTGCTCGGAATTAATCATGTCACGCTCCCCTGATCTTAAAAGGCAGAATTTCTAATCAAGAACAATGCGAATGAAGTTAAACATACATGGTCCCTCCGCTCCAGTTGATCCAAAAATCAGAGAGTTTATAAAATGTATGGTAAACATCGCTGACGCAGCACGACGGGTCGGTGCTATGAAATCCGACACAGAACAATAGTGATCCGAAAACCAGATTACCAGAGAAAACAAATCTTATGTATACTGCTGACACAGCTGGGTTGCTGTGATATTTTCTATGTTAATATTATAAAGAGGAAAAATTTGTTTTTTTGTTTGCATTGAAAAGGCTCCGGAACGACTGGATCGATTTGAAAAATTCTTTCACCATTCGAAATCTTCATTATTCCTGATGAAAATAAATTATAAATTATTTTCAAAAAGTTAGGGATCCGAATGAAAACTTCAATAACAAAAGCGAACATGAATGTGTGTTTTTATTTTTTTGTTTAGTATCCGTTCGAAGCTCCAATCCAATACAATACACAATACATTTACATAATATATTAATACTACCAGCATTAATTGTAGGCCGACTGTTTCTCGGATTGTCGGTTGGTCCCGACTTTACCGTGTAAACTCTTACAATGAGGAGCGTTTCTAGAAAAGCTATACAATGAATGTCATGGATCGGAGTGCTCGTGTATAGGCCCTGTAACGAGGAGTATTTGGAAGGCAATGCGACACGACACAACAGTGACCTTGTAGCTCGGTGAGTCGAAAGGGATTGCTGCCACGAAAATACATGAATTTATATTGAAAACTCATGTTGCTCTGGATTAAGATTGATTTGTACATAATAATTTGGGTTACGAACTCCATTATTTTCACATTTTGAGGAATTAAATGAAAAAATACGCATTATAGTACTACCTGCTCGTATAACTCTGTGGCACATGCGATTTATCTAGTCTAGTAGATGTATAACCACAATGTCCTGTACATCTCAACAGTCGTTTTATTATCTACGATGATAATAAAACGACTGTTCTGAAATGTACACGACATTGTGAGTATTCGTACAAAATTGACTCCTTATTGTTGACAGGTGAGAGCATGAAGACTGAATGACAGAGATGCAAATCCGTCGACTCACGGAATATGTTGAAGATAAATCTGGATCGTTTTAACATTAAAAGTATTTATAATAAGTAGTATAAAAGTTAGACTTTAACATAGTAACTTAGTCTGTCTTATTTTTTATCAAGGTAACAAGCGGGTGGTCGAAGTAAAGTACCTACCAAATGAAACAACAATAATGATAAATGAAAAACAATAATATTCTTTCGAATAATCTGATTAAAAAAATAAAGGCTTTAGGACGCCTGAGTACTTAAGGTTCATAAAACAATAAATACAAAATATTGAGCGAAAATAACAATACCTAACGATAACAATGTCTTCATAAACTATTGATATAATTATAAAAAAATCGGTAAAGCATTAAGACATGATTATAATAGAACTAGCAGTCCGCCCCGGCTTCGCACGGGTATTAAACAAAAATTTCAGAAATTATACACATTAACACGATGGGTTTCACAGTTGTCATACGGATCCCTTACTTTTTTTAACAGCATTGGGGTTTTTGACATTGACTCGACACTCCTGACACTGGCCGTAGAGAAAATGCAAGCAACCTCTTTTTCTATCATGATGACGCGCCATAATAGAAAAAGAAGTTGAATATACAGCGCACGGTTCAATTATTGAATTTTTCATGCGGATCCCTAACTTTTTTGAAAATACTATATAGCCTATGTTCATCACGGAAAATTTAGGATTCTAATGGTGAAAGAATTTTTCTAATTGGTCCAGTAGTTTCGGAGCCTATTCAATTCAAACAAACAAACAAACAAACATACAAATAAACAAACAATCAAATCTTTCCTCTTTATAATATTAGTATAGATATAGAAATATGACATTATTGTTCAGAATGTATATTTTATGTTGAGTTGCGAGCTGCCTTTGACGTATCTGACATTAACGACTTTAACCTTTCTTACGACGCGCGTACGTTTATGACCGTTCGTTTTTCCCGCGTACATATGAATTATTCAATTTTTGGATCTCGAATAACAGAGCAGTAACGTTTTTGCATGCACATGATTGTTATAAACAAAAATATCGTTTTCTTTTCTCGTTGATAATCTGAACCTTGCTTTGCATAAGTAATTATGGTGAGAATAATCTAGGCTACAAGACTCTACACTGTGCCACAATCGGGAAAACTGGCCGACATCGTATGGAACCAGACGTACGACTTATTACGTATTATGTTAGTGCTGTAAGACTAGGTGATGATCACAAACCAACTTGTTCTGTCACATCGGACAGAAAGTTATTGGAATCTTAGTTTTCTCAACATCACTCTATCATCATAGAATTCATCTAAATTCATTTTTCCACCCATGATCAATCAACGTTTCGTAAACATCGAATATAAACACAAATATTTCTATTGTTTACAAAAAGCTACACAATATCTATAATTATAATAAACCAATCAGAATAACTTTTTTTATTTGACCGTCAGTCAAACTACTGTGTCAGAAAAATCATGACAACGGCAAGCTTCTGTTGTTATTTATCTATCTAACAAATCGTGCAAAGCCGGGCGGGGCGGGTTGTTATACAGAAGATAGGTAACATTCAATTCCGTTATGGGACTCCCACGTTGCTCAAATTTCTACACAAATAATGACAATGATATCGATTTGTAGAATAGAAGATAAACGAGCAGCAAAATAAGCGTAACTACCCAATAACCATTATTTAAATGATATCGATTTGACATAAATCTCGCGCTCCAATCACGATCCCATAAATCACTATGTATGTTTTGTGTCACGTAGTGCGTACGTGGGACGACACGGTAATGGCCTGTGGGGCCCGATCCGGCCCTGGAGGACCAGGATCGGTGCAATTGGCGATTGAATTGGGCATTTTTGAGTGTAGATAGATTTTTATAGAAAAGTAACTAAACAAGGTTCTCATTTAATGATACACTCATTACATCTAAGGCAGGAAAGGTCATTAATTTATTCATTATTATTCATTGTTCTACAGTATTCATTGTACAGCAAAAACAGTACCACTTAGTAGCTAGGTACACAGAACACATTGAATTAAAGCTCGTTCTGCTTGCTCTCAATAGGTCATGGCTGAAAATCAGTGTTGCTTCCTAAGCAATATCACGCTGAGCCAAGGCCTATTTGACGTACTGTAAGCAGTAAGCTAGCAAGCAAGCACGGGGATTGTTCTCTCAGGGTAGAATAGACAATAATGACATCGCATCGCTATACATTGCGTACATTATTGAAGTTAAAGAAATTAATTTCAAATAATTTACGCATTCGATGACAAAGTGACGTAATTTTTATCTATTCTACCTTAGACAAGAAAGCCCGTGCTTGCCCTACTGCAGCACACATATTTTACGTAGATTTAAATTACTTATAATAGTAGGTATTGTTTGTTTATAATAGTTAATTGTATTTTGTTTCTGTCTGTTTTTAAAAGTGTACCTACTGTTTAATCTTCATTGTATTTTGTGTGTCTGAAGTGTCAAATAAAGTTATATATAATCTTTCTATCATGTCACGATAGTTGATTTGTTCGTTCTTACAATTGGTCGTCCAGATAATTGGTTGGACAGCTTGTCTACGTGGAAATAATTTTCCCCGGGGACAACCAGTGACCAGGATGGTATTTTATTTCTAGGTAGGTATACAATTGTTTAGATAGTTAGTTGGGTTAGTTGCGTCGATGAAACATTTTCTTCTGCGGAGACGGTTGTCTGGTAAGGTGGTTACTTACCTTGCGCAATTTGGCTATGTATATCAGTCATCTCGTAAAGCACTTACCTATTTTGGTGGTCAACTCGCACATAGATTCATTTTTGGCTTCAAAATAGGTGGAAACTCGAGAGGTTCCAAATCCATTATGAAGTAGGATGAACTACCGATGGAGCTCTCGCTCTGTGCAGCTCACCAACTACTATTGAAAAGGTAGGTTAACAAACCAACTAGCGGATTTGCATATTTCTCCATTCATTTTATGATTTATCTGACTGGTTTGAACTTTAGACCACTTTAAATTCAGTCAGGTGTTTGGAAAGTTGTACAAGTGGAGGCTAATTAGGGGCAAACACGTCTTTGGGGACAACTTGCGCTTAAAGTTACACGTTCACTGGATCCGTAACCGAGCGTATGGAGCAAAAGAATTAGTTACTTTGTATTGATTTCTATGGTAGGTAGGTACAGTGCGCGTCACATATAAGTACCTTCCTAGTATCTCAATGTATGTGGGACACAATAGTTGTTATTGTTGGGAATTTCAGACTTTGAGTATTATGGTGGGTGGTTCGATCCTGAGCGGTGACGTGATAAATTTTTGCATGTTAAAATTTGTGATAAGTTACAAGGGAATTCGAAGTAGTCGTAAATATATCGTAGACTAAGGGGGTACTTAATTCTGATGCGCACTGTACCTACGAAACGCATATTTTTCATTTCACTGTACTTCTGCCTTAATCTATCATCAAACAAATAATTCGACACCAGAATCTGTCGTAAACTAAATAAACCTGAAGCAAACCAGGGTATGTAGAAATTTTCGAGTGCTGTGGTTTAATAATTAAACTGAAGTTCGTCGAAAACTCGTCAATAGTGTAACAGCAATTATTAAACTACGATTACATGAAATTTTGACGGCATGTGGGGTCGATATGATCCCATCAGTGTGGGTCCTAGGATTATGCGCCAAGGGTCGTATATAGCCAAGGGCTTAGTGATATCGACCACTTAAAATAAACACTCCTATCGCATCGGTTATTAGCCCAACGCTTCAAGTCGCGATGACTCAAAAAAGCCTGCTACTGTATGATTTGAGATAAAACTGTTTGAAGTGGAGCTTATTGCGGTGGATTAGAGTGATTATTCAAATGAACAACCATAATTTAAATGATTTAGGGACCACTTCAGAAGGGTCTTGCTTTTCTACTTTAATTTACAGCCAGGGCTGTCCCGTAGGCACATTATTATTGAATTTAATTTTGCCTTTCAATTAGCTACTGGATGATATAAATAACGTAACGTTTATTAACTTAAACTTAACCAAGTGGTTGGAAACCTTGCGGTAAAAAATCCAAAGTTTTTTTCCCAGTTTCTGATGTTATGTGATACTCTTTATTAATGTGGGATCCAAACGAACAACGACTGACGAAATTATGATACATTAGGTGTCAAAATACTCGGCTTGTCGGCAACATGGTTTTTAGACACATTTTGTAGGCCAAAAAATGTGGTCCATTCATTATCTCATATCGCAAAGTAATAATGTATTTTTACTGCCTTCAATTATCAGCTTGTTTGGTAAATCGCACGTCATAAATGGTTCTTTATACTAGGTACCTGTGCCTAACGAACGAGGGTCTCAATTCAGGTCCTGTAGTAAATTTTTAAATTTAGCATAACAAAGTCAAATTTACGAGGTGTAAACCGATAACTCCTAAAATACGATGAAAACTTTTTACCTCACAAAGCTTGGCATGAAGTACAGTCGCGCACTAAAGTGCATAGGTACAGTGCCGTAGTAAAGTGCATGGAGCACCCTCTATCGGCGTCGAACAGCGAGGGTTTAACGCAATTTGCCGGTTTGAGCCGGAATTATCCGGATCACGTAGTGAGTGCGGAACGCTGCATTGTTCCGAGGCCCAAAGGAGTCTAGATATTTAATTCTTCGGCACACTGGAATACCTGTAACGTCATATTCCTTTGTCTGTTATTGTCTGAGACGCTCCTGCCTGCGACTCTGCGCGTGCTTTTCATGGACATAGCTATTATATTCATGGATATAGGAAAGAAGGGTATAAGAAGGTTTTTTTTTATGTTTTATAGTAAGTACTTAATTTATCTATAACTGACTTAAACCATGATATGGTTTGTCCGTAAGCTTCAGCCTCGAAAAATGTACACTTTATTGTTCTCAAAATATATTTTATTAACAATAAAATAAAAACCGTACTAGAAAAGTACCTATTAGGTTGATAGATCTCTATTAAATGGGGAGAACCTGTCAATTGACTAATAAAACTATTTCCTTATCAAGAAAAGAAACCAAAAATGTATATATACAATACATCTCTTTTCATTTTTAAACATCATAAAGCTTGCGCTTGCCAAAACAATATTTTTTGCAGTGAAAAATTTATAACGTCTTGAAAAAAACTTGATTGCATCTGTGTAACTACATTTTTGAATTCCTGAGATTTGCTCCAATATAAAGCAGCCTGGTTGTCAGTATAAAAAGTGCTGGCTTTCTTCGTAACGGTTTTCTTTAGCGCCAACTGAAAACAACTGCATATTTATTTAAATTTACTGCAGTGAAAGATAACGACTGAAAATTTTTGGTTGTGTATCAAAATCCGTGAGCTCTTGTTAATCGAAATTATTATAATATGAAGTTATCATCATTAAGGCGATAGGAAAACCGAGTGGTTTTGAATCACAAAGAAATAACAACTTAATAAGCAAATTAAAACTAGTATTAACAATTGAAAAAATTGAGATAACTGCAGGCTGTTGCAAACAAACTACAGGTAGCTCAACTGATCCATATCAATACCAGTTAGAAACGTCCCCAAACCCAAAACTATCTGTGGTTGTCTTTCATATATATAAAGAATATTCAGGTCTTCAAATGAAGTGAAAATCAACATTTTTTTAAGTTTCTTCCAAATTATAAAAAAATTATAACAATAGCTTTTCACCGTATAGATGTTGATGATGTTGATCAACAGCCTATGATAGTCCACTGCTGGAGATAGGCCTCCCCTAATGAGCGCCATAGAATACATTACTCATATTATTTCACCGTATAGAATAACCACAAATTTCATCATTAAAATTTCTCCACCAATTATTTATTTCATATTTCTGCTCTCCATTTTTTGCGCAAATACAAATTCAAATGATGTATTCTGAAAGCATTGTATTTTTAGTATAGAATTACAATGCCCTGAATATATTCAAACCCTGCTCATTTGGGTCAATTCTATTTGCCCATTTACCCTCTAATATACACCCGCGTTAACAAAGGGCTCCTTGTAATTGACCATTGGCTAGTTTCAATGGCAAACACTCATTAGCACCATAGCAAAACAATTAACGGGGATCGGAACCTTAAAGGTTTATAAATAGAGATGTGGTGATATTCTGTCCTTATTTTTAGGGTTTTGCCATCGGTTGCAAAACCCTTATGAAATCGCTTTGGGTCTGTTTTGTGTTTTGAATCCTTAATATCTCAGAAACTACTGCAGCTATTGACTTGAAATTTGAAATAATAATACATTTTGTGCGCCCGCACATATTTATAGAAAAATAAATGAAAATAAATGAAAAATCAAAATGAAGATTTTCCATACAAATTTTGAAATCGACATTTTAAATGGAACGTACAAAGTCGAAAGTGGTATCAAATAAAAGGTACTCGTTTGTAGATTTCAAAATAGTTTTTAAAATTTCGGTAGATTTCATACTTTTTAAAATATTTTGAAAATGGTCAAAAAAATGACCGTTCCCCCCCCCCCTATCTCCGAAGATTGCAGAGCGATCGACGTGATATGTACCAAGTGTTTGTAGGTATTGATCTATATTTTATAGGAAAAATATAGAGAAGTCTGTAAAAATAATACTTTTTGAAATATGGTCAAAAAAGGGCGGGAAAAATTTCTAAAGGGGTGACTACCCCCCCGAGTTGGGTATCAAATGAAAGGTATGGGTTTGTACATTCCAATGCAGTTTTTGAAATTTCGATAGATTTTATACTTTTTGATATATTTTGAAAAAGGTCGAAAAATTGACCGGTACCCCCCCTCTATCTCCGAAGATTGCAGAACGATCGATTTGATATGTACCAAGTTTTTGTAGGTATTGATCTATATTTTACAGGAAAAATATAGAGAAATCTGTAAAAATAATACTTTTTGAAATATGGTCAAAAAAGGGCGGGAAAAATTTCTAAAGGGGTGACTACCCCACCGAGTTAGGTATCAAATGAAAGGTATCAGTTTGTACATTTTAATGCAGTTTTTGAAATTTCGATAGGTTTTATACTTTTCGAAATATTTTGAAAAAGGTCGAAAATTTGACCGTTCCCCCCCCCTCTATCTCCGAAGATAGCAGAGTGA
Organism: Eupithecia pulchellata; assembly: GCA_963931895.1. Taxonomy (NCBI): domain Eukaryota; kingdom Metazoa; phylum Arthropoda; class Insecta; order Lepidoptera; family Geometridae; genus Eupithecia; species Eupithecia pulchellata. The sequence goes on along the minus strand of OZ007527.1, from coordinate 2,600,259 downwards.
TCTATATAAAATGTACTAAGCGTTTGTAGATATAGGTCTATATTTTACAGGAAAAATATAGAGAAGTCTGTAAAAACAATACTTTTCGAAATATGGTCAAAAAACGAATTTTCATACAATGGGGGCTATTTCATTGAGAGCAATATCAAATCAAAGGTATGGATTTCGACAATTCAAAACAGGTTTTAAAAATCGTCTAAGTTTCATACTTAGTGAAATACGTAGAAAAAAGTCGAAAAAATAATTGCAGGTACCAACCCTGTAGTAACTGTAATAGTAGGGTTCCACAGCGCCACGAAACCGTTGTTCTCAAAATTTTAAAGTCCATACCCAATGTATTCCACTGCGCTCGAAGAATATTTAGATAATAAGATTATTGAATTCATGAATTCCACCGTGCTCCAAAAAAATATGAGAAGAGAAATGTATCCTGGATAATCCACACAACATCATTTAGCGACAAGCTAAGCAAGCTTGTGTAATTCGTACTACTACGATATCTGTTATACTTAATAAAGTATATATAAGTATCACATTAGATGATTTATTTTTGTGTACGTAGAAAAGGACTAGAACACTCGAACAAATAATCTGCAGATCTTACAAATATTAGTCCCGAGGCGGGAATCAAACCGCAACCTCCTGCGTTGTAAGCCCACCGCGCTAACAGGTCGTCAATATACGTACCTACCTAAACGACAAAAGTTCAAAACCCTCGGCGCGCGAGTTACACTCGCACTTGTCGTACTTGTTTAGAATTCTAAAATTCAAGAAAGGGGAGATTCTATCTTCAGCTGTGTATTTTTATAGACGACCTCTGTGGCGCGGTGGGCGAAGGTCCGCCTGCGACGCAGGAGGTTGCGGGTTCGATTCCCGCCTTGGGACAAATATTTGTACGATCTACAGATATTTGTTCAGGGCGTTCTGGTCGTTTTCTATGTATAATAAAAATATCTATATATGTAATAATATTGTATTATATATATCAGTCATCTAGTACTCATAACACAAGCTCTGCTTAGCTTGGGGCTAGATGATGCTGTGTGGATTGTCCGGTATTATTTATTTATTTATATACGTATTTTCCTCTTTATCTCCGTCTGCGGATCAAATATGAAAATTCTTTCGGTATTGTATAGAGAATGGTTTCAAGTTACTCCGAAAAAATGTATTCCTAAGGAATTAGTATTTATCTAGTCAAGCTTAAAATACAACAAAATACTTTTGAAATAATAATACTTTCATTCTATTACTTAAGTTTATATAGTGTTTGGTGTTATTTTTAATTTGTGTTTATATGACTGCTAGCAGATGCTGGATGCGACAAGCTGAAGACAGGGCGCAATGGCACTCAATATGGGATACCTTTGTCCAGCTGTGGACTAACATGAGCTGATGATGATGATGTTGATTGTTTTCAAGGAATTGCTATTCATTTCTTTTTGTTACTAAGTAAAGGTATCTATCAGAAATAAAATGAACAGTCAAAAAACATCAAAAAGAAAACTATTGAGCCAGGCAAAACATTGTAACTTAAGAAATAGACACCAACAAAAGATGGTTTGGGAAAGGAAATTTCTGTTAAATATGAAAATTTATCCCAAATTAATGTCTGCATAATTTAATATTACAAAGAACAATGGAAATTCATTGTAAAATATAATAAGACCATAATCAGATGGGGAAGTCCTTTGATCCAATTTATACTGTAATTGCTACGGAATAGCTCTTAATGTCGCTCAAATTATCGTCATTAGGGCAAATCATAATTACTGAGCAGCTGTTAACGTGTAGCTGTTTTCAGAGTGATAAGTGGCAAGCTAATTTTCAAGCTTTACCTATTGCTAACTAGTTTCTGTTCGCGGCCTAGCAAGCATTTTTAAAACCTTCTGCCTATATGTTGATCTAGGTTTAGGCCTACATGTATACTCTGCCTACATGTTGATTTAGGCCTACACGTATTTAAATAAATAATAAACAATGCTAGACAATCCACACAGCTATCTACATCTAGCCCCAAGTTAAGCAGAGCTCAGTGTTTACCTTGTTTTGAATTATAAATCGGCATGTAAATATAAACTTAAAAGTAGAAAATTCAGTGTTTAATAATTTATGTATCTTGTTTTTTTATGTTTTATTTAATACAAAATAAAAAACAAAATACTCCGATAATTACACCCTTGTGTAATTATCGGAATATTTTAGGTATGTTGCAAAAAGCGTTAATGGATGCGTTATTATATTTATTTTTAAACGCGACCTTTGGTTTCCCTTTTGCGGTAAAACCATCACTCACAATTACAGCGTAGGGTACAGTAACAATAATTAAATTAAAATTATAAAAACCCGACTCGGTTCTCGCTTTTTCACTCATTTTCGAATGAGAGGGCGAAGGCCTAAAAAGTGAAGATTAGAATCATGTTCGAGACCAGACGAGTATTTGAATCCCTCATTTAGCAAATTTATTTTACCCCTTTTGATCTTGGAGTCATAAAACTGACGACAAAAAACAAATTAAACAACAAACATAACTCACGCCTTACAAGTAAAAAATATATGAATAAACATCCGTCCTAAATGAAAAGCACTTAACTTAGTTCAGCCCTTGGTCCAATATAGTTAAGACTTTAGAAGTCCTCAGAGCTAAGTTCTCTTAAAAGGCTTAAGACTAACTTAATCTGAGATAAAGAACAATAATTACTAATTGCCGCAAGTCCAGTACCATTCTAATTACATCCAGGATTCTAGAACCAACCGATTTCACAATAAAATCACGGAGTTTACTAAGTGAAGTGCTAAGTACCAAGTTTCAACTGTAGATTTAAAAAAGTTTGATTAAATAAATAATACCGGGCAATCCACACATTATCTAGCATCATCCCAAGCTAAGCCGAGCTTGTGTTATGGGTACTAGATGACTGATATACATACATATATAATATTATTTTAGATAGATTTAGATAGTTTTATTTTATAGTTATAGTAGAAGCCAAAAATTAAAATTAGTGCCTTTCTCAGCTGTTCTATTACGTACAATAAAAATGCTTAGTCTAAGAAATATCAAATTTATGTATTCCTTTGAGATAGCCCCGAGTGTGAAGTGCCTATGCACTATAGTAACAAAGATCCATATTACTGGATCTTCATAAAACATGACTGAGTGAATTCTAGACTTTCGCGATCATTAGTTTACACATAACTCCACATGCTATTAATATATTCTGCCTCTCTGATGATTAAGAATACATATGCCAAAAATATTTTCCCTTAATAGATTTTTATCTGACATTTTATTAACCAAACAAGAATTATCATTAAAAATGTTTACCCATTACAGTAAAATCACAGCCGTATTAATTGGAGATATGATACCTTTGCCATCAGGTAAAAACATGTTAATTATGGTTAAAGGGAAACCTTTCGAATTTGTATGTTTTAAAATGATATGAAATATGAAAGGATATTCAGAATTTATTAATACGAATACATAAAAGTACATGCGTGATATATATAGACGGTGGTTTAGCGATTTGTAAAATAGGGTACGGTAATGAGTATAAAAGAAAATTTTAGAAACAAGGACCAATTTATCTAAATATTTAAAAAATTATGAAATTACAGAAATTTTAAAAACTTTTCAAATTTATAAATCTATATAGGTATAACCTTTCATTTGTAATCACTATTGGCTATGTGCTCTAAAAATGACGACATCATAATTAGTACTGAATATCTTCATATCCATTTTAAAATAAATAATTTTCAATATTCTGTAAATCTGTACAAACACATGAATTATATAATTATTTTAATTTTCAAGTTGATAGCTGCAGGTAGTTACTGATATTATTAAAAATTAAAAACAGGACAGAAAAAAGCGAGACCATAACGGTTTCGAAACCGATCTCAAAACCCTAACTAGAATATCAGTTAAAATTTTAAAATACTCACATGTACTTAAAAATTACTAGGAGCTAGCTTCTGTAATTTTTTTAAATTTTCAGTGGAATCACCTGCCTAGCATGGTGATTATGATAAAACTCCCATGATTTGTAGGCATGTTCAGCCCCACGGCATACATGTATGGTGAACATTATAATCTCCAAGTGAAAATGAGATTCATTCAGTTATATGTAAAAGTAGGACACCGGCTGAAAAAACGGGTCTTCCTGATGATAACGACGTCAATATCTTAGTACAAATCTGAAACAGGGTCACGCAAACGAGTTACAAGTAATAAGTATGAAATTAAACCTTTAGAAATGTACAATTAAATAACCGAATAACAACTAGTATTTTACAGTTATTTAATTAATGCATGCAATTAACTGATCAATATCAATACGTCGTGATCAATATCAATACGTCGCGTCGGAAGCGTCCTCAAGATACTGACTACATTATTGCCACTGTACAATAATGTAGTCAGACTACATTATTATTATGACTACATTATTGCCTCTATACAATTATGTAGTCAGTAATTGTAGCTCTCGGGTCACGCTTCGCTTCGACCAAACTGCTTGCTTTATTAATACTAATATCGTACACAAAAACAGCTCCGTCTGTTACCTTTTGACGTCAAACGTGTAAGCGGATCTTAATGAAATTTGGCCGGGAGTTAAAAGGTATCCCGGGGATGGAAATTATGCTATTTTATCCTGGAAAACCGCGTGTGGAGCGGGCAGAATCTAGTACAAGCTTGTCTAGTGGTCACGAGTTTAACCACTGATATTAAGGTCCCGAGTTCAAATCCCGGGTTGGGCTATTAGGGTGTTTCTAGCAAGAAAATACCACAGCAGCCTTGGGTCAGGAAGTTGGCGTTGTTACATGCCCGCAAGGCGTTTTGGCCTTACGCCTAACCGGTCGTGTCAGTTAACCGTTTCTATCGAGTACGTATTTGGAAAAGTTTGCATACTGTATCTCTTAACACAGCGAGGTTGGTGCGTTATTACATTGGACATTGTAGGCAGCTTACAGTATTTTGTTATTTTTGACAATTGAGTGCTTAGTACTGGCTGAATTCATTAACTTACCGATAATTTCTTTGTTATTGATCCCTATCGATGTATTTAGTGCCTTGCTAGCAGTTGCAGCGCCCTTACGAGAGAAATATGTCATAGTAGGACAACAATCAAATGTTTTCGAATTACTTTGAGTCATTTATTGCACTTTGACGTGACAATGACAGTCGCGCTCGCGTTATTCATCATCACCAGACTATATATAACAGTCCACTGCTGGACATAGGCCTCCCCTAATGAGCGCCAACGATGGCACTATCATTTGGGGGTTAATGCCCATAATCCCCACGCTGGGCATGCGGGTTGGGGATCGCAGTTCGGTGGAGTTATTCTGCAGAGGGCGCTGCTGCCCGCCCCCCGGTGTGTTTCCCTTAGTCGCCTCTTACGACACCCACGGGAAGAGATGGGGTGGTGAAATTCTATGCCGGCACCACACGGCAACTCGCGTTATTGATTGCTGTCAAAAAAGTAAGTAGACAAAGCACTAGGAGTAACAGCGCTTGGCTCGCTCTACTTCAAACCTCTCAGATAAAAAAAAATAAAATTAATTTCTTTATCAAAGGGCAAAAAGCCTTTATTAACAAATAAAATAACAATGATATAACTAAATAAAAACTAGTATTTACAATTGAAACAATTGAGCTAACTGCAGACTGTTGCGAACAAACTACAGGTATTTCTTTTTTATACAGGTATTTTTTTTATTTCTTTAGGTTTACAAAAACCATTTTAGGTAAAATTTTATACCCTAAATAATTAAAAGATAAGAAACAAGGTGTTATAGATTAACAGATCAATTGAATTTTTCTCCTTTGAAAAGTTAGGTACTCTCATTTTATGCCTTCTTCATATAAAGTTTATATTGCAGCTTACTGTATCCTGTACTAAGTGTCCGGGTCTTCAGCCTTTGGTAAGAAGACTTATAAAATCAACACAATGTTGAGTATCCAGTCTGTGTCGTACCACATCAGTCTTGCGACTCACTCGCGACATTAGTATCCGTAATCTCGTTCTATCTACACGCCTTCCTTTTAGCTATATTATGCGCATTTTATGTGCCGAGGAGGCATCAGCAGATATTTTACTTTTGACTGTTGTATATTGGAACAGATTTTTATCAACACATCGCTTGATATGCATATAACAAGCGAGTTATTGTGCAAAAGCTATGCAGCTTTTATTTAAATTTTCAAACTGTACCTTCATAGTTTTGCTCTCAATTTCATTTAGAAACCAGAACGTGAAACTTATCCATTCTCATAATAAATAAAATACATAATATTCTAGTAATAAAAGAGGAAACATTTCATTGTTTGGATTGAATAGGCTGCGAAACTACAGGCCAAATTTGAAAAATTCTTTTAACATTAGAATGTTGTGCCAAGTTCAATTCAGTTCAATGTAACAATCTAGTCAATTAGTAATGTTGTTTTTACTAAATTAATAAACCATCCAAATAAAAATCCTTTAATTTACCTAAGTAACTTATTACCTCCTTGTTTGATAGGATGTACCATTTATATTTATCGCGTAACTGTCACAAAGGTCAATGATGCGTGAATATGCAATAAAGTAAGTTATTTTAATCCATACGACACGATAATCAAATTAATTTGCTGGTTTACCCTCCGAATAAATTCTACTGTAGCATGAAGTTTGTAGCACAGCTACTTTATTGTAGAATGTTGGAAATATCTGTTTTTTTTTTTTCTTGATTCAGATAGCTGGCGAGTCGACTATTGTTCACAGAATTTCAATGATAATTTTTAACGCTTTTTGGAATTTTGATATACAGGCACTGCTAAGCCATAAAAATAGGTAACAAAAGAATCACACGATGTCCTTTGTTAAGGCGCTGTATAAAGACAATATTTAGGTTTTAGTAGTATTATTTAGTAGTTCGTAGCGCTTGACAAATAAAGTTGAAAATGGTGATGCGTTTGATTTAGTTGAATCTCTTGTTCGACAATGTCAACATTATTTATCGGTTTTAATTTATTTTAAAAATAAATACACCAGTAAGTTAAAATCTTTATACATATTTCTCTAGATGACCTTTCTTACAGTAACAAAATTATAAAATGTTATCACTCAAAATATTGAGCATTTCGAGACGAAAAAGTATTTTCGTGTTCTTTCTTGCGATATTTTTTTCAAGTTCCTAGATGGTTTTTATGAAATTTTTTTGTGTAAGTCTTTTTTCCATACACTTGACTATATACTGTATTTTTTTGGACTTGTAATATGTCGCAGTACGCCTAAATGTGCGACGAAAATGTGGACGTTTTACGGTTTCTGTGTTTGGGCAGCGCCTTAAAGAACATTATAGTACTTCAACAATAAGATCGTATCGGAATCGTGTCACCTAATCCGAATTGCTTAGCGAACGGAGTGATTTATATTGTTTATTTGTTTCTCTCAGGAAATGGATTATTATGTTTTGTTTGTTGCTTTATTGTTCGGGATTTATGTAGAGTTTGCTATTAACAAAGTTATATGGAAACTTTGTTAATTGGCAGGTATTAATTGCTTTAATACCTATACATATTAAAGACTGTTTATCGACTGGGCAGTAAAATGGAAACGGCTAGCAAAAGCAACTTTAGGTACCTAATATATTCTAACTATATATATAGTCTAACAAAATTATTAGAACTTACTGAAGCTTTCATTTGTTCGTAATACGCAATCAATGGTTTCCTTTCCTTTTTTGTGCAAATTGGTTCTTTGTTTCGGGTTATATACCAATTAAGTGAATTAAACACGAAACTTCGTTTCGAGAACTCGAATTGTTACCTCGAGCTGCTTCCATCTTTTCACTATCTGCGGTCCATACAATGTCGTATATCCATCATATTCACACTTATAAATTGGTTGTTTTTAGTAGCAGAGTTGTACCTACTTTAGAAAATCAGCGTTGACTCGCACTCTTGCGGCTCAACATGTAGCTGAGTTCTTGTTTGGGTAGGTAGGTGGAAATAGATATTGTGTTGGAATATATTTTTGTAGGTAGGTAGGTATACATATAAATTTGTGTTATTAGTATAAGTAACTGTAAATGTCAAAAACCCCAATGCTGTTAAATAAGTAAGGGATCCGTATGAAAACTGTGAAACACATCGTGTTAGTGTGTATAATTTCTGAATTTGTTGTTTAATACCCGTGCGAAGCCGGGGCGGACCGCTAGTATTGTATATACCTATGTCTACCTTAATGTAATTCTGTGCTGTTCCTGTGTAGTTAAATAAATGTATCTTTAGTAGCATAGTAACTTCAACTTACAATTTAATTTACGCTGAATTGTTTCACATAATAAAGTTATATGAGACGTCTTGTCATTCATTTCATACACGCACATTACGTAGACACGGAATGTACAATCACAAGCACTGGTGTTCAGACTATTTCCGGTTTTCAGATATGGACGAGAAATTACTCTGAGAAATCTAGAAATGAATAGCCTAGCCTTTTGACAAAAAAAAAGTAAGTAAACAAGCTGTCATTCATTCATTTATATCCCGTCGGCCACATCTTCACTTTCTATTAAGCGAGATCGTACCCAAACGAAGGTTTAACAGCTATATAAAAAAACATTGGACGAAATACGGTATCTCGACAAAAAAAAATGAACTCAATCTGGACGCACCCTTACAATACTTTTGGGTTTATCTTTTTTCTACCACTAATAGCCCTGTCGTACATATAGTGCTTGTCCTAAACTAGAACATAAATACACAGTTTTGCAAACCAAGTGCGACGAAGGAATTGAATTACAAATTCGTTTTATAAAATCTTATCTAACCTCGCGTATTTTCGACGCAGGATGTCAGAATTCATTCGTTTCGATGGGTAGGTCACTGATTCTCCCCATTTAGCTATATCCCAAATGGGAAGTAAAGAAAAATATTATTTTCGGGAGCCGTTTGTACCCACCGTAAATTTGTATGAGGTTTTATACCTAATCAAGAGAAAGTACATTCAACCTTCAAACGCAATGCTATTTTATATATTATTACAAAAACATTCAGAAACACTCTAAGTAACTGGAAGAACGCTGGTTTGGATCTAGTAAAAAAGCTTTCGATTTACAGAAATGTCAAAAACAAACTTTATCGAAAAAGAAACAAGTCGTTAAGGCGCATACAGCACCTAAACTAGCGCCACCACCTACTTTATGTAATTATTCTGTTTAACAAAGGAATTTTCAAAAATCCATCGTCCAGTTTGTGATACCTATCATAAGCTTTTTTTTAATGCCTCTGTAATAGTTTTATTCTATTTAGTTTAGGAAGAGATACGAAAATAGATTTTGGTGGCCACCAAGGGCAACTTCGTTCACTTAGATAGACGACTGACATGGGCAAACCACATTAAAGCCAAAAGAACAGAAGCAAACATACAATTTAAGAACTTCTCATGGCTATTGGGCCGTAAATCACGACTCTCTCTTAACAATAAGCTACTTGTCTACAAGGCTATAATAAAACCCATCTGGACCTACGGAATCGAACTCTGGGGATCGGCCAGCAATTCCAACCTAGAGATACTACAGCGTTTCCAAAATTTGGCATTAAGAACGGTTTCCAGCGCACACTGGTTTGTTAGAAACTCTGAGATACATGAATACTTGGAAATGCCAACGATAAAAGAAGAAGTTATCTATCACAGCAAAAAATATAAAAATAGACTGCATGAACACATCATTACAACACTCATTAGCTAAAGACCTTCTACAGGACAAAGACCACATAAAACGCCTTAAAAGATGGCACATACTCGAACTTGACCAAAGGAACTGAAGTGTTCAAATCTTACGATGGTGCTTTTCACTGGAACTACACCTAAACCTTCCACTCCAGACCACATCTAATTATGGCTACACAGCCGATTGTAGATACATAATGGAAAAAAAAAAATTGATTTCGGGAGTACAAATGCCTTCAATAATATTATTATACTTATGTAGTTAAGTTCACCAATATGAAATTATGGTTTAATTTTTTATATTTTTACACCATTAGGTATGAGTAGGTATATCCTTAGTTAAGTTTTTTTAATGTATAAATTATTCGTTCATTGCCACTAGTTCTGTCAGACTTATCTATCTACTTGGATGTTTTTGCTTGCTGCTTAGCCGCTGGCGAGGCATTCCTACTCATCTCGTTAGTTCAGTTAAAAATAAAATATCCTTTTCCCCCTGATTGTATGTATTAGGAGCAAAGCCACAGTAGTTAACAGAAGTAGTGGCACTAAACGAATTATTTATGTTTCAATTGATTAAAGTCCGATCTCACATTTAAAACAACCTTATTATTCAAATTTCCTCTAAGTTTTGTGCCGTTGACTGTATAGGCATTTGTCAAAATAAAAAGTGGGGTAAAGTAGCTCCCGAAAATAATATTTTTTTATCAGGTGCCTTTACTTCCCATTTGGGATATGGCTAAATGGGGACAACCAGTGACCTACCCGTTTCGAGCGATTCACTTTCCTCGATTTCGGCTGCACATTTAGTATGGAATATATAAAGTTAAGTACCTGTTTATTTGCATCCTATATTTTGTGTCCGCGCCTGTACCGTTGATTTGATACACTTTGTCACAAAACATCTGTATTCACGTTCACACAATGCGTAATTCATCATAATGTAGCCACGCCGCGAGAATATTGCCAATTTCCTGAATACGCGACGAAGTAGCTCGCGGCTAATCTGTGGCGCTTTGTGTTCACACCGCACATGGTGTCTTTTAGTTATTTAATATTTATGGTATAGAGTAGCTTAACGTCGTTTGTCCTTGGAGGTACATTTTGTGTTGTGTCTAGATGCGGCGTACACTCACGCTCGTAGGTAGTAAAAATAATTATCATTATTTGAGCAGCCTGCTTACGCAGCCGTGGACCGCACCAGCAAATCGCAAGTCAGGGCGTCAATATCATGAAGTTTTATCTAAAAAACAAAGTTTTTCCTGCCGCGTCACGGCCGCTAGTGCGTTTCAGGCTTAATACTCAACCCGGAGGGGTTCACTCACTCAACTCACAAGGTATCCATGAGCTGAGATGGAGATCTCAGCTCATGGATACCTTGTGAGTTGATTAAGTGAAGAACAGTTGGTTAGTTCTGTGTATTTTGGACCTGTGGTGCGACCCTAACCGCCTACCGAGTGTGATATAGCAAAGCCCCCCTTGGTTGGGGGAAGGGGGCAAAGCAGCTGGTGTATGTGTGCTGATGAAGCTAGGTCCCAGTACTGGGAAGCAAGTTATTAGATTTAAGCAATACGGATACGAATGCTGTAAATTTAGCTAGCGAGCGCCCGTGGAGCTTAAAGCAAACAGCGCATCTGCAGATTCAATTGAAGCTCAAACTTGGACATGTTCACTTATTGTACGCCAGGTGTAGGTAGGTAGTGGAATATTGGGCGCCCGTCGCTAAAAATACAAAGGCTTTTCAAATGCTGTAAAAATACTAGCGCTGCCTGCGTGTTGTTTTAGGTTATTTATGTTATCAATTGTGAGAGGTGCAGAGCGAAAAAGTCAACTAGGTTTTCTAAAAGACATCACTGAGCGTTTACAACGCTTATTGTGGCGTTCTATAGTTATTATTTTGTAAATTATTGTGTGGAATTAAGTACATATAATACACTCGAGAGCAATGAATCCGGGTCACTCAAAGAAAAAAAAAATCTCGGAAAGTAAGAATGCTAGGTTAATGCAACTAAGGGTTACTTTCCGAGATTTTTTTTTTCTTTGAGTGACCCGGATTGAGCAATGAATCCGGGTCACTCAAAGAAAAAAAAATCTCGGAAAGTAAGAATGCTAGGTTAATGCAACTAAGGGTTACTTTCCGAGATTTTTTTTTTCTTTGAGTGACCCGGATTCATTGCTCTCGAGTGTATATGTATGTATCCATAAAGTTTTCAGATATTTACTTGAACTCAAAAAGACTAGTTCACAAACAGGTAGGTATTATTTTTATCGAAAAAGTTGATAACGAAGAGTAATGTAAATAATGGGAGTCAGGGCAACCGAAAATGTGGTTGGGGCTCTTGTTCTTTTATACGAATTCAGATCTGCGTGGAAATCTGGTCGGCGTGCATAGATACTTTTAATATCATTAATGTTTATATTTTAACGGCCAAGCGGAACGCGGGTCGGACGAAATATTTATAGGTCTCGGGTGGACCGCACGCGAAAACAAACAGGCAGAATAACAGGAATAGAGCCCTAGGAGTGGTTTAAAAATGGGATAGGTATGGTTTTTATTTTATTTTACAGTTTTAGGATAACTCGCAGCTAGGCAAATATGTGTTCTTGAGTGGAAACCGCGACTCATGGACGCCCTCCTGCCAGGTGGGATGATGATCTGCAAAAGACTGCTGGCAGATGCTGGATGCGACCAGCTGAAAACAGGGCGCTATGGCACTCATTAGGTGAGGCCTATATCCAGCAGTGGGCTATCATGGCTGATGATGATGATGAGGCAAATATATAAGTGATGTGTAGCTTACGGCTAATTAAAAGTTTCCACAAAAAAATTATTAATTAAAAATTTTCATAAAAAATTACAGTCGAAGAAAGAAAGACCGCACTTTTGGCACATCATATATAGGTACATAAATGAGGTTTAGATAAAAATACATGGACATAGTAACTTGGACCGACCCTAATATCATAAAGAAACATTAATTACCGAGATGCAACCTGTTAATGTTATGTTATGTTTTGTGAATAGTCTCATAGTATCGCCATGTCGCTTGCATAATGTAAATTTAGATAATTTAACATGGTTAAAATGGGTAGGTCACTGGTTCTCCCCATTTAGCCATATCCCAAATGGGAAGTAAAGGCACCCAAAAAGTAGTAGGTACACACTTCACAAAATCATAATCTATAAAAGTAAACAGAGCTTGAGTTGAAGATACCAGACTACATGGTAGCACATAAAAGGTAACTAAATGGTAATCAATTATACAATCATCATCATAATCATCAGCCATGTTACTCCACTGCTGGACATAGCCTCCCCTTATGATCGCCATAGCGCAATATTTATAACAATAACAATTATAATATAAATACAAGAATACTTTATTGTACACCAAAAATAGAACATAATAAAAGACATTACACAAGACAAGCACAACGGCCTTATCGCTTAGAAGCGCTCTCTTCCACCTTTGTATGGAAATAATTATTAGAATATTAAAAAGGCAGGTATTGTCTTAAATAGTATATTATTAGCAATACCTACTTAAAAAGAAATAAATAAATATAAGTAACTATATCTACCTACTTAAAAAAAGCTTGCACATAATCATTTCTAAAAACATAAGAAACGCTTTTAGGCAACTGAATACTAAAGAAAACCTTTTCGCAAATGTTATTAAGTTCCAACCAACTTTTCACCATTAAATCTTGATGAATTAGTATTCCGCAGAAACCGAAGCTATAAAAGCGTCTCGCTGTGGTCTAGCCAGCCAATCTCTATTCAAGTACCTATTGTTTAAAGTCAGTTTAGACGAGCAATCTTATGGCCCGTCCACATTTTGTACTTTATCTTCTTGGTGGTTGCAGATTTGACAGTCTATCCAAACCTAGGCATGACCTAGACACCACGGCTAACGGCTCTGCAAACACGGAACAAACTGGAGTTTAAAATATAACTTATACATACCAATCATATTGGGGCTTACCGGACATGAATTAATGTGTTATTTATTATAATAAATAAATGTTGGACAATCTACACAGCATCATCTGGCCCCAAACTAATAATGTGTAGTATGTGGCATTTTTATCTATACTAATATTATAAAGAGGAAAGATTTGATTGTTTGTTTGTTTGTATGTTTGTTTGTTTGTTTGTTTGTTTGTTTGTTTGTTTGTTTGTTTGAATTGAATAGGCTCCGAAACTACTGGACCGATTTGAAAAATTCTTTCACCATTAGAATCCTAAACTTTCCGTGATGAACATAGGCTATATAATATTTTCAAAAAAGTTAGGGATCCGCATGAAAAATCCAATAATTGAACCGTGCGCTGTATATTCAACCTCTTTTTCTAATAAGGCACGTCATAATAGAAAAAGAGGTTGCGCACTGTGCTTGCTTTTTCTCTACGGCCAGTGTCAGTTACGGAGTGTCGAGTCAATGTCAAAAATCCCAATGCTGTTAGAAAAAGTAAGGGATCCGTATGAAAACTGTGAAACCCATCGTGTTATTGTGTATAATTTCTGAAATTTTTGTTTAATACCCGTGCGAAGCCGGGGCGGGCCGCTAGTTATCAATATAATAATGCCCCAGGAACATGATAAGACAACGACATAGACAATCATTTATTATGTGCTCACTAACAAATTTTGTGAAGAAACAAAAACTACTTATAAAACTTTTGCCCGTGACTTCGTCTGCGTAGAAGTCGAAAATAATTCGAAAGGAAATTTTTAGTAAATAGTATTAAAAATAGGATTCGGTTATATCGCATATTACATATGTCCCTATACTATCCCGCGGGGGCAGGACACCGGGATAAAAAGTATCCTATCTCCTTTATCCCGTTCTAGACAACGACTGCCAACTTTTTCAAAATCGGTTTTTTGTTTAGGCGTGAAAGACGGACAGACAGACTGACAGGCAGAGTATTTATAATATTAGTAGGCATTTTCATCAACATATTTCCTTGTTAAAGGACTAGGAAAAGCTCAAGCAGCCACCATTATATTCATACTGATTTAGGGACAAGAAGTTGAGTCACCTTATAGTATTTTTAATTCTTATATTTTCACATTACAGCACAAGACCTTGACGAAGAAGCGGCTAGACAGAAATATACCTACCTACTACAGACTACCCTCAAAGAAACAACTCGCAGTAAACACACGCTAAGGTTACGTTCTACTATGCACTACTATCAGCACTGTCATCGACATAGCTCATAGAATTAGCAAACTGAAGTGTCAGTGGGCCGGCCATATTTCGCGAAGAACCGGTAACCGCTGGGGTAAACGTGTTCTTGAGTGGAGACCGCGGCTCGGTAAACGTAGTGTAGGACGCCCTCCTGCCAGGTGGGATGACGATCTGCGAAAGACTGCTGGCAGGTGCTGGATGCGACAAGCCGAAGACAGGGCGTTATGGCGCTCATTAGGGGAGGCCTATGTCCAGCAGTGGACTAGTATAGGCTGATGATGATGATGCACTACCTATCCAGACCTAATGTCTAGGAAATTAAATATTTATCCCAAAAATTACCCCGAGTGCGAAGGCTGACGCACTATAATAACCAAAATCTCAGACCTACGAGTAATGTGCCATAATGTTACCAACAACCATACCCTTTAAACCAGAACAGAGCTTTGATAACTTTAGTGGTTATATGGTGGTTATATACAAAGCGGCAAATCCCTGCAGTTAATGGCCCGTGTGCGCCGAGCTTAGAATCGTGAGATGCAACTCAACGGCTAGTTTGCAAAGAACATTTTATTTTTACTGCCGATTTCCAGCGCGAAGTGATTCCCGTCGGCACTCAAGAACAGACTATTTACATTCGTTTTGTTACTTACTTTTTCTAGAAAAGCAGCCTACGTATGCTTTGTGCGTTTGTAAAGTCTTCTGAAATGTATACCTATACATTTAAATAAACATTTGTGAGTTATTTTCTATGTTTTCTGTTATCTTTCAGACCTAAACAGCTGTAAGAAAAGGATGTGAATGGAATTTATATGTATTATATAAATTATATCCCCGCCTCGCCGTGTGGTGCCGGCATAGAATTTCACCACCCCAACTCTTCCCGTGGGTGTCGTAAGAGGCGACTAAGGGACACACACCGGGGGGTGGGCAGCAGCGCTCTCTGCAGAACACCTCCACCGAACTGCGATCTCCAACCCGCATGCCCAGCGTGGGGTTTATGGGCAATAACCCCCAAATGAATAATGCCATCTATGGCCATAATGCCATCTATGGCGCTCATGAGGGGAGACCTATGTCCAGCTGGAATGTTATAGGCTGGTGATGATGATGACGATGAAATTATATCCCGCAGAAGGATTTTACTTTTGCGTCCCAGATAGACAGTGTGAATCAAAAACATCACTATAGTAGCGTTATAAATAGCCTATACTGTCCTTGCATGGCCACTTCATTTAACTTATAAATGGTTCGGCGCGTTTTACTTTATCCAACGTATTGTTCTTAGGGCGGCTCGGAAACCCATCTAGTAACTCGATTTTCGGTATCACCTTCAACGGATGCTTGAAGCATACGGTTTTATGGTCCATAAAAGAAATTCGCCTAAATATTTCTAGGAAAACTGTAATCAATAAACATAACGTTTTATCGCAGACAGGTAGATAGGCAAATCCATAATCCATTGGCTGTGAGCCAGAACGGCGGTGGAAATTGAGATATTTATCTTTATGTCGGCTGAAAATGTTTGATTCCACGGCAATCATAATAACCTTGAAAGGATCCATAAGCAGGCTGAAGGCGCTGCTTACTTCGCGCGGCGACAAAGACTAGGATCGCTCTGGTCTTTAAACCATTGGACAAAGAGTCTAGCCTAGACATTTGGTTTTAAATTAAGTTACTTCAAAACAGTACCTACATCATGGCATCATTGTTTGGCAGTACCTACATCATGGCATCATTGTTTGGCAGTACCTACATCATGGCATCATTGTTTGGCAAAATGGAATAAGTGACACCTCTTTGGATCTTCTTACATCTTACTTGAGTGATATGATACAAAGAGTTGACATCAATGGGAAACGGTCTTCGGGGTCTGTAGTTACAATGGGCGTACCACAGGGATCTATTCTTGGTCCTTTCCTATTTTTAGTTTATATTAACGACCTGCCCCATCTTGTTGAGAAAAATCACGAGATTGTATTGTTTGCTGACGACACTTCATTAATTTTTAAAATGAAACGACAAAAAAGTAATTTTGACGATGTGAATAATGCAATCTCAAAAGTAGTCAATTGGTTTAGCGTCAATAATCTCCTGCTTAACGAAACCAAAACAAAATGTATTAGATTTATTCTACCTAATGTCAAACAAGTTCAGGCTGATGTTAAGGTGAAAGGAGAGTCGTTACACATTGTAGAAACTACTGTATTCTTAGGAATAACCTTAGATAGTAAACTTCAATGGGGCCCACACATAGATAAGCTATCGAAGAGACTAAGTTCTGCAGCGTATGCAGTCAAAAAAATCCGTCATCTTACAGACGTTGACACTTCTAGACTAGTCTATTTCAGCTACTTCCATAGTATTATGTTTTATGGCATACTGCTGTGGGGGAACGCTGCGGATATCAACACCGTATTTGTGCTGCAGAAGAGGGCTGTTCGTGCTATCTATAATATGGGTCCCAGAGAATCCCTACGTGATAAATTCAAAGAAATAAACATAATGACAGTACCATGTCAGTATATTTATGAAAACTTGATGTACACTCATAAAAATATCAATAAATTCGTCAAAAATAGCGATATACATAATATAAATACTAGAAATAAGAATAAACTTACTGTACCCACTACTAGGCTACAAAAGATTAATGCATCTTTTAAAGGGCAATGTATACGCTTCTACAACAAAACTCCAAATGAGTTGCAAAAATTATCTATAAATAAATTCAAACGGGTTGTAAAAAATATTCTTTACAAAAAGGCTTACTATAAAATATCAGATTATCTAGATGACAAAAAAGTTTGGGACGAGTTTTGCTCCAACTCGAAAACTAATAAGCTAACAAGGTAAAGGTTTCTTGTTCGCTTCTTTACTTTACCTTAAAAAGATTGAAGTGAACAATGAATCAAAGTGATCACTTTATTTCCCATTTTTATTATCTAAGCAACTTGTATTTTTTGACGTGTCCAAGAGTCCTGTAAGGTCTAAAGGAAATAAAGCACTTTGATTTTGATTTTTTGATTTTTGGCCTACAACTAGACCGATTCTATGACTCCACAGTCTATGAATCCGAATAATCAGAAAGCATACAAAAATGTTCTTCAATGTAATGTACTTATGATAAAATTTGTACCTATAATAAAATTTAACTGCGTCAGATATTCTTTTGTTTGTCGATGATTTTGTAAGCTTTTGGTTTTCGTTGACGCTTCTCCATTTCTACCTCCGATGAATAAAAAGTCGAGTAGGTACCTATGTATAGTACTAGGGGTATCGTATCACGGTCGCCCGACTCTATCGCAACCGGAACTGTCACTACTGTACGTGATTTTACATAAAAATGCGAAGCGGTGCGCCCGCCATTAAAACTAAGCTCTATGGGACCTATGTCACACGTGTTTCCCATCAGTGAAATTTATAGCCTATCGCACATCGATCGAGATAATATTTGCTTTGCCATCGTATGATTTACACCAGTCCATTTAGAAAACTAGTTTTATCAGAACATATTTTTTGAAAGATGGGTCGTACGTTAGTTTGGGATGCCACGTGTCCTTCTCTTTTCATCTTGCTGGGATATCATAAGGGCCGTAGCAACATCATTAAAATCCCTCAAACGACGAAAAAACGCTAATGTTGACCGAGGTTAACTTTGGTTGGGGTAGAAACCCTGGGGCATACCCGATGTACAAAGTTTATACAAAACTTCTCAATTCTCATAGATTACGTTTCAGAGGGATACATTTCTTACAGCTAGAATATAATTGTAGGCTAATTTTTATCGCTTTCGTTTCCATGGTTTAGACCTAGCGTAGTTTTGTTTGCAATTACTATTACATTCTGATTACATTATAATGTACACGGGCATCGGATGTGCTAACTGGTCGGGGGCTTACAAAAGCGCGGCGCGTATTCGCGGGAGTAGGCTATTTCGAACTCAGTGTGGCAGATCAGCTTATCGTGTCTCACAAAACAAATCTGTTTTATTGGCTTTTGATAATAACCCTTACCTAATACAATCATGGCCGGGTGGTGCAGGCATAGAATTTCATCACCCCTAATCTTCCCGTGGGTGTCGTAAGAGGCGACTAAGGGAGACACGCCGGGGGGAGGGCAGCAGCGCCTTCTGCAGAACAACTCCACTTTACTGCGATCCCCAACCCGCATGCCCAAATAATGCCATCTATGGCGCTCATTAGAGGAGGCCTATGTCCAGCAGTTAACGGCTGATAATGATGAATAGGCTGATGTTAAATACAATCAGGAGTCAGTATTGACCGAGGGATTACTAAAATGTTTTCATAAACATAAAGCAATGATTAGACCTTGGTTGACTTGGAATAAGGCACCTTTAAGGTACTTTCTATTCCGAAAACAACGCGTGTGAAGCCGTGGAAAAAGCTAGTGAATAAAAACGGATTAATTTACTTCCCTCTCTGGATTCTAAAAGCCCTTTTGAATTGAGGGCTTAGTTTTGTAACAATGCTTTCGAACATTTACGTGACCGTACGAAAGTTAGCTCTTGATTAGGGTAGCTACAGATTGGTATACGGCCCACACCTTACATTATAATGGTTCTTTGATTAGCCGCTGTTCCAAATTACCAAGCAGAACAAACTTTGTGCAAGTGGGTAGAGTTGAAGAGGTTTTTCATTTCAGCTCTTTTCACACAAACGTGGTCCTCATTTGCGTCAAATTATATGAAAAAATTTCCTTTAAAATAAGATTGCGACACTTGTACTACCAAAAAAGTTGACTTTCAACCCTCGCATAGAACACAACACATCCTTCATTTTATAATCTCGGTAATTAAAGGAACTATCTCAATTACAAAGAAGAGACCTACCCTTCCTTTGCATGAAAATTGCGTTGTGAAGCGCCTGCTAAAAACAATAGAACACATAATTCTGTTGGCAAGGCGTCGAGCCAGGCCTAAATATCTTAAACTTGGACTATCCATCATGATCAGGGTCCCCAAAGTTGGCATTGTGGGTTCCGCGGGCCGAGACTTGGTCCGATTATCCCGTTTATTATTTGGACTCTTTTGTTAACTTCCCGGGAGATTTTATCGAGATCTTTTCAATAGGACAAGTAAGGCCGTAGATATTGCGGAGTGGAAATGTCTATCTAGTTTTATTTTATTTGACGTGGCTTACTTTTGTTTCGTAAATTAAAAGGAGATGAAATAATCTTTTTAGTCAGTGATAGCACAGTGATAGTGAACTCTCGGATCAGGATAGGGCAGGATAGGGACTCGTTCCTTTGTGTTTATTCATAACTAAGTTTTGCGGCGGGTTGTCAATTATTCCTGTATCAAAGTGGTTTTTGTCGTTCCGCACGATACAATTTACCTTTTTGCCAAATTTTAAGATGTTAAGGCGCTAGGCGTGAGCAAGTTTCAACACACAAAGTTTCGATTTCAAATTTCAAGACGCTAGGCGTGATAAGGTTATACACAAACTTTCGTTTTTATATTTTTATGTATGGTTCCGTTATGGATCATTATAATATGGTGACTCGCCGATATAAATTATTTGCCCTTCTCTGAGATGGAAAGGATGGAATGGATATGTCAGCTTTATGTCAGGCGCAAGTACAAGTCTATGATGTCCTTTACAGCCTTAAAGAGAAAGAAAGAAAAAAAAATTAGAAGGCTGTAAACTGCTGTAAAGATGACTTGACGTCGAAGAAGTCAAGTCATCTTTACAGCCTTCTTCGTCAGAACATTTATCGTATGTCAGTTAATATTATATTCATATACAACCTTAGTCTCCGTAACATGTACCAAATAGATCTAGACAGTTCCAGTTATCCCAACCGGATGCCGTCTCCACAGATGACAAATGGGAATTGTTTTGAAAATTTGTCGTAGTTGACACCAACGACAAATAGTTCAAGTGTCACCAGAAAGAAAACACGTTCTGCAGGTGGACTGGATATTTTCTCTCTCACATTTTCTGGATGCTGGGTTCGCAATATGGGAAGCTTTAGATAATATTAGATAGTTTTTCCTTTGTTGCCGAAAGTGCGGGAACACCTTTTGTTTCTTTGGGAAATAATTGCGGTTATAAGCTTTCCCAACTGTCCAATGGAGATAATGCTAAGATCTCGCTGTCATCGTCATCTTATTTTATCTCATATCTTTGTGTTTTTTATATGAGTTCTATTGGAGTTGGTATGTATGCTGTGGTCAGCGGATTAGTTGCAAAGAGAAGATAACACCACTACGTTGATGAGTTGTTTAGTTAATTAAAAATATAAAATACTAAAACATTTGCATGCTAATCTAAGTAGAACATAATTGATTCAAAAACATCTATTTAACCTACATTGTGTTCAAGCAAATAAAATATGTACAGTATCTTCGTACGTCGTCGACAACGAAGTACCACATCGATATGCATTTTTACGATTTGGGATTGTTGGATATAGCAGAACCCATTTTAATTAATGAATTTTAAGTCAGGCAACTATATAAGTGAAAGAGGAAATTAAACTGAATTCTCTGAGATTGATGGTGGAGTTTTTATTCGTCATGGCATTCGCGTCGAAATATGTCGAAATATTGACCCAGACATAAGTGTCATTCTTTGTCAAATACATTGAAAAGAGTAGATTTATTTTTTCCGTACTACTACAAATTTATTTTATCAGTACTTACCTACTCCCTAGTGTCAGATGTAATAGGTAGGTAACCTATTATTATAGAATATATAATGTTTACGACAAAAGTTCAAAACACTCGGCGTGCGAGTTACAATCGCACTTGACTTGTTTTATTCATAGTTTCTCTTATGGATGGGAGTTATTGGGTATTTTGGCCAGCGGTTATTAGTTGGGTATTTTGTTTCAATAACGCTAGCACCAACTGATACCCAATAACGTTACACCCCCCCCCCCCCCCCGGAATTTCAATAAAAATTTTAGTTAAATTATCTTTGTTTTGTCTTGTTTTGTTTTGGATGGCGGTTAAGGCGATTTTCCTTCATGATAGGTCAACTACACAATACAATGAACGCGATCGGCCGTTTTACCGAAAGTCAAACTTAGGTCTATTTATACAAGGCCCGAGGCAAATTTTTCACGCCACCTGTAAAAAACTTTCGTACTAAAGTGTTTGAACGCAGTGTTGCGATGGAAAATAGCCAAAGATAGGAATACCCAAAAGTATAGGGTACCTATCTCGCGCCACAGAGGTCATCCATCACTTATGCTTGTGTCTGTATCTAAGGCTAGTCAATCCATACAGCATCTTTTCACTATCTCGCGCCACAGAGGTCATCCATCACTTATGCTTCTGTCTGTATCTAAGGCTAGTCAATCCATACAGCATCTTTTCACCCTAGAGCTTCTGTTATTATTAGGTACCTAAATAGATAACTGATGTAGCTAGGTACCTAATGCTATAAATATATATTCTTTACTATACCTACTTATAAATCATTCAGATTCCGAACAATACCAATTCATAATATTTAAAGCGCTACCTATCGATAGGCTCGTGAACGAAGTTGTTTAAGAAATATCGATAGACAGTGCTTATAATAATGTATGCGTAATTTACTAAACAAGTGGTCTTTATTAGTGGTCTGATTGCGCACTAGATGGCGCTGACAGAAATAATTATCAAGTTTATCATTCTAAAGATAATAACAGGGTATTTTATCGAGTAGGTACTTTTTTTAATTTTCCCCTACGTTCGCATTGCGAATGTTTAACAAGTTTATCACTCTAGTAAATAATAATGTGATAGTAGATAGGTAAGTACTTTCCCTGTTTTATTTTCCATTATATTCATTTTCTTATTACATATTGTTGTTTTGACATAGATGGCAGTACATAATGTGCGAAAAAGAAATTCCAGAATGACAAGAGCAATTCAAATTGCTAAAAGACAATTTTTGATAATATTGTATGACGTAATAAACATAATAAGAAAAATTAGAGGCGGCGGCGGTAGGAAGGTATTCACTGCCAATTTAAATTAAAAGGTGGTAGGATAGGAAGGAAACTATGTCCGCGCCACCAGTAAAAAAATCTCGTACTAAAATGGTTGTGTGTACTGTTGTCTGTTGAACGCAGTATGGAAAATAACCTAACTATCTCTTTCAGAATTCTGGTGTTAGACAGGGATGCCCACAAGTATTGGGTATTTAAATTAGCTACCTATCTCGTTTACTCGCAATAAAATCCTAGTGTTAAACAGGGATGCCAACAAGTATTTGGTTATTTCTAACTGATTTGGTTAGAAATACCATGTTAGGTATTCCTAACTTGTTTGGTTTGAAATACCAATTGTTATTTCTAACGGATTTGGTTAGAAATACTTGTTGCAGCTACATAACTTTACGGGTGAGCGGTACTCTAGTATGCGTAGATGCTAACAGTTACTGAGTTAGTTATTGAATACCGGACTCATCTCTAGTTTCTCTCGCTATTCTTTACATATAATGTAGGTGCTAATGTCAGTAAAATTCTTTAAATTTAAGAATGCAGGTTGTTTATACCAATGTTAGTATTATTGTTAACTGCAGATTTGAAATGTTATAATATGCATATAAGTTATCTAGTACCTACCCATAATACAAGCTCTGCTTAGCTTGGCCAGACTAAATTAGGATGGACTTCCTGCTATTTGTTATTTACTTATCACAACTATAGTATCTACATCAAATAGTAAAGAGAAATTAGTGAAGCCTCTAAGTAAAATAGGTCTTTCAATAACCTTCAAAACAAGAAAGTTCAAGTAGAAATTGTTACGCTACTCAAATAGATAAAAACGGCATGTGATCTTAGAGTGAGACGAAATTGGCAGTCTCGCAGGTGCGCCAATATCGATAAAGGAACAAACTTCTGTTTCGATATGTGCAGGGAAAATTGGTTCAGGTTGTGAGCTCGAGAGGTTAGGTGTATCAGCAGAAATATTGTAAGGTTGACTCCTTACCTGAACTGAGCTATGGAGTATGTCAGTCTTTGTGCAAAACATTCTTAGCGGGGCCTCGACGACGACGTGTGTAGTTGAGGCGCAGTGTTGCCGTTTTTTATTTTGAGAAAATGCTAGAACTTGCTCCAGATAATGCAAAAAAATGTTTTTTTTTTCAAAAATGCTAAAAAATCGTGCTATAATTCAAAATTTGTATTTGTTGTTTAAACTCGCTCAACTTGAGCGTATTTAAAAGCTTTAGGGTTTTGAGTTCACCGGGTTAGGCGGCGACAGCACTTATTATGGTATTGATTATCACCAAATTATAGAAATTATGACTTTGGCGGGACTTGAACCCACGACCTGCCCTCAGTACGGGATGTGCTAATGAACTGCGCCGCTAAATAAAGTACCCGATGACTCTAAATCGAAATTTTTTGGGATATTATTTTATTTCTGTAAGATATTCGGATATAATAATATGGGAGCTCGCTGAGACTAGTGAAACGACCGCTGGTTGGTTACACACTGCTTTATTGTACTGAGGTGACCGGCCGGTGCAGGCACGCACACATACGTAGATCTTGGTTATACACATACGTAACATTCCTCCCCCTAGTACAATAAAAACCTACTAACTATTAAGTAAGTACTAAAAAAACTTCTTATAAGAAATAGCGGGACGGTTACGCATCAATCTTGCTTGAGGAGCTGAACCTGTATCCTCAGTTAGTTCAGGCTCTGTCAAGTTCTGGCTAGCAGCTTCTTCTGCTTCGTAAAACTCTTCGTCAGTTACAGACTTATTTGCTCTCAACTCATGGTGATCAGTCTCACTTGGCGAATCATTCGCTTCATACAATTCCTCTCTCCTCCTTAATGTAGAACAAGCCGGTAACAATGATTGACCTCTTCCTTCATGAGTCTGTGTTTCGGTGTCAACCGGTGAGTAAGTAGACATGGATGGAAGATGCGATTGTCGAGTCGGTGTCGGCGCTGGCGAATGAGGTGGCGATGTCGGAGACGACGGCGACGCTGGTGAGGGCGGCGCCGGCGACGGCGGAGGCGACGCTGGAGGTGAAGGTGATGAACCAGACGAAAACGAGGTTTGATGTGGCCTAAACGTCGGTATATTTACATTCATTGTATCTTCCAGATTGATGGTAGTCCCTTTATATTTAAATAACTGATTAACATGCCTTTTAAAGCTTTCTGAGCTCTTTAAATCTTTAACTAAATACAAAACTTTGCCTATCTTCTTTATGATTATACCTTTACACCATGTATAATTTGTTTTGTTTACAAATTTTTTGTACAATACTAGTTCATTTATCTTTAAATCTTGAATTTTATTTTTCACATTCTGCTTAGTTTGCGAACACTGTTGATTTTGTAAACGGTTAGAAACAGTTGACGAGGGTGATGATGATGACGATGGTTTAGGATTAATGATGTCTAAACGTGTCCTTAACTTGTGACCATATACCATCTCAGCAGGAGACAACCCTGTAGTAGTATGCACTGAGTTTCTGTAGTCCATAAGATATTTTAATAATTTTAAATCAGTGCTACCCTTTGCAATATTAGCGCATGACGAAAGACAGGATTTTATTCCCTTTTTTACAATCTTAACAAAACTTTCGGCCTGGCCGTTGCTAGGCGGGTGATACACCGGCGAAGTCACATGACTAATCCCGTTCGTTGAACAAAAAAATTCAAACGCGCTTGAACAGAAAGATGTACCATTATCACTTACAATAGTATTTGGAATTCCAAATCTTGAAAAAAAATCACATAATTTTCCGATTACCGCAGCTGATGACGTTGTAGAATTCATATTATATACCTCCACCCATTTAGTGCGGGCGTCAACGACCACTAGGTACATGCAATTCCTTATCGGACCTAAAAAGTCAATGTGTATCCTGTAGAATGCAGAAGACGGGTACTCCCAGCGCGAGGGAGGGGCGCGCGGGGGCGCGGGGCGCAACTGGATACATACATCACATGAACTAATCATCGTTTCTATAGCCTGGTCGATACCGGGAAACCAAAATCTCGAGCGAGCCTCGGCCTTAGTCTTAACGATACCTAAATGAGATTGGTGTAATTCCGATAACACCGTTTTATACAAAGAACTAGGTATAACAATCTTGTGCCCTCTCATAATGCACCCATTTTCAATTGATAATTGTGATCTACATAAATGATATGCTTTTATTCTTACATCGGTTATTTTCGGCGGCCATCCCTTAATGACGTAACCTTTTACCAATTTTAATAAATCGTCCTTATCAGTTTCGGCGCGTAACTGGTCTAACGTTAACGGCATAGTGCCGTCCATCACAAAGCATACATAGGTAGCCCGGTGATAGGCTACCTCACAGTCGCAACACTGACACGCCTCCGTGCATGCGCACTCGTGTGCCGCGCGCTGTAGGCTAGCGCGGGACAGATAATCAGCGCTGTTATCGGCGCTACGTACATACTCGATTGTATAGTTATAACTACTTAAAAATAATGCGTAACGTTGAAGTCTATTTGCGGACATTTCTGGTATTCCTTTATGAGGGCCAAATATAGATAACAAGGGTTTGTGGTCAGTTCGTAAAATGAACGGTACAGATCTGCCATATAGATACTGGTGAAAACGACGAACACCGTAAATGATAGCTGTCGCTTCTTTCTGTATTTGAGAGTAACGAGTCTCGGCGGCGTTCAATGTCCGTGAAACAAAAGAAATTGGCCTTTCTGTCCCTTCGTCCCCCACTTGTGAAAGAATCGCGCCTAGGCCGCTAGGACTAGCATCTACTGTCAGTATTATTTTAGCGTTCGGATCGAAATGAGCGAGTAATTGGTCTGACGTTAACAAGTTTTTTATTTCTATAAAAGATTGTTGATGTTTATCCGTCCAGTCCCACTTACAACCCTTTTTTAACAGCTCATAAAGCGGACTAAGGACAGTTGATGCATTAGGTACAAAATTCCTGTAGTAATTTACTAGCCCTAGAAACGATTGTAGTTGCGTCACGTTTGCGGGAACTGGCGCTTCTACCATAGCTTTAATCTTTTCCGGAGATTTTTTGAGACCGTCCTTTGTTATAATATATCCGAGATATCTAACTTCGTCCTGGAAAAAACTACATTTGTCCTTACTTAAAGTTAGACCTGCGTCCTGTAAACGTTCTAAAACGGTAAGTAACCTCTGCAGGTGTTCTTTCTTATTGGTCCCTGTTATTAATATATCATCTAACAGACACAAGACTCCTTCTATGCCTGATAGTACCCCTTCTATAGCCCGCTGGAATATTGACGGTCCGCACGCTATTCCAAACACAAGCCTATTATACCTTAGTAGCCCACGGCTGGTATTCACGGTCGTAAGGTTTTTCGATTCATCATCTAACATTAGCTGGTTATATGCCATAGATAGGTCGAGCTTAGTGAACTGTTGACCCCCATAGATTTTAGAAAATAGCTCGTTTGTAGTAGGAAGCGGGTACTGTTCTACGAGCAGCTGTTTATTTATGCTAACGGAGTAGTCCGCACACAACCTTACTGACCCATCCCGTTTTAGGACCGGTACTATAGGGGACGCGTAGGTCGAGTACTCAACTGGCTCAAGAATACCTAAGTCGATCAATCTATTGATTTCTTTATCGACCTTGTCACGTAAGGCAAACGCAACTGGTCGCGCTTTACAATAAACAGGCTTAGCGTTTTCTTTTAATTTGAGTTTAACTTTATATTTATTAAAAGTCCCTAATTTATCAGAAAATAACTCTCCAAAACGCTCCTGCAATATTTCGGGAGAAAATTCAGAATTTAAATAGTTTACCGGCATGAGTTGTAAATTAAATAAAGATATAAAATCCCTGCCTAGAAGCGGTGGCCCTCCGTCGGTCACTACATATATGTTTACATAGTGCGTTTGGTCGGCGTAAGAAACCGGTAAACGAAGCGTTCCTAAACAGGTTATCTTTTTTCCATTGTACGTCATTAGCTGTTTATTAGTACTTGATAATGGTACATCTTTGAATTTACTTTTGTAAAAACTCTCCGGAATTACGGTCACTGCCGAACCACTATCTATTTCAAATTTTAATGACAACTTGTTGATCAAAACAGTTTCTACCATAGGTTCTCCCCTGAAAGATCGGATATAATACAACTTACCATCGTCACCGGCATCATCCTCACCCTTGTCACTGCATTCCAACTCAACGTAATTCACTTTCTTTGTACACATTCTACGCAAGTGGCCTTTTTCGTGACACTTTTTGCAAACATAATTGGTGAACCGGCACTCCGATGACTTGTGATTCGAATAACCACATACACTACATTTAACTTTTCCTACAGTTGCATTTTTTACGTCCTTCGATATCTTGAATAGCTGGCTGGCGGCGGCGGCGGCGGCACGCTGGCGCTGGCCGCGGCCGCGCGTGCGCAGCTCATATTCTCCGCCATCTTGACGACCTCTGCCATGCTGAGAGTCACCAAATCTTTGGTATACAACTTCTCTTTCTCCTGACCCGGCAGCATGCCCATAAGAAATCTGTCGCGAAGTGCTTCTTCAACATTTGAAAAACCACACTTTTCTGTAAGTCCTCGTAGACGCGCTGCCCACTGTGAATGCGTTTCGCCCGTTTGTTGAATCGCCGCGTAGAAGTTATGACGTTCCGCAAATCCGATATGCTTTGGAGTGAAATGCGCGTCAAGGATATTCAAGAGGTCCACATAGGGCACGTCTTCAAGACTTTTCGGCAGTACTAGGTCCGTCGCTAACTTGTAGGTTCCTTCTGTGAGTGCGCTCAGCAGGATCGCTTTCCGTTTGCTGCCCGTTGAATCCGTCGAAGCAGTAATGTCATTTGCAAGAAAATACTGTGTTATTCGGCCTCTATACGTTTTCCACGTTTGCAAATTGTGGTCAAACGTATGTAAAATACCGAATTGAGCAGAATTCGCCATTTTTTCTGCACTTGAGGGTAGATCGTCGCCACTGTAAGATATTCGGATATAATAATATGGGAGCTCGCTGAGACTAGTGAAACGACCGCTGGTTGGTTACACACTGCTTTATTGTACTGAGGTGACCGGCCGGTGCAGGCACGCACACATACGTAGATCTTGGTTATACACATACGTAACAATAACCAAAACAAGCTTATTTTATAAAAGCTTTTAAGTAAGCCTAGATACATGGATTTATGAAAAGTACGGATAGAATCCTGTCAAATCAAACTTGAATCTTAGCAATGGCGGATTGACATTGAGTGTCAGTGTATAGAGAGTTGCCAACAGAAGAAAAAATTACCCATAATTTTTATAAATATTCTTCCTAATAATTGTTCACTTATTAATATGAATATGTAAAATTTTACTGAATCATTTTAGGTACTGCTTTAGCCACGGTAATCGTGATTATTAGACCTACTTTTTATAATTTTCTATTTACGCCAGCGCTTTATGGTGCTAACTGCAGTGAATTTTAATGTCCCACAAGAACAGAACAGAACACTTTACTTTCCCGGGATTAAATAGTAACTATGCTAATCGAAGAAATTTCAACAAAATCTGTTCAGGCCTCTGAGTGTGTGTGCAGAAGTAACAAAGATAAAAACATCCAAAGTCTCATTCCATGTCTAATTTTAGTTTGAATAAATTATTCTTTGTGCCTATTAACTGGCTGACAACATTTTCTGCCTACGGCTTCGCATACATTGTTCCTATGGAAATGCCTAACCAATATAATATAAAAAAAATATAATTATTTAAATGTACATTTGCAGCCATATCTTATTATGATTGTTACTGGGAAGATCAATGAAATGTTATGTGAAAAATATACATTATTCTCATATTCATTGTTTATTGATACATTCTAAATAAAAAATTATGTACCTATTACATAATATAATGCCCGCATGCTTTGACATGAAAAATCTTCATGCACATTGCATGCTACACTTGATTTAGTGGGCTTCAAATTATTTTAATTATGAGATTCTCTGATTATGCGAATTCAATTTAACTTCCAATTTTCGTCACCCGGAAATCTGAAAAAATATTGACTTTTAGTTATGCCCCACGGCTATCGATAATCTCGATATAACATCTGCGTAGCATGATCGTCAGTAAAAGTATTATCCAAATGGGTTCAGCTATTTTGGAGGTTAGCTCAAATAAAAAACAATTTCGAAATTCGTATCCCTAAAGCTAAGCTATTGTATAGATATTACAAACTGAAATTTAATATCCTAATTATATTTCGAATACTTAATACATATTATTTTATAGGTACCAGGATGATAAATAAATGCCTATATACCTGATTCATAATTTCAAGTCAATAAAATATGAGAATTAAAACATTTTTAATATCCTCCCACACTTACTGGAAAATTTACATGTTTACATGTTGGCAGCACTGGCGAGATTTTGTGCTTGTGTTTGATTTATAATGTCGATAATAATTTTGCGTCAAATCGATAAAATAAGTTGGTGATATAAGAAATTTATCTACGAAATGTGATCCGGTGTTTTTTATTGACAAACCCATTGTGACTTTTGCAACATCAAACCACACAAGATGGCGTTTTCTTTTTATTTTGGTTTGTTTACAATGGGGTTCATCAGTTGGTGTCTATAGCCGTAATGGCGATGGCCAGCATACTTTTTGATTGATTGGCATGCTTGCTTGATTGGAGTGCTTCATTTTATTTTGTTCTGATACTCCTTCCGAACTTATTTATAGTTTCATGCATGGATTTATGAAAAGTAAGGATGGCATCCTGTCAAATCAAACTTGAATCCTAACAATGGCGGAATGACATTGAGTGTCATTGTATATCGAGTTGCCAACTGAAGAAAAAATTACCCATAATTTTTATAAATATTCTTCCTAATAATTGTTTACAAATGAATGTGTAGATTATAAAAAAATCTACGTAGGTACTGCTTTAGCCACGGTCATCGTCTATTAGACCTACTTTTTATAATTTTCAATTTACGCCAGCGCTTTATGGTGCTAACTGCAGTGAATTTGATTATCCCACAAGCACAGAACAGAACACTGTACTTTCCCGGGATCAAATAGTAACGTATTTGCTAATCGAAGAAATTTCAACAAAATCTGTTCAGCCCTCAGTGTATTCCAACTCTCCGTTCACTGTCTAATTTTAGTTTGAATAAATAATTCTTTGTGCCTATTAACTGGCTGACAACTTTTTTCTGCCTGATGCTTCGCATGCGTTGTTCCTATGGAAATGCCTAACCAAAAATCAAATAAAAATTACTTATTTAAAAGTGGCAATAAGCAGCCATATTTTACGATTGTTACTAGGAAGATCAATTAAACGTTCATAATAATGAAAAAATATACATTATTTTATTCTCATATTCATTGTTTGATAAATAAGAAATAAAAATTTATGGATATACATAAATATTATTAATTTTAATTGCCCAAATTCTTATAAATGAAAAATCTTAATGCACACTGCATGCTATACTAGATTAAGATTCCAATTATTTTCATTGTGAGATTCTCTGATTACCTATACGAATTCAATTTAACTTCGAATTTTCATCACCTAGAAATCTGAAAAAATATTGACTATTAGTTATGCCCTGCGGCTACCTATAATTTCGATATAACATGTTATCTGCGTAGCATCAGCGTCAGTAAAATTATTATTAAAATGGGTTCAGCTATTTTGGAGAATAGCTTAAATAAACACAGGTTAGCTATAATAATTCGTCTATCAAAAGCTAAGCTATTGATATTACAAACAGAAATTCAATATCATAATTATATTTCAAATAATACATATTATTATAGATAACCAGAATGATAAATAAATGCCTATTTACCTGATTCATAATTTAAAGTCAATAAAATATGAGAATTGAAACTTATTTAATATACTCCCACATTTACCGGAAAATTTACATGTTTACATGTTGGCAGCACTGGCTAGATTTTGTGCTTCTATTTTGATTATTTTGTTCATAATAATTTTGCGTAAAATCAAAGAAATAAGTTGGTGAAATAAGAACTTTACCTAGGAAATGTGATCCGGTGTTTTTTATTGACAAACCCATTGTGATTTTTGCAACATCTGACCACACAAGACGGCGTTTTCCATTTATTTTGGTTTGTTTACAATAGAGTTAATCAGTTGGTGTATAAAGCCGTAATGGCGATGGCCAGCATACTATTTGATTGATTGGCATGCTTGCTTGATTGGAGTGCTTCGTTTTATGTTTTTCTGATATTCCTTCCGTACTTATTTATAGTTTCATGCCTAGATACTTATGGGTTGGTTGTATTATCAATTCCATAGATTTATTATTTATTCTGTGATTCCTAATGAAAGAAACAAAAACTTACATACACGTGATACTTATGTGATCAAAAATGTACTTCAATAGCTTGTTTGAAGCAAATTTTGAATTACTTTCTTTACTTAAGCCAACGGAAAGATAAAACTGTAGATCGAACCGAGATTTCCCTAAAGATGACCGCGCGCGGACAGTTTTATGGTCATGTAATTGTTTGCCGCGGACTCGCTATAATATAAGTAATTCAATAAAAATAACAGAGCGTTCAATAACATTGAATAATCAATAAGTGTTGGCGCTAGGAAATATACTCATATGTAAAAAAAGTTACCTATATCCCTCTGATCTTGTCATCTTACCACTCATCTGACTCGAGCATCTTGTTCGATTGGTGTTCGTTCGGGTCAAAGACTCTTGTCTCTCGAGGCGCCGGTATCCGATTGAAGGGCGGCGGCGCACAGACGCATGAGCGAGTAATCAGGGAGTCTCTTTATACGGAGCGCGGAGCCAGCCACTCTGGCTGATCAAAATCACTACTGCTTAGTATACTTAGTATGCTACAATAGTATCGCCAGTACCTACCTAAGTCATGACGACCTCTGTGGTGCGGTGGGCGAAAGTCCGCTTGCTACGCTGGAGGTTTCGATTCCTGCCTTGGGACAAAATGTGCGGACCCCAAATTTTTTATATAAAAGGGTTACAGTGTTCTACTTGAACTATGGCCGATTACAAGAAAAATGAATTAATAATTATCTCTAATTCCTATACCTACTTTCTCATTTTGTGTATTAAAATGTCTAAAAATTTTAGTGAAGGTAGCCCTAATAAGTATATATACTTGTTTGGAGAATTATTCAAAAGAATGAAACATAGATTCGTTAAGTAAATTGTTTCTATTTATTTTTAGTATTTGAATAGTCTCCAGAGATGAAACCAAATAGGAATATTAAACCTGTAATTATAAAAAAAAATACCAACAGCTTTTGTTTCCTTCCATCAAAATCAATCGTGCTACAGTCATGTAATCTTAGAACACTTAATCCATTTCTAGAAGACCCCTAGGACTTGCATTCAGTTACATTTGCTTGTTCATTTCCTCGCATCTCGCATCTATTTTCTCAGCGCTTAGTTATTTTCTAAGAAAGACGCCGAATTAAACATAAGAGTTTATTCCCCGGAACACATAATGGGCTGTTAATTAATGTCAGCTCGGTTTCCTTACGTCCCGGGATTTCCTGGGACAGCAGCGTTTGTGTACAACTTTCAGTGCCCTGACAAGATGGTAATAATAGGCAATCTTATCATTGCTTGAACATGTCTCCTAAAAATGGGGGGAGGGTGGGAGGTTGCTTGCTGCTGCCATTCTTCTGGTATGTTCCCTAGCTAGTCGACTCTTATGAGTCGATTGATTCTTACGCCGCGGTCTTCACGATCAAACGAAAATATATAATATAAAATACCAGAACCCCATGTGCTTGGCATTGCACGTGTATTAAAAAAAATTCAAAAAATTTTTTGTTCAAACGCGTAGTTACGCGTAGTTTTCATACGGATCTCTCACTTTTTAAAAATATTCTGTCGCCTATGTTCATTTGGGATAGTGTAGGTAATATTCTAATGGTGAAAGAATTTACATATTCTAATGGTAAAATCGGTTCGATAGTTTTTTATAATATTAGCATAAAATTAAAAGGAGTTTAATCATCAAAACATCTCCCTATGTCTAAATTATAGATGAGACTTATCTGAAATCTTATAAGTACCTACTTATACGCTTTACTACTAAGTATAGACACATAGAGATACTAAACAAAGAGTTTTTGGTTAGGTTATAGAGGTATACATAAAATATATAAAAGAACTCAGCGTTGGTGATTTTCCATCCCAACTGGAAAATGTTTTGACGAGATTGCTTTGTTTTTGTTTCAGGTACGTTATGGTGATTGTTGAACTGTTACTGGGTCGTCGGGTAAGTTCTCCCCAGACCTTATAAATAATGCTTTAATATTGAATTCGACAGCTTTTTTTATGAATGTTCCTCGTTACTACTCCGACAGAAGGTCTCCGTTGTGAGTGTTGTACTGAAACATTCATTTATTTGGTTAGACAGATCAGTAATAGGTATCAGATATCTTATACAATAAGTTTTACAAGTAAAGAAGAAACAATGCCTTTGAAGCCGCTTTTTCGTGAATGACAGATAAAGAGGGTTGATTGCCGCCTGAGGTGTGTTTCAGTATGATTTATTTATAACTTACATATTAAGGAATATTCGAAACATAATAAGAATTTAGTCAGATTAGCTATCGGGTTAACTACGAACCTTTTTTTTTGTAGGGAGAACACTAACGTTTCATGCCTTTACGAGGGACTTCTGGGTGAATGTGGTAATCAGTTCGTCAAACTACGATAATTTTTATGGTTCCATAACTTTTCAGTTGTTACCTACTATTCTAACAAAAAGTCGTTTTGAGTAACCTGCGCCTTAATTAAATAATTTTAACATCTTGATACATAAACGTATATTTATAGCCATTAAATCCCTATTAGTCGCAATTCGATAAACAACTGCTCAGACAAGCCAACAATTAGTTAATTGACGCCCGTCTGGCACATATCATTAAATCTACTCACGCTGGTTTTTAACCCACATACGTCAAAAAAGTAAATAAATAGTTTATCAGAGAAAACATTGATTAAACAACTACTCAACGCTTGGCAGAATGCCCGACGGTCACGTGTCTATTTATATAGGCGCATACGCACGTAGAGTTCATTCATTCGATGTTTTAAATATAGAATTTTGTTTTATTATGGCTGCGATCAGTTGGGCGCGAGCCGTGGGCGTGGGTGGGTTTGGTGTCATCTGTTGATTACGTCATCGTCGTGACTATACGATGGAATCATCGAATACAAATCAATACATTTATTAATACAAAACTTAACGATTGAAGATCATAACAATCATAAGAAATTGATTACAGATAAGTTTTAAGCCATCATCTCCACTTCTCCTCGGACGCATTTCATTTTTCAAGCTTCGTTGCAAAGTTGAAAGATAAAGCTTTCAAACGTATACCTTTTTAAAAGAATCGGCTAAGCTTTTTGAAGATAGTATCTTTTTTCTCTCTGGTTGGATATAGTCGCCCGCGCGCGAGTATTATGTATTTTTTTACAAACCGCAACATAGTACAATATTCAGATAATTTCAACTTTCAAAAACACTTTCAGCCAGATAAGCCGCTAAATCGACAAACTTTCCGGATTGCCGCCTTTCCGAAAAGCTTATTATTCAAAAAAGTACTTTTTTCATCAAAACAGGTTGCCGTAACAACAATGCAACATTTGTAATTTGGAAGGATCTCGGTGTTCCCGGCGATGTTACAAGGATGAATTTGCAAAGTGCGACCTCCGAGGTCGATGCGAACATTTTTGAGTTATTTCTGAGCCATTTGCGAAACAGAAGTGTAATAACTTTGGAGTGGTTTCTCTGATATGCCTCATGACAAGCTTTTGTATACATATAATAGAATAAACAAGATAGGTAAATAGGTATACTAAAGCATTTTTCGACTCTTTTCAATGTATTTCAAGAAGACGATTTTTAACAATTGTTTGGAAATGTCTAAATCTATACTTATATTATAAAGAGGAAAGATTTGTTTGAACTGAATAGGCTCTGACACTACTGGACCGATTTGAAAAATTCTTTCACCGTTAGAATACTAAATTTTCTTTGATGAACATAGGCTATAGAATATTTTCAAAAAATTTGGGTTTCGCATGAAAAATTATTTTTTTGTTAAATACCCGTGCGAAGCCGGGGCGGATCGCTAGTCTGATATAAATATGACTCACGCTGATAACCTTTTATGTTATAACGCCAAAAAGTTCTACAGTCAGCGGCACCTGTTTGTTTGTTCGTTCTAGCCACCCCCTGAGCATATGTCAGGCATCGTTTCCGTTACCCAATACGTCCATTACAACCAACTATCGGTGCATTGCATACACGCCACCGCAATGCGATAAATTGCCCTAATTCTATTATCGTCATTTAAATAAATTACACCCACATATTATGCAACCACTGTAAGGAAAAAAGCCTTCAGTTCGTGCCATCCAATTGCCATCCTCGCCGCATCTATGGATGTCCCTCGACTTTATCGACCAACCTAGGGCCTTATATGTATATTGGGCCTTTACAACCAGGTGTCTGACGCTGCCTGAACAACCGCTTCGCTCCATCTATATCACCTTGGCTTGCTTGCCTACAACTACGGCGGCAACTCCAACCAATACACAAGTTGTTCCGTGACCTTGCCAATTTTTGTAACCCTGCAAGAACCGTCAGAAGATGTAAATGAACTCGATAAATACCCGTTACTCACGGGTTTAATAATAATCAAACATCTAGTAAAGTATTGAAGGGTCTCGTTTTCCATTTTCCGCGTCCCGTCACTACGTAATCGTGTCGCTGGCCGAGAGCGGCGGAATAAATCAATTACCTAAACCAATTGTTCCGGCTTCCTGAAGTTCCGTTTGAATATCATTCCAAGAGTTTTCAACTCGCAATAAATAAAGTTACGGCTGACGGTTATGAACGAAACATTGACTAGACACGAAATTCTGCGGTTTTGAATAACAAATATTATACTCACATTGACTATTTTGGGCAAAACCTACGTACCAATAACCTACTATCTTATCCGTGCCTTGGCCTTGTTCTCTTATACCCTCGTGTGTGTGAGTAGAGTAGAGAGGGAGCGCTCTGAGATTGAGATGTATTTGCGAGATTTGTTAGGTTGGTTAGCGCAGGTGTGACTGTAACGTCGGAGCTCCTAGTGTAGATAGAGTACGAGACTTAGTAACCAGACGTAAATAACTCTGCGCTAAACCGTGCCACATCTACATTACCTATGCAACCAACTGCCCACTAAAGAACAGATTCCGTCCAGCGATCACAGGCACGAAGTCAGGGCATCTGAGTTTTTCAGGGGCTTAGCTTTATAGTTTCTGCTATCTATGTTTACTAATAAATAAGTTGCTATAGAATTATGAGTAAAACAATTCATTCATGCAATTCTATAGTTTTCTCATCAAAAGAAAGTATTTATTTTCACTTGGAAAACTATTGGGGGATAAGTTGTTAATCTGATTTTTGTCTTGACGTAGATACTAATCAAGTCTAAAGCTATATTAGATTTTCCACCGCGTGCTAGAATTCTCCAGCTAGGTTATTATGACGTGACGGGGAGGATGGACAATAAAGGACATCCTAAGTACGTCTACGTTGTCTTATCCGTGGAAGTTCGTGTAAATTTTTCGCACAGGTTAAAATCGAACAGTGTCAAACTTTATTTAGTCAGGCGTCTGCTCTAGATACACATTTAATTTATCTTGACTCGATTTAAGATATCCATCTTCGATCCCCTGGCCCATGACTGAGACCCTGAGAGCAGCCCCGGCAGGTAGGTAGTGTTTTTATTTCACAGTACATTTATTTGCTGAAAGGCTCTCGTTCTAATTTATTACCGACTAGTTCGCCGCAGGAAATACAAATGTTTTCCAGACAGTTTTGTATGCCCCGTTCCTGACTTTCTGGTGCTTTTATTTATTCAAATAAATTTCAATACAAGTTTGCAGTTTTGTAAACAAACCCTGTTTTATAGTCACTCAAGATAATTTTAAGGTAAACTTATAAAGTGTAAAGTTTACGACCATTCCTAACGTAAGCAGTAAAAGACAGTATTTTCGGTTTGATTTCGGATCCTCACATATTATGTTTCACAATATTTCTTATAAATAAAACTATCCGCCTTTTGTTTCAATTCCAGTGAGGCTGTCTACACAATCAGTGAAAGCGGCGTTTCAAATGAAAAGTACAGAGCGGCTTAAAATGAGATTGTGCGCTAGGTGGCGCCGCACAGAGGCCAATCAAAACAACTGCCTCGGGCGGCTATTCAATTACAAATACTCTCGCGCAGCGTGTGGTACAACGCATCGGCTGATCACTATTGTGGTCCCATTTATCAATCAAATGGTCGTTCTCTTTATTCAATCCATTTTGGATGAACCTGCATGTCGTTACTGTCCCAATTCTTAAACACAATGGAAAAAGTTGAGATATTTCATTGGAATTGAGTAAATAGTAGTATCGTTTGGAACAAAATCTGTTGATCCTGAAAGACTATATATGAAAACGAACTGTCTAGCTCTAAACAAACTGTAAAAATCATACATAGATAGATATTGGGAATGTCCCTGATAGAATCCACTTGCAGTGCGTTGCGTAAATTTATGTATTTTGCAAGCGTTTATATAATACGAAAAGTAACTTCACAAACCCTAGCTTATCTGACGTACTTTGCTTATTCATTTTGGCTACTGTTGTAAGATACCATTGAGAGTTGTGTCGAACTTAGATAAATTTATGGAAACACCGTATTTATAGGTCAACGGAGAGATGGAGGTTCGTTGTAAAAAAATGGTCTAAGTGGAATCACTGTTTCCCATACCTTACGCCGAGTTCAATATAAAATGGTCTATCAAGACTCGCCGCGGAGCTAGGCTTAGGGTAGGTAAATTGGGTCGCTTCAGATAATCCGTCTTCTGACCTTTCTTTTACATTTCTTTAAATGTTTGCTCCTTTTA
Source organism: Eupithecia pulchellata (assembly GCA_963931895.1). Lineage (NCBI taxonomy): Eukaryota > Metazoa > Arthropoda > Insecta > Lepidoptera > Geometridae > Eupithecia > Eupithecia pulchellata. Next base: position 2,561,413 of record OZ007527.1, on the reverse strand, counting down.
CTGGCGCAGGTTGAATTGTCTTTTCATAAATTCTTTTGGATGTTTAAATCCTCTTTCGAACCGCATATTGTCTTGCAGAATAAAATCTATTGTGTTAATTGAGCTTTTAACCTTTTTAAGATATCAGAATATGGTTTAAAATTTTGCAGTATCATCAGCAATTAAAAATTCCACAAGTTAAATCTAAGTTTAGCTTTTTATCGCAGTGCATTACCTGCAATTTTCTGCGTCCTAAATGCTGAACATTTCAGGTTTGATTCCCGCCGAAATGTTTTTTTTTCTGATTTCTTCCGTTTTCTTTAGTTATGCTTTCTACGTTGATATTATTTTTTCGTGTTATTAGTAAAGTAGTAGCAGTTTTGCAAAATGATGCTGTGGTAACACATTATCAGCACAATTTCACCATGATCATCCGCAACTCGATATCACCTTCTGCTGAGGCTAGGCCTACAAAGTTTTATGTCAATCTCACCCCGGTTCGCCTTGCGACATTCACTATAATCGTCTGCCCATCAAGCCACCGGATACCCGACGTTACATTATTATTATTTATTTAATATAACAACGCCCTTTGATGAAAACCCACCCTAAATATCGGATCCTCCGACATTGAGGCATCGTGTTTATCGGTTATTGATACGGGCTGGCACATAAAAACAAATTGTTTTGTGTATATGACGCCCGTGGCGGCGAGTCGTTGCTTTTTACTGTTCCTCACTTCCCTTTTCTGCACACGACTGGCCCAGTTCGCTTTTGTCATTCTAATGTTCTCATTGTAAATGGATCTGGTGATTGGACTGATGGATTTGTGTGATGGATGAGTCGCGTTAGTTTTGTGACAAAATTGAAGGTGGGTTGACCGCTATCGTAATCTATTTAGGTATTCGTCATCAGTATGCATTGTTGTTCAGTCTTATATCAATTGTAGAAATCTTGCATTCAAGTCTGTTTTACTTACAGTACGTTGCGTCTGAGTCATTGTTATCATTACCATTCCAGTTAAAAGAAGTTTGCTGCTTGACGGTGACCTTCCCCAAAGATCGTCGCAAAGACTTGCCCTGCGCTGTCCGTAGCCAGCGATATCCACGACCTTAACCTTTTCTGTACAAGTAATACCGAAATGGTATTCTATCTAACCCATGCCATAAAAGACAGCAAATAAACGTATGACACTCATAGACCGGAGGCAAAAATAAAAAATGCCCACAAAATGTGAAGCACGTACCGTTCAGATAAGGAATCGTAAAGAGTCGCGGGCGCGGTGCGTCGCGGGTCGCGACGCGAGCACGCGCGAGGCTGTTTTATTGCGCCCCCTGGCGTAAATATTGTCAGCCTCCGGCATTTGCCTAAACGCGAACGACCATTGAACTCATTTTTGTTTTTCTAAAATGATATATGATTTTATAATATTCATATTAATTATCAAAAAACTTGACTGGTCTAGAATATAAGGTAGGTACTCTATTGCGTTGGGTGTGCCTTGAAGGATAGATGTACTTCATGATCATCATCATCATCCCACATTAGTCCACTGCTGGAAAATAGGCCTCCCCTAATGACCGCCATAGCGCCCTGTCTTCAGCTTGTCGCATCCAGCATCTGCCAGCAGTCTTTCGCAGATCGTCATCCCACCTGGCCGGGGGGCGTCCTACGTTTACCAAGTCGCGGTCTCCACTCAAGAACACTTTTACCCCAGCGGTTATCGGTTCTTCGCGATATATGGCCGGCCCACTGCCACTTCAGTTTGCTAATTCTCTGAGTTATGTCGATGACTTTAGTTCTCTGTCGAATTTATTCGTTACGAATCCTATCCTTCAGAGAAACTCCGAGCATAGCTCTTTCCATAGTCGCTGAGCGACTTTGAACTGGTGGACCAACCCTATCGTGAGTGTCCACGTCTTAGCTCCGTAGGTCATGACTGGTAGAGCGCACTGATTAAAAACTTTCGTTTTCAAACATTGCGGTATGGATGACGAGAAGACTCGACGTAGTTTTCCGAACGCTGCCCAGCCTAGCTGGATCCTCCTCTTGGTTTCCTTCTGGAAATTATTTTTACCCAACTGCAAAATCAAGATGTACTTACATGTTTATAAATAAATAAAAAAACCTCAAATATTTTCATCTAAAAATCTACTGGAAAATAACTGGACTCTGTTTAATAATATATTTTAAAGCTACGGTAAAAATGCGATAAATTTATTCAGCTATCTTGTCGTACAGTCAATCAACATCTCTACCACGCCTATCAATTGCAGAACCAATGAAGTAGGTATTATAGAGGTACTTGTTCGTCCCAGTATTCAAGAAGAGATCTCTTTTAACTAGTTGTAAGTGAGTTTGGATTCAGCAAAGTCAAAACCTTGGGGCGTATTCGCGGGCTGAATAACAAACGTTTATATTCTCTCGATTTCCTTATTACTACCTCCAAATGGCTTCTCCACCAGGTATCTGCCAGCCAGCTTTCGTGTTTACTTTCACGGCTAGAATAGATAGGACTTATTTATTTTACAGAGTTCAGTGCTTGATCATGTATGACTAGAGCACGTAAACCCACTTATACACAGAAGAATGTAAAAACTCGTTTGTCAAAATCTTTCTAGAAGTTTTGGCTACAGCGGCACCCAACTGGGATACCCACATTATCGCGCACATACATACACCCCTCTCTCGTCGTAGTCGAGCAATTATTGCGAAGTGGAAAAGTAAATGGACAGGAGCATTGTCAGCTTAACTTGATAAATCGCTTTCTAGATTGTTTCAACTTTCACAAAGCTACATATTTCTTCTCACTAAATTATAATGAAATTTTCCATTTACTGGTGAAACAGGCGAATTGATCCCATCTTTCAGGCTTTCAGAAATGTTAATTAAAGAGAGCAGGCTTTGCGTTTCCCCTGAAATTAATTTAAACTGGTCAACAATGGCTTCAAATTTGCCCATGACGTCAAAAATAATTTCGGCAAAAAAGGGTTACGTAAAAAACTAGAATGGGTTTTGGTACACATGTTTTTGCTTCATTGCGAGCCTTTCGGAGTTTTTAAAGAAAAGATTAGGTTCGCGTCTTTGTACATATTATTTTATTCTTGAAAGTACTTATCTCGTCTTGTCAAGATTAGGAGCCCCATAACATACAATTTTCTAGCGATGTTAATTGTCCAGGTCGGTTCTTAGTTTTGGTTAATGTAAAATACATTATTGCTCGCAACATCTACACAGGGGCTTGCATCAACCGCTTATATAAAAGAAATTCGCTTTGTCCCGTCGTTTTTTTCATCAGATAACCCCCTTTGTGCCAGTAATTATATTAACGAGACGGTAATCAGCTCGTTATCGGGTTGCATTTTTAATTGGACGCCACACAGGTAGTTGTTTTTTTGGGTGTTTTTTCGTTAGAACATGCGGTGTGAAGTGTAGCGCCAGTAAGAAGAGCCTAGTTACTGAATACACGGTCACTCTGCTCCACAATTTTATTCATGTCGGGAAAATATTCTTTATTATTAGAACGAAATAGGGTTTAAGGTAAACAATAAGATTTGTCTCTACGATAAATACCTCCCTATTTGCTGTAAAACTAAAATGTTTGTTCTATAAACTTGATAATTTAGTACATTCTATGAAAAACAGCCATTCCCTGCTTAGTGATTTGTTCTATCTCTTGCACAACCGCTGAGGTTATGCTTATTATTGGCATCAGCATAACCTAGCTCATACCATGAGGATGTCCTAACCGCAGAGTCACAGTCACAACGGAGTCTAACCACAATGTAGCAGGACTGAGGCAGAACATCTATTTCGATAGCCCGAAGTACTTTGAAACGAAAGCGTCCCTCTAACTCTGTGCCAGTTAATTTGCTAGCTTCGGCTTGCAAATTGGCAGCCATCGTTCACGAATCCGCCCTGCCCTGGCTGATTCCGTTATTGAAAGCAGCTAATAACTTAAGTAATATTTCAGACAAACTAATCAAGCAAAGCGAGAGAAACTAACTCACGCCTTACCCGTCTATTACCTATTCACGATAAAAGGCCTGAACGGATATAAAATTAAAATCTTGTCATAGACTACCTCTGTGGCGCGGTGGGCGAAGGTTCGCCTGCGACGCAGGAGGTTGCGGGTTCGATTCCCGCCTCCGGACAAGTATTTGTACGATCTGCAGATATATTTTCAGTATTGTGGTCGTTTTCTATGTATAATAAAAAATACCTACCGGTTTCTAGGTAGGTATCTATGTAATAATATTGTATTATGTATATCAGTCATTTAGTACCCATAACACAAGCTTTGCTTAGCTTGGGGCTAGGTGATGTTTCATGGATTGTCGGCATTATTTATTATAATATTACATTGCGGGCTGCTGCGACTTTGCAGTGAACGGGTTAAATTCGATAGCAAATACCATATCTCATTCATTACTCTTAATTTATAGTTACATGCTGTTTAAAAATATGCAGCATAAATGAGAAAATAATATTTTTTTAAATATGTTCCTGGCATTGCTCACTCGTGAACTCTCGCTCCCTTCGATTTCAATTCCACGCACTCCTGCCAGCGAGCTTTCTGTCGATACTTACGGCCTCTCTCCTCACTTTGTTTCCCTGCTCAAAGAAACAAGTTCACCTCAACGGTTGAACACGTTTTTATCCATGAAACTTCGATGGAAAAACTCCGCCTCTATCAGTTTAATGTTATGTTTTCGATGTCATGCACAGTATCGTGCGAGGTTTGAATTTATTTATATTTAGCGTGTCATGGTTCATCGTTAAAATCTAGTTCATGATTGTAATTGACACAGTGCTGCTGTTTTGACCTAAAGAATCAATCTTCTGATTATTATTAAATCAAAGCTAACCTAGAATAAATTTAATATTGTTCCGAAACTTTAGAGTTATTTTTTTTAATTACTTTTTAGAAATCTAACAATAACAAGTTTGAAATTAAGTAAAATATTTTATTAGGTACCCATTCGTGATGCCTTCGCCGCCGTATCGTTGTTCAAAGTTAGGTCAAATTATGGTCAAATAAGAGGTAATCCAAGATTGAATGAAGACGAGAATGAGACTATTTGAGTAAATATGATAAGATTGTAAAATTTTAAAATCTTGTCATATGAATTCAAAAACCAAAAAACATAGCATAATAAAACCTAACGAAAAAATAAAATTTTAGTCGAAGCCAACCGTACAAGACACGTTTAAAAACTAAATCATATTTCAAAATATTTTATTAGAATTACATTATGGTACATTATGTTAGAATTTTTTTATAAAATCCAATTATCCTGCGCTAGTTTTGTCAGAGCTTCCTTTACGTCACAATACTGAACCTTCGTAGCGGAGTGCTACGAGCGGTCTACGGCGTAGCAGTGGCTACGAGCGACTCGGCCGTGTAGCGCGTTCGCCTACGCCCCGCGCCGACCGCTACGCTTTCCGAGCCGAGATAATAACGGCCAACGACAAAAATATTCCCTAAATAATAATTAATCTGTCGAATTTACTCACAGCGTTATTTAGCCCCAAACTAAGCAAAACTTAACTGAATGAAACACAAATTCCTTTACCTATTCGCTACTTTCTCTTTTATTATTTGAAGCTAGGGACAATAAATAACTTTTATAAACCTTTGAGCAAGTTTTTTAATTAAACGCGAACATGAAACTATATTTGTTCATGCCGGTTTGAAATGCAATTTTCTCGGGAAACTATTGTGCTTAATTGAAAAGGACCAAGATCCGTGTTTTTCAGCGCTGTTTGTGAAGGAATTTTCCCGGTTTTCAGCAGTATTGTTTGGTGAATTCGCTCGGTTGAACGTTTGCGCGGGATTTCTTTGAGCGACCTGTATTCCCTTGATTTTTGTGCGGTCCTGATAATTTGTCGGTTCGGTGACAGATTTCCAATTGAACATTGGGAATGTGTAATAGATTGCATTAGTGTATGAAAGTTCGCTTACATTTTAGCTAAGTCGGGCATGCAGCTTCGACAGAAAGTAATTTATTTGTTTTACACAGTGACGAGAATTAAAGGAGAAAACATATTAATGTAATATTCAATATGAAGAGGAAAACAATGTAATTTATATTAAATAATATAGTTATAACCTGCTGAATAATTCGGTATGACCGGCATTGAGAGGTGTTAGTTAGTGGATGGTCACTGTCCGTTTTCCGGTTTGTTGTACGTTGTGAAGATGTGAGATAATGGTGGAAGGACAGAGTCCTGGCGTGTTCTTCTCTGGCGCCAACGGCACCGGGTACCGGCTGTCGCTGCGAGGAGTTCGGACTCTGAGGAGCTTCCTCCAAGACCACGGAGCCGACTGCGTCAGACAGTTTATGCAGGTCAGCATCAACTTGTCTATAAATAAAATTAAAATACATAAAATTTGGGACAGTTTCCAATCTAAAAATACCAATATAAAAATAGAAGTCGAATGTGTTTGTATAAAGTATTAAAGTAAAAGTAAATTATCCTCTATATCGCATTCCGGATAAGGCTTATCCAGAATGATGAGGAACATCAGATAATGTCAAAAAGATGCTGTTTCGACTATCCCGTATTCTGCGGATCAGAGGTTTTTTTGCCGATTCATCAAAACTATCATTTTGGTATTCCGCAAACATTCCTGATGCTCTCGCTGCAGAAGTCAGGAAGTCGCAACATCATCCTGAAACCGTTATTGTATTGGATGCGTAGAGCTGCTAGCGACTTTTTTGTATGGTTGACCCACAGACTTCCCGTATTGTTTCGGCCGTGAAGAATACTTGCTAATTGATTTCGAGACTATTGATTTAGAAATGAAAACGCCGTGCTAGCCAGGCTGCAGCTACTGAATTGATTGAATTAATAATACATTTCGCCTGTAACAGGTAAAGAAAAACAATTGTAATTAAGAATTTCAGTATAAATTATCTCAGAATTTTAAAAGAGAACAACAAAGTCAAATGTCAATTCTGTTTACATTGCAACAGTTTTCGAAATGTAGGTTTTATACTTTTCGAAAAAGGTCCAAAAAATTTTCCATTTGCAGTCAAGGCAATACAACCTAAACCTACCCTAATTCCTAATTCAAAAAGCGAGTTCAACTTTGAATAAAATCCTACATACCAGTGCTGGGATCCGTCCGGGAGTTAGTCAATCCATTTCAATACATGAAATGTATGCAGTTTTTACACCGACTTATTTTTGTTTCAGGTATTTGTTTAGAATAATTAAGAAGTAGTAAGTTGAGGGTGCTTTAACCTACACTGAAACTCAGGGAGTATACCTACCGACTCGGCGAAGGTAAGATTTTGATATTCACATACCCGCTGCAATGAAGGTAATCCATACTTCCATAGCGTCCTGAAGACCTAAATTACGTCATTAAAAACACCAAAATACGCAATTGACTTTGTTTTGTTTTTTGTGCGAATTGGTAGGTAGTCTAATTCGGTGAAATAAAGTATATCTGAAACAAAAAATTACATTTCGTGTTGGAGCTGGAGAAATATTATCGGCTATTTGCTCTAGGATACACACGCAAAAAATTCCTGAGAAAAAATGTATTTATTGACACAAATTTAATATCAATCTAAATTGTACGAAAGTGTTTTTGGCTCCATAACGAATTTTTTTTTGTGTTATTTATAATGCTGTGTCTATTGTCCAGCTTTATTTATTTATTTGTACCGAGGTGGGCATCGAACCCGCATCCTCCTGCATTGCAGGTGGACCTCTGACCATCGCGCCACAGAGAAGGCGTCATAAGAAAAAAAGTTGCCAGTCTTACTTACGCTTATAGCCCGGGATAACTCTTCTTCTTTTTTTTTTTGGACTCGCTAGTTTGCTAGTTTTATTTCGTTTTTGCACAAAGCGCTATCTAGCAGATTTTCTTAGAAGTTCTTAATTGGATACATTGGCGAAAGATGTCGCCACACCCCTTAAATCTATCCCCTTTTTCATCCCTTTCAAGATAAGTTGAGACCAATGCTGGAAGCCTCTATCCTTCTGGATACATCTAGTTCCATGACAAAAACAAAGAGATCACAGGTAAACGTTGCTATCACAAAATTCCCTTTTAAACATTATTGATCCCTGAGTAATCATAAATATTCACGGATATTAAAGTCTTATTTACATTTCTGTATTTATATTTTTTCCGACGTTTCAACAGGCTTAAACACTGTAATCACCTGCCTGAGGTAATGGTTACCCTACAATTTATCATCTCTTTAAAAAAACCGCACACCATCTTCTTTTAATCTCCGGAATAAAACGTCGAAATACACTATTCCCTACTGCTACTAGTTAGCATAGACAAGAGTTGTTAAAAGTCAACAACCTATCATTTGTCAGCGGAACCACCGTACGGTGCTATACGCCACGGCAGATGGGCGGGAGCCACGCGCCGGCCGGTCGTCTCGCGAATCATCTCTGTAAACTAACCTTACCAACCTATTGTACAGTATTTACACTGTGTACCTTGTGGGATTGGTAGTGAAACAGTGGTGTGGACCCGTCTTGTGGATCAGATGTTAATAAAAGTGACAAGAGTTTGAAATCCAACGGAGAGTGATAGTGGTGATTAGTGAGGACGTAGATGTAAGCAGATTTTAGGCGATTTCAATTGTAAACACACCTATGACTTCAAAATCGATTGCACTGTCAAAATACTTGTATATTTATGAAGGTTATTAATCTGCTCTCTTCATATTTCTATAAATATTCCATTTAATTCATACTGTACTTACTAATTTTTTTCCCTATGCCTTACTGGACCAGTCCATTTGGTCAGATTGCTGTCAATCTTGTAAATTGCAAGAGAATTCACACGTTTTGTTAAAATAAACAATTCTGAGATACATAACATAAAACCGCTACTTTTCTGAGACGAGATTGCGCCCTTTCAAAATCAGCACCAAAGTGCTTTATTTTGTTAGACCTTACAGGACTCTTGATACGTTTCACAAGGGACATCTCTCTGAAACTAAAATCCAAAGCATCCAATTCCTCACTCATAAAACGTCTCTCACGTAATTCAGTGAATACCTGAAGTGCGTAGCTGTGGATCGGCTCTGACTAATAGTTAATGCGGCCTTCGTAAACGTGAGGTTAATGCTTTACGAGAGGTTTACAGCATGTTGGAGCGCATTTACAGCCGGTGCCACGTGCTACCTTCTACCAGCTACTCACCTCTGCAGTGTTGTTGGAAGGGCTTTTTAGGACTATTTGCTTACGACTGAACTAAAAGCAGCAGTTTTACTGCCGTTACCATCTTGTACTTGCGACTCATCTTCGCTATCGTTATCGGATATTGCCCAAATCTTCAAGATATTTCGTTTACTGCTGAACATAAAAGTTTGGTCGAAGTAGGGACAATGTTTTGTACTTATTTTGTTAGTTTCACCAAAAGTTAATTGTTCAAATAAATCTCCTGATCCTTCAAGGTTTTTATCAAAACCATAAATAATTTTCGTTTCTATAAAGCAATAACAAGTATTGCTTGCAGCTGGGAAACGAGGTCAATCTTATCCCACATAATCAATTTTTTAAGTGAAATTGTGGTCAAACTATTCTACAGTTTGAAAGAAAATTGCTCGACACGTCCCTAATTTAGATGGAGACTCAAATGAAAACAAACCGTCGATGGATTTTACTCGCAGGATCAACCAACCATCAATTGAACTAAATGAGTCCACTTTCGGTTTCTTGAAAGGATCGAGAGTGTTTTAAACCTCCTACTTATTAGCTCTCCGATCACGCTTACTCGCTTTCATATGGAAATTGTCAATGGACCTTTGAAAAAATCCCTTTAGGGATGGTTTACATTGTTTAGTACTTCCCATTACTTTCATCAATATACAGAACTTCGAATCCTAAAAGGATTTTTTTTCCACTACAGTTCGTTTTACCCAAAAATATGGAATTGTGATGAGATTATTAAATTATATCCAAGTATTACAGTAATTTAAGACCAATAACGATGGCGTATCGGAGTGGATAACTAGGTCAATTGGCACTACTGAAATATTAATCGATTCCAGCTCAACGCTTTCATACTTGTCATTTTGCATACCTGCCTACATGTAAAAAGTATCTTATAAAATCTATATAAATTAGAAGGTAAATCTTATCTATACAAATTCTGAAATGTTATATTAAGATTCATTCGATATCCAAATTTTCTTAACTCTATAATAAACTTCCTAAAAATAACTAGGTACTATGTGTCCTCTCTGTGTGTTCTACTTCACTTCTACCACAATCGAAAAAAAAAATAGTGAAGAGAAATCAATCACAACTTATTTCTTTTTATTATAATAATTAATTGTATGAAATTGGATTGTCTAAGTGCTTATTTTGTAAGCCTATTGAAATCCTCGTTAACAGTTATTGAAATTATTGAAGTAGTTGAAGTTATTGAAATCCTCCTTTACAGTTATAATGATGTCCTCCGTCCAAGAGCCTGAAACTTAAATGTTCTTTGAATGTCAGAGCTTCCATAAAACTGGAAGTAAGTTACTTTAAAAAACTCAACATCAGCACTGCGGATCACCCAACTTAGCCTTCCAACTGCAGCTCCTGTTCCCTCGCCCAACTTTAGTTTAATCTAGGATAGAGAACTCATTTTTCTTTGAATAGTTTTACTTCGTTAATGATGCGGAAAATGGCGGCTGAACATCGTGTTAGGTTCCTTTGATGCTTATCACTCAGTGTAGCGGATTAAAATACTAATGATTCTGTAGTTTGGTCGTTTACTTTTAAGCGCAAAACGGGGAGGAAATCTACTCACTAAAATTAAATGTCACAGATTACTATCAACTCATAAAGTTGATAGTAGCCTGTAAGCCGCTAGTGCTGGAAAAAGACTACTATCAATACATTATAAATACAATATGATTTACGGAAAATATGGCTATCCTTAAACCATTAATATTTGTCGTGATTTCTGAATACGATATGTAATCCTTAATCGTATTATCCGATTCGGAATTATCTAACGACGTGGGGGTTGTTATAAAAGTATTTGGGGCTTACAGGGGTTGCAACTTGTTTTGCTGCTTACTTATAGATAGCAAAACATTGTTTTATTTTACAAATTACCGTTTTGTACATAAATACCGACTGTAAACCAATACCATAAACTAAACCTTTGTTCATTCCGTCCGTTTGGAGATGATATTTTTATCGCTCGTTTAGCATCTGTAGGACAAGAATTTACAGCATGATGTCCACTCAACTGTTGACGGTCGCCATGGCGGATCTATGGGGTGCCGTGGAAACGAATATCGGTTCATCGACTGACGTAGCCTGTGGCTCAGTAGGACCCTGATTAGAAGTGAAAAATTACGTCACCCGACCAGTGTTTCTCAAGTATATTTATTCTTCTATAATCGCTTATAAAAGCGAAGCCGATAATCAGAATAATTCTAATTCAATGGATTATGTTCATTCATTCGAACGACTCTCTAGTCTAGTCTGATAAGCCTAACAAGGGAGCAATTAGAGGCGATATCTGCTCGCTCGCGGATCCGGCTGCCATAACTGGTTTTTATCTGAGCAGGGCTGCCAAACTAACAAATCGATCTCGTAGTTTATTGCTGAAAGCCCTTTTCCCCGTCTCAATCTCATTGAAAGGTTTGGTTTTGCCAATTCCATTTGAGATATCGTTACTAAATTAATTTGTCTAAACTAATTCAACCAATTGACAACCAAGAAGGCCGATGAAGGTCCTTAAAACGTGTCCAAGAGTCCTGTAAGGTCTAAAGGAAATAAAGCACTTTGATTTTGATTTAAAATAGGGATATCTAGATAGGATACAGAAGGGTCCGTAGACAATGATGCATTGAAGGTATGTTCACCAGCGGCTCTATTAATCAAACTCAACTGGTAATCGTAATCGGCTTCAGTTTGGCATTTCAAACTACTTTCGTATTGTGTAAATAGCTGAAACCGAAGACCAGCCAGTTGACCACCTTAGAGGCTTAGACAATACCGACAACATTCTTACTGGGTCTACTGGTAATCGGTTTGAAGTTCATGGTAATGGATATGGATGTCAAGTTAGAAAATAAGGCTGCAGGTAACTAAAATCAACGTGTATTCATATCAAATCAAACAGCATGTTTTTATTTTTATTATAAACGTCTAATGACGAAAAACCAACCTTTTAAGTCCCTAATTAAGAAATAAAAGCCATCCGGAGTTTAGTTGTAACTCTGGCAACCCTGTTAGAACTCCCGTAAAGCCAAACTTCCCGATCGCGTGACAAGAGACGCTAATTTCCCAACCGGAAGTATGTTCTCAGAATGCTATTTTCTAATGTTGCCAGCTAAAAGCTGTGATTACCTACCCCACGGTTTCTTTTCTTTATCGTTGCAGTTGCGTTTATCTGATTTGTTGTTTCTTGGTATTTGTATTACCTACTAGATTCTACGTAAAAAGTCGCTAGCTAGCCTAATAATCTCATTGTTTCGAAAAAACTTACTTCGAATTGGGGTAAGTAGGTACTTCCGTTTCAAAATATTTTGAGTTTTGCGGGATAAATACTAAACACGGAGGATAAAATATTTTTGAGGCAACCTAGCGATCATCATCCAAACATTTGCAAAAGTATCCAAATCGACCAATTAATGACAGAAATTAAACGTACATAAAACAAAATCCGCCAAGTGTAAGTGCAACTCACGCGCGTGGGTTTTGAACGTTTGTCAATTAAACAAATGACTTTGCTATTATACATATATAATTGTATGAAGGTAAAACATACATACAACCGAATGTAGAAATTCCAAATTTTTCTGTCGCAAAAATATTTATTTAGAACTAGGGAACAGAGATTAATAATACCATCAAAACAGAATTGAAATGGCTGTGGTCGATTTTCTATGGCTAGGAACACTCTTTATCGAGAAATATTTCGATCAAAATAGTTGGGTGATGTTGATGCACCGCGGCAATAGTATAAGAAATTCAATGTTGTGCTTAGCTTTATCCCACAGAATAGCTATACCTACATTGTCAGTTTTTTTCTAGGCCTCTGAGGGGAAATCAAAACGGTGAGAATTATCAATAATGTTAAAAGATGAAAACGGTTCTCACTGTTCCGCCCGAAAATTCTCCAACAAAACGTACCTAATAAAGAACAATGGCAGGTCTCCATACTAAGAATTGTCTGGGATCAAATTGAAGCGTCCCGTAATTAAAAAAATGTTAAAAGATTTGGCGTTAGCTCCAGAATCTATAAATGAGACTATTTTCTTTGGGGAAAGCCGGAAAAAAAAGATTTCAGTGTTTGAATTTTTTGGTTATGAATGAACATCAAACAATATTTGTCTATAAAACATCGCAGATTGAAATCAAATCATAAAGAAATGGATAATGTGGTTTGGTCTTGGGTTTGGTCTTATCAATTAGACCACGCCACCTTAAATATTCGAAATGAGAAATGATAAACAAAATGAGCAAAACAAATTCTAAACTTCTTGTATGTTTACGAAAGCTGGGCGTGTATTAAAAAAAATGTACCTACCTACTTGCCCCGTAAACACAAAAAAACTGAGGATTTTAATAAATACCTAATGTTGGATAATCCACACAGCATCATCTAGCCCGAAGCTAAGCAGAGGTTGTGTTATGTTACGAGTTCCTACTAGATAACTTATATACTTAAAACAATATAATATATAGGTATACCTACATTAATAGATATTTTTTTATTTTACATAGATAATGCCCATGCACTAGCCAGACACAGGGCAGGGCAGTATCAATCAAATCAGTCCATAAACAGTCCAGGTCGGGTGTAAATACGTATGTAAATACGTCGCCTGTGGCTTCCGTAATTCGGGTAAAAATAAATAGAAAACCAAAATATAAACACAAAACACAGCAGAGATGAAAAACGCCGAAGTCTCGGAAGGATTCTGTCAAAGAGAATAAAACCACTACGTTCTAGATTCTGAGGCGTCTTGACAGACAACTGCTGACAACATGACACTATCAAAGACAAATCAAAGACAAATGATACATTGCATTCAATAATTGTACCCGCACCACTACATAAAATGGTAACATTTCAAATGTACCTAATTCGAATATCATTTGATAAGCTTTTAAATATCATAAAATAACTCCGGCCTTTACGAGAAGGTGTGAATAATTGAAAAATCGTAGAAAATTTATTAAATTTGATTCATATACATCAGATTCATGGACGCAAAAAAAAGTCCGGACCAAATTCTGCCATTGTTCTTTCTTTTTAACTTCTTCCTCTAGAGGAAAATAAATTTTAGTGAAGAGACTATCAATAAAACCTTATTTCTTCATTATGAATGTAAGCTGGTAATCCTTATATTTCTTATTTGATAATAATTATTGTATAAAAGACTACGAGCTACTAAGAGCTGAATTTGTAATCCCAAACTAGTCCACCTAGTCAAATTTCGGTTACGGCGGCTAGCCTTCTAGACATTTGCGCAGGAGATATTACGCCACACCGTCTATACTTGTTGAATTACTCCTTGTCCATCCAAAGGTTGACTGGAAGAGATCGCTCATAGCGATAAGGCCGCCCATTGTTACACGTTATTTGTATTTGTCGTTTCCTTTCCTGTATCTTCGTTTTATTTGGTGTGCAATCTATACTAATATTATAAAGAGGAAAGATTTGATTGTTTGTTTGTTTGTATGTTTGTTTGTTTGTTTGAATTGAATAGGCTCCGAAACTACTGGACCGATTTGAAAAATTCTTTCACCATTAGAATCCTAAATTTTCCGTGATGAACATAGGCTATATAATATTTTCAAAAAAGTTAGAGATCCGCATGACAAATTCAATAATTGAACCGTGCGCTGTAAATTCAACCTCTTTTTCTATTATGGCTCGTCAGAATAGAAAAGGAGGTTGAATAGGTGCTTGCTTTTTCTCTACGGCCAGTGTCAGTTATGGAGTGTCAAGTCAATGTCAAAAACCCCAATGCTGTTAAAAAAAGTAAGGGATCCGTATGAAAACTTTGAAACCCATCGTTTTAGTGTGTATAATTTCTGAAATTTTTGTTTAATACCCGTGCGAAGCCGGGGCGGACCGCTAGTAAAGAATATTTCTATTGTATTGTATTGAGATATTATAGTGCACACGTGTTGGCGCATACACAGGTACAGTCCCAATATGTTCAAGATAATTAATTTAAATTGATAATTATTGCTGGACAATCCACACAGCATCATCTAGCCCCAAGCTAAGATTTTTGTATTATACATAGAAAACTACCAGAACACCCTGAACAAATATCTGCAGGCCGTACAAATATTTGTCCCGAGGCGGGAATCGAACCCGCAACCTCCTGCGTCGCAGGCAGACCTTCGCCCACCGTGCCACAGAGGTGGAAAAGTATATCTTGCACACATTGGGAAGGTACGATTTGAAACACAGATACACACGTCAAACTTTTAACAAATTGTATACCCCGTAGTAAGAGGGCTTTTTGCTTCGGGGGTTAAAAAGCCAGTGCACTAAGTCCATCGTTCATGTAACGCGATAGTGCACTGGAGAGTCTCGCTTGTAATTGTCGTCGGTCGCTGATGCTTTTAAAAGCTTTGGTTAGTCGAGTGCGAAACTCGTAAAAGCTCTCGTCTGTAATTTGATATCTATGATCTCTGCGAGTTCTGGAAATATTTAGATGGTTTGTTCCGCTCAGACAATCAGTCTGAACAAGTATGTAGTTGGTGGAACGTGGAATGATTTTTACGCGAGGATAGCCAAATGCCTGTAATTAATTTCCTTTCCATCAATGTGGTTCCAAAACTTTGTGAGAAAAGGGTGTGCTTGTCCCTAAAGTTTTCAACAATCCTACTATCAATCAATAAAATGAATGATATATTTATTTTATTAGCTAGATACTAGGTCTTACTTTACAAATAAATACCGTAGGTAATCAATCACTTATTTTATTTACTTATTTTTTTTGTTATAAAATATGGTATTACTTGATGTATTATTTATTTATATGACAACGTAATTAATATGCAGTATTTTGCTGTCGCAAAATAGAGACCTGTTGACGCAATAGCAGTGAGTATATTTACACGAGCCATAGGTTCAGTTCAGACTATATCACAGATATTATTAAATTTACAGACTTGCAGTGTCTCGTGATATCTATGAATAGAAAAGGAATCCTTAACTTCATGATTGAACATTTTGGAATGCATTTGGGCCGGGGAAAATACACCAAGTACCTAAATAAATTCCTAGTGATACCTGTCAAATAGCCTCAAAGCGGTCAGTGAACCCGCGGGTACCTGAAAGGGGCTGTAATTGGCTCGTTCGCGCTTCAAAACACAACAAAACAATTTCAACTTTAACAAAAAGGGTCAGGAATTGTTTTTGGAGTACCTAAGGTGTGAGGTATCACCAACTGAATGAAGTGGAAAAAGCTTTTACAAACTCGAACTCGAAATGAGGACGTCGATTTATCCGTATTTAAAAACAAGTACGACAAGTGCGAGTGTAACTCGCGCGCCGAGGGTTTTGAACTTTTGTCGTTTAGGTAGGTACGTATATTGACGACCTGTTAGCGCGGTGGGCTTACAACGCAGGAGGTTGCGGTTTGATTCCATATTTGTAAGATCTGCAGATTATTTGATCGAGTGTTCTAGTCCTTTTCTACGTACAGAAAAATAAATCATCTAATGTGATACTTATATATACTTTATTAAGTATAACAGATATCGTAGTAGTACGAATTACACAAGCTTGCTTAGCTTGTCGCTAAATGATGTTGTGTGGATTATCCAGGATACATTACTCTTCTCATATTTTTTTGGAGCACGGTGGAATTCGTGAATTCTATAATCTTATTATCTAAATATTCTTCGAGCGCAGTGGAATACATTGGGTATGGACTTTAAAATTTTGATAACAACAGTTTCGTGGCGCTGTGGAACCCTACTATTACAGTTACTACAGAGATTAGTGGGTAGGTAAGTGGGTTGGTACCTACAATTATTTTTTCGACTTTTTTCTACGTATTTCACTAAGTATGAAACTTAGACGATTTTTAAAACCTGTTTTGAATTGTCGAAATCCATACCCTTGATTTGATATTGCTCTCAATGAAATAGCCCCCATTGTATGAAAATTCGTTTTATGACCATATTTCGAAAAGTATTGTTTTCACAGACTTCTCTATATTTTTCCTGTAAAATATAGACCTATATCTACAAACGCTTAGTACATTTTATATAGATCACTCTGCTATCTTCGGAGATAGAGGGGGGGGAACGGTCAAATTTTCGACCTTTTTCAAAATATTTCGAAAAGTATAAAACCTATCGAAATTTCAAAAACTGCATTAAAATGTACAAACTGATACCTTTCATTTGATACCCAACTCGGTGGGGTAGTCACCCCTTTAGAAATTTTTCCCGCCCTTTTTTGACCATATTTCAAAAAGTATTATTTTTACAGATTTCTCTATATTTTTCCTGTAAAATATAGATCAATACCTACAAAAACTTGGTACATATCAAATCGATCGTTCTGCAATCTTCGGAGATAGAGGGGGGGTACCGGTAAATTTTTCGACCTTTTTCAAAATATATCAAAAAGTATGCAATCTACCGAAATTTCAAAAACTATTTTGAAATCTACAAACGAGTACCTTTCATTTGATACCACTTTCGACTTTGTACGTTCCATTTAAAATTTCGATTTCAAAATTTGTATGGAAAATCTTCATATTGATTTTTCATTTATTTTCATTTATTTTTCTATAAATATGTGCGGGCGCACAAAATGTATTATTATTTCAAATTTCAAGTCAATAGCTGCAGTAGTTTCTGAGATATTAAGGATTCAAAACACAAAACAGACCCAAAGCGATTTCATAAGGGTTTTGCAACCGATGGCAAAACCCTAATAAGGGTAAAAATTGCTGTGGTACCTCTAACCGTCATTATTTACCCGATGACTAGAACTATGACGTAGGCTATTGACACCAAATAAGTAAATTGTAAATCAGCAATCATTAACTTGTCAGGTTTCACGCAAATTCATCTACGAGGCAATCGCGTTTGTACTTGATAAGTCTTCTCATGGTAAAGTATCAGATCAGTGTTTATTTTGGCAATCTTACATTTAAATTCGGGCCAGGTTAGGGAAGGTTTCCAGGTTCAGTAACCTCACAATCAGCTGGGGTTGGAATCATTAAGAGAGTTAGAAAGATTGAGAATTTATTAGTACGTTTATGGCAAACTTACATTAATAAAAATATTCTCTGAATTCTTAGTCAGCAGTGATTGGCATATTAGTTTTGATTTAATAAAATGTATTTAAGAAGCATCTCGGACGTCTTGTTCCCATAACAAGCACTGCTTGCTATGGGAAAAGCCGCAAAGGAAGCATCCTTTGCGGCTAGATGATGGCGCGAATAAACCTACATCAATATCAGTTTGTATAGTTATTTTCGTGTTAGAAACGAAGGTCCTAAAATATTATAATCTCATAATAATCTTGAGAAAAACTCAATTCCGAATAAATGAGCAGTGAAGCGTTGTATTTGACGACAGACAAGCTTCAAGCTCCAATTTACTTGACAGATATTTTTAGATACGATCTTCCTCTCCCGAAATGGGATCTATTTTATCTGTTAAGGTACCTCAATCAAGCTCCTTTGCGAAAAGGTTTAGTCACATTACAGATGGATAAATTACGTAAAAATCGCATTACATGACTCTACACAAAAGATACTGAATAAGTCCCTATACCTTATCGATATGACGTATTTATTAATAGATCTTTTTGGAGGCGTTTTCTATTAAAAATACTATTTGCGGTACTCCCTAAAATTATTAATAAGTTTTTACATAAAATAAAACAAAATGTAAAGCAAGAGCTAAAAAAACAAGTTCCTAGAATCTCGCTTCTTTCATTGGTATTGTATCTTCGACAAGCAGGCTATGGTGTCCGATATCTCGTCTAACGCGCCATGTCCGTGATATATCGCCGATCTATCACTCTCAATCACTTTCACGTCGGCGAAGGTTGGAAAGGGAACTAAACGGCCATAAAGATTTAATCTGTGTGTGGGATTTTACTTGTAAAATAACTTTTCACCGAGTTTCTCTGAGCGAATGTTCGTTCTTGCGGTAATTTAAAACTGTTGAGGTGAGCGCATTTATGTTCACTGGTATTTAGTTGAACAGCGAAAGTAGCTATTACCTGAACTACAAACGTGTGTTAGCTTCGCTGATCTGTACTTACTAGAAGCCGTGATTCGTTCGAACAGCTCCCGTCACCACCACTGGAGTTGGTTCTAACCCTTGCTTCGAACAAATCTCGTCAGTGAACTAGTTAATAATTGAGATGTTAGTCTGCGTCGTGTATTATTATTATTCATGTTACTTCATCACGCGTGTCTAGTAAGTAGTTGTCGTTTTAACGTTTATGCTTGCAGAGTAAAGGACACAGAAGCTTTGGCCCATATTTGTCCCTACACAAACGTGGCTTTGAAAACTGAAGCTAAACTATTAGCTTTAGTTAGAAGCCAGACTGTTACTTTATTTGACGGATTGACTGATTCTATGAAACTGACGATTCTTTGTGAAGCATAAACGTAGAGTTTGTTGGTGGAAATTATAGACGTGAAAATGCACATTAGGTAAGGCGTCTAACAAAAGGTAAATTATTCAGGCCGGGATCTGGCCACGTTTTTTGCCCTTCCAATCTGGCACTGTTTACGGTTATTGCTGGCAATATATTTTTTGGGTAGAAATTATTTTCCATGGCCCGTTTTCCGGCTCAAGATTTCAACGATTATGCACCTTCGTTAGATTGTTTTTCTATCCTGGAAAGGAAATTTTGAATCTCTACTTGTAACTTTTAATTAACTTACATTTATTATAGTTTGATAAAGGTCATGTTCTATGTAAAATGTGAGAATACGTCAGGTCCACCGGCGCGATGGGCTTATGTATGATATTCGCAAATCTATAGCAAATCTGGCTCAGATTAGCCGAAGGCTGGACAATGGAAAGCAAAGGAATGGCATAAACATAGATAATCGCTGATGATAATCATGAAAAAATTAACTGTAATTTTCCACTTTGTTCTCAAACTCTACAATCAACGTTGACTAGATATACCTCTATATGAACACACGAAAAGTTTAATTAAAACGAACCCTTAAACATTTTGTACAGGTAATAGCGGATACAAACCCACCTAAAACAAAACTTACTGTTTAAATTCCTTTGAAATCCGCCCTCAAAGCGAACTATTTCCAACATTTCCGAATATAACCGGCTTCATTATGCATTGTCTGTCAGTTAGAGCAAGCAGCCTGTGTTGCCACACAGGCAAGTTTACCCGAAACTCATGATGGTATGATGTACACTAATAGTGAATTCATATTCTGCTGCGAGTTAGTAAAGCTAACTGGATTGGCTAACTTGTTTTAAATTAAACAGAATACACGATATAAGTAAGTATAAAAACCAGTTATGGTTATTTTATTCTTTCAAGTATACATAATGTACATCTTCTTTGTAAGTAGAATATTATAGAATAATTCAGAACAATTCAAATTAAAATTTCAGACAAGGTTACACACACACAGTTCATATATTGAGACAAGACGTTTTAAAACATGCAAAATATCACTATCACCATAAACATATAATTAAATTAAATAATTGCACCATCAATGAAAATAACAACTAAATAAGAACTTAGAGTGACACATCCGCGGCTATTATAAATTGCGGGCGTATCCACATCCACCCACACACCTATTAGGTACAATCCTTAAAATGGCATCCTCGAAACAACCCTCTTGTTTTGACATAATAATAACTGTGCACGGCAGGCGAAATAGAGCTTTCTTGCATCTATAAGAATTTTATGTGGTAATTCTGCGACACTACTCATAGTGTAGCACTTGGTCAGCAAATTGAGCCCCTGGTTTTAACAAGTCATTTCGAAGCAATGGATTGAGCTACAGAAAACATGGAAATGTACTTAAAACAATAACAGTAACAAATAAGTTTTCCCGTAAAAAAACACGTTCAGTGATACTTACGATGTCACTATTCAATGTTAAAAGACTAGTGTGGAGAGAAACTACCCCTCATTTTCACAGCTCGATCGTAAGTCAGGCCAATTACTGTGTACGGCCCCAACGGGACGCGGTTTGATGGCCCCCGGCCCGCGTCCGAAATCTAAGGCACCGATGGCTAACATAAAACTGTGGATATGCTATAGCAAAGCCAATTACGCATTCACGCATTGTGCCTCTGTCGCAAGTAGACGGTGTTTAGTCCGACAGACGTCCATCCCCGTGGTAGTATCCCAAACTCGAGACGCATCGGTCTCTTAGAAAAGATATGTGAACTTGTCTGTGTCTATTTGATTTTGCTTACCATGAGTTAGGGCAGGTTCGCAGTTATTGTCAAAAACAGGGAGCGAATGAAGAATATTATGATAATATTTACCGTGACAAGTTGTTTTTGTTGACTTATACCTCTGCTAGAGCTAGAAAAGTCATGCCTCTCTTTAGTCTCAATAAAGTTACAATCGTTAGAGTCCAGTTTTCCCCCATTAAAGTGTCATTTGAGGGGGTAGGGTACCAGTAAACTACCCTACTGGTATATTAAAAAATTGGGAGCGTGACATTGAAAGTTTATAAAGAAAAATAAAGGAGTATAAAAGCTCATTCAATTTCTCACTCTCACGATGTCGCCAACACGTATGCATTGAAATAATAGTTTGCAATAGAAAATCCAATGTCAATCGCACTACAGAACATTTTTCTCCTCCGTTCTTTCTGATTTAAACCAGTGCTTGGTTTACAGCAGGTTTAAAACTTTACACGGACTTTTAAAGCTTGACTAAACTCAGAAAGTGTGGCAAGGTACCAGAGACGATTGATTTACATCGAACGGTTAAGAAAACTTTAGTTATAAAGAAATATGATGAACACAAAAAAAAGAAAGACGAGCGAGAATGTTTATGGCCGGAGAGTTGTAGAGGTGTTCAGTGAAAGCGTCTAAAGTGAAAAGGTCCGGAAAGCTCGCCTCTGGTTGTAGTGACAGACAGT